>JAKFQP010000128.1:514729-526915 GCA_023375905.1 Nycticorax nycticorax | reverse complement strand
GGCCATGGGTGCGATGAGAGCGCCAGTGCTCAGCCACAGCAGAGGGGAGGCTGCGTCCCCGCCGCCACCACCACGGGCTCTGGCTGGCGCGTCCCGGCCAGCATGCCGAGCGGGATTCCTGGAAAACCAGCCCTCATCGATCAGGGTCTGCGCTGCGTCCTGCCTGGGCCAGTTCCCAGTTATCCCTTCTTTTCCCTGCACAGGTGCCTCGGCGTGGCTGGTTGCTGCTAAGGTCCCCAGGGACGCCCTTCTTGGGTGGAAACGTGGCTTTGCCGCCGGCACGGGCGGAGATGAGGACGGCGGAGGACTCGAACGGGACGGTCCTGCACCGCCTGATCCAGGAGCAGCTGCGTTACGGGAACCTCACGGAGAACCGCACGCTGCTGGCCATCCAGCAGCAGGCCTTGCGCGGCGGTGGTGCCGGCAGCCCCCGCTCCTCCCTGGAGAGCCTCAGCCCGGAGGAGAGCCAAATGGTGCAGCAATCCACGCGGCAGGAGCCCCAGGGCCAGGAGCATCACTCTGACCACGTCTACTTGGAGAACAGCGTCTATCGGCTCTGCCAGCCCCAGCACAAGGGTGAGGAGCTCCCAACCTACGAGGAGGCCAAGGCGCATTCCCAGTACTATGCCTCACAGCGGGGCGGGCAGCAGCCCGGAGGGGCCAGCCCGGGAATTCGGGGTGAAAATGGTCTGCGTGGGGCCGAGAGCAGTGCGCGACGCCCTGACGAGGGGCTGAAGGACCTGAAGCACGGCCATGTGCGGTCGCTGAGTGAGCGGCTGATGCGGATGTCACTGGAGAGGAACGGGGCCAAGGCGCAGAGCCCCATCAGCGCCTCCCACAGCTACCCCCAGCTCTCCCGCCACCACCAGCTCACTGCCCTGCGTGGGCAGCACCTTGAGGGGCCGGAGGCGCGGGGACCCCCCCCGGAGTATCCCTACAGCACCCCTTCCCAGGACGCTTACCTGGCCGAACCCCGACCCTGCTCCAGGGAAGGTCCTGGATTTCAGCATCCCGAAATCAGGTAACCTGCGGCCCCTGGGCCCCACTTTTGGGGTGCCCACCGGGTGCCTCCCAGCCACAGTGCCCCAGGAGCGGCTGGGATGGATGGTCAGAAGATGCAGGATGCGGAGAGCAGAGGGGTGCCCAGGGCAGCTGTCACCAAACATCTCGTCCTCACGGGGCTCAGCCCCTGGGGGTCCACGGGGACCCCTCCGCTCCTCTCCTCTCCCCAGTTTCCCCCAGCACAGTTGGGTTTTTCCAACGGGTGATGGAAATCCCACTGCCTCTGCAGACCCTGCCCCCTCCCCATGTGCTGGGAGGAATTTGGGGTTAATTTAGGAGCTGGAACCGGCTCAGGAAATGGCTAAATTTAGAACAGGCATGGGGCAGGGTGGAAGGCAAACGCACTCCCCACTCTGTGGAAACCCACCTCGGTTTGCTCCCGGAGCTGCGGGATTGCTGCCAAGCTGAGCCCAGGCTGGTTAGCAGGGACGATGAGCAGCGCTGGGCGGCTCTCCCTGTCCCGTCAGCAGCTTGATGCCTCTGGCAAAGCCCCAGGTTGTCCCTGAAAGGGCCACGGAGAGGTCTGGGGAGTGTGGAGGTGCAGGCGTTGCCTGGCATTTGCGGAGGGCTGGAACCAACTTCTTCCACTATGGGAAACAATGGGAAGAAGGGAATTGGAGGCTTAGTGGGAGAACAGACGCTGCTCTCAGCCCTGCTGACCTATCCGGGCGGAGAGCGATAGCATCTCCAGCAGGAAAACCTTCTCCTTCCAGGGAACAAAGAGGGGAAGGGGAGCCGCGAGGAAGATGTATTTATTCTTCCTCCCTCCTATATCATCCCGCAGGAATGCAGGCCCTTGGCGGGCAGCCCGCGGCGGAGTGGGGCCAGGCCGCGCGCAGCCGCCCCGCGTGGGGTATTCGAGGCGGCTGCGGGATGTCGAGGAACTCTGAGTGGCCGTGCAAGGGGTGGCTGGGGTGGCCAGGCTGGCCCCGCTCCTCTGAATATAGCGAGGATGTATTATTAATAGTTTGGTGGTGAGGAGCCGTGCCAGGAGCCCTTGCTTTGCCCAGAAAACAAGGAAAAGGGGCAGCACTGCCGGCTTCCACAGTGCATCCTTGGCTGAGCTGTTGTCCATCTGCAGCATCCCCAGCAATCGGGGGTCTGGGAGCCCATCCTGACCCACCAGCCAGGTCCTGGAGTTGTCAGGCCAAGGCTTCCCCGCGAGATGGGGTTTATTTCGTGTTCAAGGGTGCTCAGGCGAGCGCCTGTTTGAAAGCTAACGCTCCCCAGCTCTGAAAAGCAGGATGGGCACTTCCCGGAGCCTCTCTCCTCCTTTGGGGCGACCTGGAGGCACCAGCACTCACTTGGCCCGTGGGTTTGGAGCAGTCAGTGGGATGCCAGAGACGCGGTTGGCTCTCCCGTCCTCCCAAACCCCTTGAGCATCCCTCTTCTCCCTCCCTGCAGGGTGCTGCCCACCCACGTCCCCTCCACTTTCCTGCCGCCTCCGGGCACCCTGTGCCCCGGCACGCTGGGTCCCACCGGCGTGGAGGCTCTGGTGAGCGCCCAGGCAGTCTCGGCCAGCAGCCGCCTGGCCCGGGCAGATGCGGTCCTGCGGGAAAACGAGAGGCTCCAGCGGGAGAGCGAGAAGCTGCGGCGGGAGCTGGAGAGCTGCGCCGAGAAGGCGAGCCGCATCCAGAAGGTGAGGGATGGGCGGCAGCCCCAAGGCCAGGGATTGGCATCCCCCTACCCGGGGAGGGGACACACACGCACGCTCAACCAGCTGCTGTGAAAATTCACCCCCTTTCGTGTTTTAATCCCTTCTCCCCCTCCCTCCGGCGGCTTGTTCCTCTCCCAGCAGCTGCGTTTCGGCGGCGTGGCAGCCGGGACAGGGGAGAAGGAGCCCATTCTCTGGTGACCCCCTCCCTCCGCCTGTCCCCCCCATCCCCAGCCGCCACAGAAAGCCCTTTGTGCCGCCGCGTACAAGGGGCGGCTGTTCCCCGCTGCCGGGCTACGGCGGAGCCAAAACCTGTGGAGGGGCTCTTCTGCAAGAAGAAAGGCAGAAAAAATCAGTTTTCCCCCCAAAACGTGCACTGGGGGTGAGCCTGGGGGGGTCCCACGGGTGCACCAAGCTTCTCTGGCTGCTCGGGTAGGGCTGAGTGGCCTGGGTGAGCTTTGGCCAACATCTTCCTCTCCTTTCCTCATTCCACGAATTTCTAACCCCGGCCTGTCCCTTCCTTCGCCCCAGCTGGAGAGCGAGATCCAGCGCATCTCAGAGGATTATGAAAACCTCGTCAGGGCGTCTTCCAAGCGGGAAGCCTTGGAGAAAGCCATGAGGAACAAGAGGGACGGCGAGATGCGACGGCTCCAGGACTTCAACCGGGACCTGAAAGGTGAGGGACCCTCCGTGTCCCCGTCGGCACTCTCCGTCCCCCAGCTTTGTCCCCCAGGTGTTTCCACGGGAAGCCGGGCTTCCTCCAGCCAAAATCTTGTATTTCAATCTTAATTGGGTTTAATTGCCTTTGGACTAGAGCGGTTGGAATCGGCGAACAAGCAGCTGGCCAGCAAGACCCAGGAAAGCCAAGAGAGCAACCAGGGCAGCGTGGCCAAACTCCTGGCACAGAGTAAGTCCCGGGGGATGCCCATGAGCGGGATGGCGGAGCTCGGCGGGCTCCCTTTCGGCTGGAGGAGGAGGAGGAGGAGGAAGAGGCGGATGGCAGGCGGCAGCTCTCGCCCTTCCCCGGGGAGGATGGAGCTGCTCTTGGCGCTGGACTCGAGCCATTAATCCTGGCCGGCCGGCCGGCGGCGTGAGCCACATTCCCCACATTCCTGCTGCCGCGCCGGCTCTTCCAGCGCCGAGCCCGCACTCCCGCCAGTCCGGCCCTTCTCTCCCTCCTCCCTCCTCTGCCTCGCAGCTGTGCAGGCCTAGGCTTTTTGAGCGAAAATATACCTAAATCTGTTCTTTTAGACACAGTGTTGGTGTTAACATGGGAGGAATCATGTCCCCTTCCCTAAGGTGGTTGGATTCACGCCGGGCGGCTTTTACCCTCCACAAACCAAAATTTGGGCTGGAACATGGCAAACGGAGGCTTTTGGCCATCCGCCCACGCGGCTGGGATGCCCCCGGCCCCCATATACCCTGTGTGCTGGGGGAGGGGCAGCATGGCCAGGTTTTGGGGAGCAAAGAGCCCCCCTGGGGCTTCATGGAGCAGCCTTAGGGCCGCGAAGCCCCCTCGGCTGAGGCTTAGGGTGCTCCCTTGCAGGCTACGAGCACCAGCAGGAGAAGGAGAAGCTGGAGCGGGAGGTCTCGCTGCTGCGCAGTGCCAACGAGGACCAGCGGCGGCGGGCAGAGCTGCTGGAGCAGGCGCTGGGCAGCGCCCAGGCGCGGGCGGCCAAGGCGGAGGCCGAGCTGCGGAAGAAGCGGGCTTACGTGGAGAAGGTGGAGCGGCTGCAGGCAGCCCTGGGCCAGCTCCAGGCCGCCTGCGAGAAGCGGGAGCAGCTCGAGCTGCGGCTCCGCACCCGCCTGGAGCAGGAGCTGAAGATGCTGCGGGCTCAGCAGGTGGGTGCCGGCGAGACGCAGTGGTGGGTGCCAGCGAGACGTGGTGGGTGCTGCCTCCTCCCAGCACCTCCTCATCCTCTCCTTTGTTTTTTCTTTTTTGTTTTGTTTTGGTTTTTTTGCTGCTGCAGAGGCAGGCAGGCGCTGTGGCCGGGGGGACGCCAGAGCTGAGCCCCCACACGCTCTCCGAGCAGCTGAGGGAGAAGGAGGAGAAGATCCTGGCCCTGGAGGCTGACATGACCAAGTGGGAGCAGAAGTACCTGGAGGAGTGCACCATGCGGCAGTTTGCCATGGATGCCGCGGCTACTGCGGCCGCCCAGCGGGACACCACCCTCATCAGCCATTCCCCGCGGCATTCCCCCAACAGCAGCTTCAACGAGGACCTCCTCCTGGCCAGCCACAAGCACCAGGAGATGGAGAACAGGTAGGTCCACCTCAGCGACAAGCTCGCGCTGTGTTCTGGACAGGCAGTGCCCGCAGCATCCTCCTCCCCTGCCTCCGGCTCCTCTCCCCAGTCTCTGCCTCTTCCCCTCTCCAGGTTAAAAGCCCTTCACGCACAGATCCTGGAGAAGGACGCCGTCATCAAGGTCCTGCAGCAGCGCTCGCGACGGGACCCCAGCAAAGCCCTTCAGGGCTCCCTGCGGCCAGCCAAGTCTGTGCCCTCCGTCTTCACCGCCTCCGCCGCCCCGAGCTGGCCGGGGGCTGGCCAGAGCGACCGGCTGGCCGAGGGCAGCTCCCGGGGCAGCGCAGGTAAATGCAGGCACCTGCCCGTCCCCTGACTTTGCTCGGCGGCTGGGAGCTGCCTGCAATTTCCCCTGCAGTTTTGGAAGTAGAGAGAGACTGGGAAGGGGGGGATCTCTCTGGTGAGCCGTAGGGACTGGATGGAGGAGCCAGCAATCCCTAACGGAGTCTCCTCCAGCAGGCAAAGCCACTGCTGAAGGGGCAGCAGCGCCCGCTGCCCTCCCCCTGCCCTCCCACTCCAAGCATGGCAGCAAGGACGGCAGCACGCAGACCGACGGGGCGGCCGAGAGCGGCGGCCAGGGCGAGGGCACCGAGCGCCCGGCTGGTTTGCTGGGTGAGTCCCCTGGGGATGGCACGGGGGAGAGCTGGGGAGACGGGCTTTGCACAGCCATCGGTGACATTTTAAGGCATTTTAAAGGCCCCAGTTAAGTCTGGTGGGTTTAAATCCCTGCAATTGCTCGTCGCTTTTTTATTTTTAAGGTGCAGAACTTTTTTCTTGGACACCTTGGGGGGAGGCTGGAGCAGCGGGACGCTTGCTGCCGGCCCTTCGGTGGGGTGGGCGCCGTGCTGATGCTCTGCACCTCTCCTCCAGCTCTCACCTTCTTTCTCTACAGAGAGCTCGGCCGCTGCCAGAGCTCCGGACCTGTCCGACATGGTGGAGATCCTGATTTAAGGCCACCCCGGGGCTGCACGCCGGCCCCTGCCTGGGATGGAGGAGCCTGCGGGAAGGAGGACCGAGCCTGGAGCTCAGCAGCGTCCCTGCGGCCAGCCCCCATCCGTGGGATGGCCGCTGTCCCCACCTGGCACCCACACGGGTCCCCAGCTGCGCGGGGCGCGCTGGAGCCCAGGGACCCCACAGCAGCGGTGGCAGGAGCCTCGCAACCCCCCTGTAAATACACCCGGGTTTTGTACGATGGGAGCAAATGTATTTATGTTTTCAGCCTCTTCTCCTTCCTGAGACGGGGGCTTCTTCCCATCCCCTCCCTCATCAGCTCCATCCCCATCTCAGCTCTGGGTCTTGGCCGTCTGTGCCCGCCTGGGTGCTTGGCCTCTGACTGGAAAATCCCTCTGTGTTTGCCCAAACTGTACCCAGAAGCCGATGTCTCTGTGTGAGGGCAGATCCTCTGTGGCTCCCATCAACCGCCTGGATCCACATGGCCAAGCCGAGCGCTGGGAGCCCCAAAACTCCATCATCTGCATCCATCACGGGTGGGTTCGGGGTTCACGAAGCGAAAGAGAAAATTATAATTGAGGGAATGAAAGATGGAGGAGAAACCCCCTTGGAACCAGGGCTGAAACGCTCAGAGTGAACCGAGGACGGCGGACGGGGGCGGTGGGACGTGCCACCCCTCTCCCAGCTTTGTCCCACTGCCACGTCCCCCGGCTACGGCAGCTGGCTTCTGCCCGTAGCCAGCGCCAACGTCTCGTGCTGCTGAGCTCAGACGCTTCCCGTCCTTGCCCTTTGTGTGTGTATATATATATTTTTTCTTCTTTCCTCCCTAAACGTGTGCATTTGCTGGACAACTGCATTTTTAAATTTTTCTCTCCCAGACACATAAAAAATGCGTTCGGTTCTTGTGCATTGTTTACAAAGTGGAAAACAAGCAAACAAAAAAAATTATGAAAGATGGAAAAAAACCCCAAACCCCACAACTTAATATATTTTATATTAATATTGGTATTTCTTTTTAAGTATTTTTTTTCGTGCTGTGAACTTTTTTTTTCCTGCCAAAGATGACGAATTCTTGTTTGTGCGTTTTAAGTTATCTTAAGTATTTAAATGTAAACCTGGCTGTTTCGTTATGCCGCCCTATACCGAGATTGCTGTAGCATTCCACTTGGTATAACAATATTTTAATAAAAAAACCCCTAAATATTGACCCATGGGTCCTCTTTTTTTCCCCATGCGATGGGGCTGGTGCCCCCCTGGCTGAAGTGTTGCCCTTCCCCGCTCCCCGGGGCAGCGATTTGGGGTGCGGCTGGGAGGGAGAGGGGGAAAAAAAATGCTCAAGAGCATCTCTGCCTTCCCCCAGATCCCATTGGGATCCCATTTCCTTCACCTCAATGGGGGAAAAGGATGGAATTGCCTAGAAATGGCAATGTAGCTTCCTCCCTGTGCATAGTGCTCCTGTAAGTCCATCCTGGTGGGATCCTCCTCTTCGTCGCAAGACCAAGACCAGTTCCTGCCCTCCTAAGGCCCTGCAGCATGGACTCCTCGCCAGCATCTCCAAGCACAGCTGGACCCTTCTGGTCCCCAACCTCTCCACCTCCAAGTCCTTCCCACCCTGCTCAGCTCCTTTGTCTTCTGGAAGACCAGAGGTTCTCCTGGTGGTCAAGCTGGGTTGCCTTAAACCATAGAATCACAGAATCACAGAATTGTTTGGGTTGGAATAGCTCTTTAAGATCACTAAGCCCAACTGTTACCCTAACCCTGCCATCCCACCACTAAACCCTGGCCCTAAGCACCTCCTCTGCCCGGCTTTTAAATACCCTCAGGGGTGGGGACTCGACCCCTGCCCTGGGCAGCCCCTTCTGGGGCTTGACAGCCCTTGCAGGGAAGGAATTTTTCCCAATGTCCAACCTAAACCTGCCCTGGCACAACTTGAGGCCATTTCCCCTCATCCCATCGCCTGTTCCCTGGGAGAGGAGCCTGACACCCCCCACCACCACCACCTCCCCCCTCCTGTCAGGCAGTTGTAGGGAGCGATAAGGGCTCCCCTCAGCCTCCTCTTCNGGGTCCGGCGGGGTAGGGTGGGTGCTGTTATTTAGGGGACATGCATGGTGCCGCATACACGGGGATCCCAGAGTCCCAGAATATCAGGGGTTGGCAGGGCCCTCCAGAGATCACCCAGCCCAACCCCCCTGCTCAAGCAGGCTCACCCAGAGCAGGGGGCACAGGACATCGTCCAGGCAGGGGTTGAATATCTCCAGAGAAGGAGACTCCACAGCCCCCTGGGCAGCCTCTGCCAGGGCTCGGTCACCCTCACAGTAAAGAAGTTCTTCCTCACGTTCAACTGGAACCTCTCATGCTTCAGTTTGTGCCCATTGCCCCTTGTCCCAGCACTGGGCACCACTGGGAAGAGTCTGGCTCTGTCCTCATGACATCCACCCTTCAGATATTTGTACGTGTTGATGAGATCCCCTCTCAGCCTTCTCCTCTCCAGGCTAAACAAGCCCAGCTCCCTCAGCCTTTCCTCGTAGGGGAGATGCTCCAGTCCCCTCATTATCTTTGTAGCCCTCCTCTGGACTCTCTCCAGCAGCTCCTCATCCTTGAACCAGGGAGCCCAGAACTGGATGCAGTGCTCCAGATGGGGTCTCACCAGGGCAGAGCAGAGGGGGAGGATAACCTCCCTCGCCCTGCTGGCCACACTCCTCTTGATGTACCCCAGGATGCCATTGGCCTTCTTGGCAACAAGGGCACGCTGCTGGCTCATGGTCAGCTTGTCATCCACCAGACTCCCAGTGGCACCCTTTGGGATGCCCCATCCACCCATCCACGGAGCAGCACAAGCATCCTCCAGCATCAGGAGCTTCTTCTCCATACTCCCCAGCCCCAGGTCCCCTCCAAAGCCCTTCTTACCGTGGCAGGGATGCCCGGCTCCTGCCCTCGCGGCCGGCCCAGGCAGGCCAGGAGAGCCGCCCGGTGCTTTGCTGGGCTAAGCAGAAGCGGTTGGGCCGTGGCAAATTCCTCATTCCTCTTCCCTGTGCTGTGCTGCCTGCCTGCCATCTTTGCATGCAAACAGTAAACAGGCTGTTATTATCCTGGATGCTTTGAATAACTGTGGCTATTTTTTCTCTTCCCAGTATTCTAAAAAGGCAAAAAATTCCCTGCGGTTTCTGAGTCAACTTTTTTTTTTTCTTCGCTCTCTTTTCTTTCCTTCCCACCACCTCTGTGACCTTGAAAAACCAGGCGGATGAGCTCGCTGGCTCTCCCCGCTCGCACCCACTCCCCGGCCGTGCTCCGGCTGCTGCTCACACAGCTCCCTGCAGCTGGCTGTGGGCAAAGTCGGAACCAAGTCTAGTGGCAGAGCAGCCCTGGGCTGGTAGTGGCAGGCAGGATCTGGCCCGTTGGGCACCTTGCCCATCTCCTCCTCTGGCCGAGGCGGCCAGGGATGCTCGAGGTGGCTGGGGATGCTTGAGGCGGATGGGGATGCTCGAGGGGCCTGGGGATGCCTGAGGCAGCCAGGGATGCTCGAGATGGCTGGGGATGCCTGAGGGGGCTGGGGATACTCCAGGTGGCTGGGGATGCCCGAGGGGGCTGCGGATGCTCTGGGGGTGCAGCTGACACAGGCAGCTGGGGCAGGGGCACAGGATGCTGCCTGCACTCCTCAGTTTATGTCCCCAAGGGCTGGAAGACATACGTCCAGGGATGATGCAGGCAGCCGGGAGCCGAGGGGAGGCAAGAGCAGCCTGCCCATCCAGCCCTTGTAGGCAGCAGGTATTCCCCAGTTTGCTCTGCAGGTCCCTTGGTAGGCCTAGGACTCCTTCGTCCCATTTCCTGCCTCCTCATCCTCCCGCAGGGCAGCCCCATAGGCATTCCTCTGCCTTTGCTCTGAGGTGGGATCCCTGAAAGCCCTCCCTGGACCTGGTATCAGGGCCTTTGGGTTGACACGTGGTGGGCAGGGGCCAGGCAGAGGATGTCTGTGGTCGAAAGCCCCTCTCCAGCACCCACAGGCCTCCAGGAGGTCAGAGCAAGAGGCACGGGATGGGTCGGGGCTCCCGCGTCCCCGCCAGCTCCTCCGGCTCCTCAAATGCAAGGGTTTGCTGGTGTAGGGGGGTGTTTTGGGGTTTTTTTTGCAGCATCTTCCTGTCCCCTGGGTATGTTACTTCACAGGAAAAATGAGCCCAGGTCATGCACCCCTGCGTCAGGCCAGGGCCAGCTGCAAGCAGGAGACGTCCCCATGCTTGGCTGCATCCCTGCCTGCCAGAGGAGGCAATGCCTGGCAGGGAGGGCTCCACGGTCAGCCCCAGGTCACGTCATCTCAGTAACATTTGCAGGATGCTTCAGATGCTCCAGTGGCTGAGGAGCAATGGTGAGCCTGGACGGGTGGAGGCACGGAGGCTAGGAAGAGGAGGTTGGTGCCAGCCGGGATGTGGAGGACAGGTAGAATCCATGCTTTGCTGCTCGCCCATTGCTGGTTTTAATGCCGATACGTGGTGGTGCGGCTGGATCTTTGCTCAAGTTTCCATCTGGAGCTAGGGCTCGGTTTGGACGGCGGTGGCAATGATCGATGATGAATTCATCCTCGTGTAGCATCTCTGGGGAAAAACCAGGGCTGGGCTTTTGCAGGGCGCTGGGAAGGCAGCAGTTCTGCAATGGAGGAGCACCCACACAGACACATTAAGGCGAGTGTTGGATGAAAGTCTTGGGGACCGACAGCTCCCTTGGGGTAATGAGAAAGTGCCGGCAAGCAGGACGGGGGTGATTCAATGTCTGGAGAGATACGAGTGCGAAGCTCCACCTCTGGGACCAAATGCTTCCCAGGAATACAAGAGCAGCAATAAGCAGACGAGAGAGCAGAGCAAAGGGCTCTCTGCTTGGCAAAGCTGGGTCACGGGAAATCTCAGCATTGCTGAGGTTGGAGGGGACCCCCAGAGACCCCAGGTCACCTCTTTGCCTGGAGCAAAGCCGCAGCTGGAGACTCGGGACCTCATCAAGTGGAGCTGCCATTGCCCACAGGGATGGGGCTCACAGAGGACTCATAGGACACTGGCCACAGCAGCATGGCTGAATGCAAGCGGGGGGACAAGCAACACTGGCGACATCCCAGCACACAGTAATTTTAAGCTCCTGCCTAATTGGGCAGGGCTCCGAAATCAGCTGGGCCTTGGGGATATCTCCCACGTGCCTGGCCCCACAGAGCTCGTGCGACGCCATCTCCTGCTGCGCATGACACCCACTATACGACTCGTGTGTGTAAATTATTTATGTATCTCTACGTTCCTCGACAGCTATAGGTGAGTTTTGTTATATAGGGCAGCAATAAGCATCCTCGACGTCACGCGTGTCGCCTGGGATCGCCGGTTCAGCGTGAGCAAAGGGGAGGGATGCAAGAAGCATTTTTGAGTGAAATACTTTTTTTTAGCTAAACATTATTTGCGCCACCCCTGCCAGTGTTTGAGCTGTCCCTGGCCCGAGTTGCCTTGTTATTTCTTCATTTATTTTGACCAAAAAAACAACCGTAAATGTTTCGCTGTGACGTTTTGGAAGCCTGACTTCCCACCAGGCAGGGTTTTGTTCCCTGAAGCTTTTCGTTTTCAAGCACGCCACTGAAAATATTTAAGCAGAAAATGGAAAGAAAAGGAACTGAGTTTCGTACTAGAGCTGATGTGGGGTTTTTTGTGTTTGCTCGTTGGGTTTTGCTGCAGCAGGGAAGTTTTAGAGATTCATGGCAGGACCGGTACGAGCTCACGGGGCTGGATCCAGCACGGAGCAAAGGGCGCATCCCCAGGGCTGCAGGGCCAAGTCCCACCGCAGGGCACTGCAAAGCGCTCAGGCCAAATATCTGAAGGGAGCCAGGGATTAATTAACGGGATGGAGAAAAATCGTGGTCGTTAGAAGCTCATTGGGAAGCAAAGGGGCTCGGAAGGGGGATGAGGCTGGTGGCACTTCCTCCGCAGGACAGGCAAATGCTGCCCAGCTGCAGGGGATGGAGGTAGTTGGAGCCATCGCTCAGGGCGGGGAAAGCCTTTAAAAAACCACTGAACTTCATTTCCCAGGTCTTAACACCAGCACTGAGTCACTGCACAGTAACGCGGCTCAGGAAATTTCAAGTGAAACATTTTCCCATACAGAAGTGGCTTGTTTTTTTTTTTAAGTAAAAAAACCTGGCTTCTTCCTTCCAGGAAAAATTGGACGTTTGGGCTTCTTGCCCACCGGGGAGGGGGGG
>JAKFQP010000128.1:435407-513518 GCA_023375905.1 Nycticorax nycticorax | reverse complement strand
TTACCCCACGGCAGTTATTTCGGGTTGTTTCCCTGCAGAGCTAAATGTGTGTCTCCAGCACCCGGGAGGCTCCTGCTCTGGGGCCCAAAGACAACTCACTTCTGCCCCAAAGCCCCTATATTTTCATCTTGGCCCTCGCTCCTCTTCCATTCATTTTTTTCCCCATCTCGCTCGGCCTTACGGCACGTCTGTTCAACCAGCAGCGTTGCTTTTTCTTCACCACATTCAGCTGAGCAGTGCATGGAGCTGTCCTGGCTTGGGGAGGACCGTGGGCTGGCGAGGAGGAAGGCTCAGTGTCGCCCAGCACCCCGGCATCCCTGTGCACGGCTCACCGGCAGGTCAGGAAGACCAGATTGCAAATCCCAGCCTTTTTTTTTTTTTGCACTTTCCTTTCTTATTTATGACTGCTTGCAGGGTGTAATCTCTGCTGTCCACCTCTCCTATGCCAGGTGTTTGCTGGCCATGCTGCCGAGCAAGCTCCAAGCCAGCGGCGAGTCCCTCCCCTGCCACAGAGCTGCAGCCAGGAGGGTGCACGGGAAGGCAGGCAGCTAAGGCAGGCGACCCCACTTTGGCTTTGCAAGGTCCAAGAGGACTCTAAGAGAGAAGATGACCCATGCAAGAGGGCAATGTGTGTGCCACGGCTGCAGCTCAGCGCAAGGAGGCATCTGGTGGCTTTGTGGGCATCTGTGCTGCAGAGGAATGTGAGTCCCAGGGAACAAACATCACCCTGGGGACTGCCACACCTTGGGCAGCAGGAGGGCTTGCTTGGGACCTGGGGGTTGCAGAAAGCATCGCTCTGCAGTAAAGCCAAGTCAGGCGTCACATCACTCCTCTTGGCTTCTGCTTGCTTCCACATAGGAGAAGCAGCCCCAGCAATTCCAAGACACGTATTCTTCACGCACCACCAAACACCATCTCCACTCCCACGGTCCAAACACCACTTCCATTCCACAGCCCCTCTCCACTCCCACCAGACCCTGGAGGCTGGTGCTCCAGAAGGTGGAAGAGCACTGAAAATTACTCTGGATCTGGAGCATCTCCAGCTCTGCAACCTGTCCTGGCTCCAGCCCTGGGGGTCCTTGGTGCTAGAACTAGGGATCCTTGGAGTGACCATGGCACAAATACTTAAGAATGGAATTGTGAGCTTACAGGCTCCTGTTGCATTCTGGACCCCTCTTTCTGCCTCCACAGACAGCCTTGCATTGCACAACCACAGCACAGCTGTGCATCTCCCGACTGTCGGATCTCTCACATGCCAGGGAACAAAATCCTGGGATGACAAAGCAGCAGCATGCCAGTGTGAGATCTAGCACCGTAAAACAAACATGAGGCTTAACTCTTGAAAGCCCTCACAGGCAGAGCATCTCCATTTGGGGCAGACTGTTCCCACTGCCGGTCCAAACCAAGCTCAGTCGCCTTCCTTTGCTGGAAGAATGGAGACAGATGGCCTTTGCTGTGGGTCTGCTTTCTGGGCGTCCCCTTGAAGATTAATGGTTCCCCTTGATTAATGGTTGTACTTGATGATCTTAAACATCTTTTCCAACCTAAACGATTCTATGATTCTATTCAAAGATGTCATTTTGGAGCAATGGGTGTCTCTGCAGCTCAGCCCTGCTCTCCCCTTGTCCTCAGTGGCCAGGGACATGGGTCAACTCCTTCCGTGTTTTGACAGCAGGCTCTGACAACTGAAAGACATGGGCTTGACTGTGCTACCCACACAGGAACAGTCGGTCTTCCCTCCCGCAGACAAGAATTTGCTGGGTAACCCTGGATGCTCCCTGAGCTTGACTTTAAGAGCATGACTGGAAAGCGTTGGCTGGCTCCAACGTGCCGAGGCAAGCGCTGCCCTCTCCCTTCAGGTTCTGCAACAAACTGCTGGTGCTTTGCTTTTGTGCAACACTTGGAGACTTTCCAGAAGCTGGGGCAGGTAGGTGAGGTATGGGAGCCCGCGCCGCTGAGCCTCCCGGGAACGCCGGGTCAACCTGCGGTCTCATACTGGGTGTTTGCTGCTGAGCTCCAATCCCTGGCACAGCAGGTTGGGATGGTGTCAGAACCGGGGTGGATTTTGTGATACCTTATTTCATTTTATCCATCTGGGTCTCAAAACAGTATCCCAGGGGGCTTCCTGGGAATACCCCTCCTCTCGCATTCTGGTGTTGGTCAAAAATGAGAATTCCGCAAATTCTTTCAAAATCCCCCAACTTTCTCAGCTTCCCTCCAATCTCGAGGCTTCACCACCTTTGAAAAACGGTGGAATGAGCAGCATTTCCCTGGTGTCGTAACGCTGCCGTAACAGGGTGGTGAATCAGTGGGGCTCTTTCTGCCCGAACCGTGTTGAATCATTGTTATTGCTGAAGTTTTGCTATTTTAAGCCACAAAGCCGCGTACAATCCTGTCTAAATAAACGGCGAGTAGCCCCATCATATGCGATTTCAAACCTATGAACTGGTGGGAACTGTGTTAGTGCAAAACTATTCTGGTTCATGAGACCCCGCTCCAAACAAACTGGATGCCATGCGGTAATCCAAGTGGCGTGTAATATTATAAACTGTATAAATAGCCCCTGCCGGCCTTCGGCTGGGTGTGTCGGAGGGGCAGGGGGAACTGTAACGCCCGTGTTTGCCTTAGAAAGATGAACTGAAAGCTAGCAAGAGGTTTAGGGCTTGAATTTACCTTTGATTCTGGCTTGTGCCACAATACAGACACCAAAGCCGGTCAGCTTTGCTTAACAGAAACCTCACGAGGCCTTCAGCCTGCTCTGCCTTTTTCAGGTCTTTAAGTAACACCCACCAAACCGGGGTGCTTGGTTCCCAAACGGTGGTCCCCGCTTTGCTGCCTGGCCGCAGCATCCCTGCTGCCAGCCTCCTGAGGAGGGGTTTGCCGCAGGTTCCTGCCATCTCCATTCTCAAGCTGCCTGCTGCATTGAAACCAACCCACCCGGCAGCCTCCAACGCACCTCACGCACTCCCGATTTTTCCAAGAAAAGGCTGATGTATCTGCAGATTGAGGGGCAGAGGCCACGGAGCCACCAAAACAAGGAGAAGCGATTCCCCGGACGCCCTAGCAAGACGTGGCCGGCACGGGGAGATCCTTTGAGTGCCTGGGGGTGATGGGGGAGTGCATCAGCCCCTGGGTTACAGCAGCCTCGGCACTGAGGACTGAGCCCTGCTTGGACCCCAGCATCCCCCTTGCCTGGGGCGTGGGGTGAATGAACTCCAGCGCTGGAGTTTGGAGCGGACACTATGTCCACATTCTTCAGCCTGAGGCCAGGAATGTCAGCTCCTGTCCTGACGCCAGGGGCTTGCATTCCTCCCCGATGTTGCTCCCAAAAAATGCCAGCCCAGAACGGTGCCGGGGAGCGAGGTGCCGCTTGGTCCAGGGGGACAGGAGGAGACATGCTAAGCTCGCAGAAAAGCCTTTACCATGCTGGCAGGCGTGTGGCAGAGCGGGGCAGGAGTTAGCCATGTGTGTGCTCGCTTGTGTTTACTAAACACTGCTCCCGTCGAGAGGGAATGGCTGGAATTCAGCCCCCTCGCTCCCCGCCAGACCCCAAGGACACGCGGGCGGACCCGGGGAATTTGCTCCTCCAGCCTGTTGCCATGGCTGAATATTTCAGAGACCCAAGCAGTAAAAAAAAACCCAAACCCAAAACAAAAACAAAAAACCAGGAGGAGAAAATCAAAACATTTTATTGGGAGGGAAGAAAAATAGCAGGGGGAAAAAATGCAGAAGAGTAATGAGAAGGACTAGCGAGTCCAAGAAATGTATTAGATCATTCTTAGAAACTGGTGCCTGAGGAGCTCTCCGTAGCTCAGGATATTCTAATATTTACTGTGTGTTATTTAAACCATGGCTCCTGGTACCAGCTGGGGCTCAACGGCACTGAGTGACGCTCAGAAGCATTGCTAAAAGCTAGTCCGGGGCTCCCGGACCACTTGAGAGGTGCTGGGATTCCTCATCGCATCTGTATTGGCAGTGGAAGGCAGCCTGCTCCCAGCGAGCGTGACCCGGCGCAGAGCTGGTGAGCGGAGCAGTGTGGGCTATCAACGAGGAGGAGGATGAAATCCTTGGAGAGGCAAAGCACAGACTGGCTCCAGCGTGAGCATGCAGCTGAGCCGGGGCAGCACTTGCTCGCCGTCATCGGTCGAGAGAAGGCGAGATGCAAACCTGCAGATATCCCTAATTCCTCCGATCCTGAAGGGACCTGTTTACATCGGTGCACTCCGCAGTTAAAAATCACTCCACAGGCAGGTTTTCACGAGCCAGTTTCGGCATGTGGATTGCAAGGCATTGCTCCCGGCGCTTCGTGTCTGTGGCGCTCTGGGCAAAGCATGCCTTCCTCGTGCAGGGGCAATGCAGGGCATCAGGAGCCTGGAGGTCCCACTCAGGCCAAGACCACCTAATTCTGGCTTGGTTGCCCCTTGCTGTACTGATTTGGGTTTGCAGGGGAGCGATGGGCGCACCAAAGCCCGGCCGGTTTTAAAACCCTGCCATGAGCTCTTTAGATGAGATCCAAGGAAGAAATTCTTCACGATGAGGGTGGTGAGGCACTGGAACGGGTTGGCCAAAGAACCTGTGGATGCCCCATCCCTGGAAGCGTTCATGGCTGGGTTGGACAGGGCTTTGAGCAGCCTGGTCTGGTGGAAGGCGTCTGTGCCCATGGCAGTGGGGTGGAACTGGATGATCTTCAAGGTCCCTTCCAGCTCAATCCATCCTACGGTTCCTATGATTCTATGTTAGGGCACCCTTGGCTCTACCCGGTATCTGCTGGGAGAGATCGCAGTGTTTGTTCTCCCACGGGGTGACTGACAAGACGCAGGGGTGGAAGGGGGGTGCCAGGGCCTCCGCTCGGCCTGACCCCACGCTACAGCCTCGCCGGGGCCGGGTGCCCACGGGAGCGTTTTGCCCCGGGACGGGGTGAGGGGAAGCGGGGCGGGATGGCAGCGCAAGGCAGCCCGGCGGCAGGCGGGGCCCGGCGGGGGCGGAGGAGCGGCGCGGGGCCCAGCGGCGGCCATGTCGGGCGGGCAGTGACCCCTAGCGTCCCGCGCTCCGCCGCCGCCCTCACAGGCAGCGGCGTCTCCAGCGTTCCCCGCCCTGAGGGGGCCGGGGGGCTTCGCTCTTCGCTGGGTAAAAAACCGGCTGGATGGCCGGGCCCAGACAGTTGTGGTCAATGGAGATAAATCCAGCTGGCAGCCGGTCACAAGCGGTGTCCCCCAGGGCTCAGTGCTGGGACCAGCTCTGTTTAACATCTTTATCAATGACCTGGGGAAGGGGATCGAGGGCACCCTCAGCCAGTTTGCAGATGACACCAAGATGGGCAGGAGTGTGGATCTGCTGGAGGGGAGGAGGGCTCTGCAGAGGGACCTGGCCAGGCTGGAGCCATGGGCCCAGGCCAATTGGGTGAGGTTCAACAGGGCCAAGGGCCGGGTCCTGCCCTGGGGTCACCACAACCCCACGCAACGCTACAGGCGTGGGGAAGAGTGGCTGGAAAGCTGCCCGGCGGAAAAGGACCTGGGGGTGTTGGTCGACAGGCGGCTGAATAGGAGCCAGCAGTGTGCCCAGGTGGCCAAGAGGGCCAGCAGCATCCTGGCTTGTATCAGGAGTGGTGTGGCCAGCAGGAGCGGGGCAGGGACCATGCCCCTGTCCTGGGCACTGGTGAGGCCACCCCTCAAATGCTGGGTTCAGGGTTGGGCCCCTCCCTCCCAGAAGGACCTGGAGGGGCTGGAGCGTGTCCAGAGAAGGGCAAGGAAGCTGGGGAGGGGTCTGGAGCCCAAGGCTGCTGGGGAGCGGCTGGGGGAGCTGTGGGTGTTCAGCCTGGAGAAGAGGAGGCTGAGGGGAGCCCTTATCGCTCCCTACAACTGCCTGACAGGAGGGGGGACCCGGGGAGGGGGTGGTGTCAGTCTCCTCTCCCAGGGAACGGGCAATGGGACGAGGGGAAACGGCCTCAAGTTGTGCCAGGGCAGGTTTAGGTTGGACATTGGGAAAAATTTCTTCATGGAAGGGGTTGTCAAGCACTGGAAGGGGCTGCCCAGCGAGGTGGTGGAGTCTCCATCCCTGGAGGTGTTCAAAAACCATGTAGATGGGGCACTTTGGGACATGGTTAAGTAGGCAGGGTGGTGTTGGGTTAAAGGTTGGACTTGATGAGCTTGGAGGTCTTTTCCAACCTTAATGATTCTATGATTATGTGATTCATTAAGCATTTCTCCCTGCCTGCATTCATTCTGCACACCATGACAGGTCTCTAATGAAGGCCTTGCTGCTCGCACCCCCACGCGCGAGACAAATCTTGCAAATCAGGGATAGGAAATCTCTTGCCCTCTCCAGGAGGGATTACTGACATGAGCTGTGAGATACCAATATCACCAAAATGTAAGCAGTCTTGAAACTAAACTGCCTGACTGTAAACTTTCTGCGTGGCTTTCACCCCGTAAAAACACCTGTAGAAGGTGTTCCAAGAGCAGCCTTTTGCTTTTAGTGACATTCAGGAGATGTTAAGCACCACAGAAAGCTGGTTTCCACCTGGCCTAACCCTCGCCCTGACCCACAGAGGGAAGCGCAGGGCTGCCTCCAGTAGGAAATGGGAAATAGAATCAATTTCTGTGATCCATCACTGGGTGCCGTGTCCAGTCCCATCACCCGCAACTCAGTAAAGCTGAATAAATGGAAAATGCTGAAATATGACCTGTGGAACTGATTTAAGGTCAGTCTTCTGCTTTAGAGGGAGAGGCCAAGGGAACAGAGCTTATTTCGTTTATGCAGGAGAAATGGCTGATCACGGTGATCACAAAGCAAGAAAGTTCTTGGTAGCCAGTGATTTTTAAAGACGGTGAAAGCTGGTGGCAGGGGAAGCTGCGGCAAATGCATCAGGGTAAGAGGCTGCTCTGCTCTGTCTGGGCATGGGAGCCCCTCTCTGCTCCCTGCCCCAGGAGCCTTCAGGCTCCCCCACCTCCTTCTCCCTTTCTCGATAAATCTCTGCCTGACTATCAAGGGTAAATGCTGGGCAAGGAGTGGAAATAACCTCCGAGCCATATGGCCGGGGACGACTCACAGCTGGACTAAAATCCAGCCTGCAGCGAGAACGGAGGCATCCAGCAGAGAAACTCTCCCCAATTCCGCAGTCCGCTAGGTCAGTGACTTGCTGCTGAATCGCCCGGTCTGGAAAATGCCTGGCTCAGGACTTTTGTCACAATGGTGACAAAGTTTTAACGGGCAGAGGAAGCAGCTGGTGAAAACGTGTGAGGATCCCATAGCTGTTGTCCAAGATGGGGCGAAACCTGGCCCAAGCAAGTGCCTGCTTACAGGATCCCTCCTCGCCAACTCTGGGGGCCTTAAAGTGTTTTTCAGCGCTGAAATCTATGTGCAAATACTGGATATTTTTATGAAAACCATTTACAAAATTATTTACTTTTGTTGTTGTTGTTGTTTTTGTTGTTGTTGTTGAAGGAAGGTGTTTTCATTGAGTTTGGGGTATGCCTGACTTCATGCGGTGTGAGGCGTTGGAGAATGAATGGTCTGGTGATGGCTCCGAAAGCACGCAGGAGCAGTTGGGTGGGAAGAGGCCAGGTTGTCTTTCCACAGCTTTCTTCCTGACCCTTATCTCATTTTCAAGATGAGGGTCTATGAAAACATAGCAGCCCTGACAGAGCAGAACACAATCAAAAGCACGAAGCATTTTAATGAGGCAAAACATCCTGCTAAGTCTTTTGGTTTATTGGTGTTGAGTATGCTCCAAGCCCAAAGAAAGGCACTCAGAAAGAATCTATTAAAATAGTTGGCTTATGGGATCCGCAACGTAAGCATGATTAAAATTGATCTATTTTTATCTGTATGACTATATATCAGCTACAGGAATCTGTTTTGTAGGAGTAAAATATGTTTGTCTTCAGTAAAGGGTGTCTAGTTGAGCTTGGGGTGTTAGAGTGCTCAGTGCTGGGAAGAGAAGCAGATACCTTTTTTTGGCCATGATATAATAGTGACTCAGATCCCATGTGCGGCTGAGGAAGTCAGACTGGTGCTCTCCGTCATCCCCATGGGCAGGTTCTGGTGGGTTGAAACACCCTCTGCTCCGGTCCGAAGGCCACCAGAAGCCACGGGAAGATTCCTGTTGCCCACAATAAGTTCATTAGCATCACTTAGCATACACCAGAGTCTAGTTAATGTTCGGTTACACCAGTAACTTTAGTACTGCCAAATCTGCATTATCATAGGTGGCCAGCCCGCAGACCGGGGCTGGAGCCCAGGTGTCCCTCCAGTGTGTGTGCAGAGGCCAAAATCTCCCAAGCATTCCTCCTGTTGAGTAGGAGTCACCTTGGAGCGTGCAGGAGAACCTGGAGATTGCAGGCAAGGGATTTCATCCATGCTGGATCCAGAGTCCAAAATACTTGCTAGCAAAAGGGTCTCTTCATCCCCTGTGTGCAAGGAGCAAGCAGGGTTTGCTTTTTTCCAGCCACTTTGTTGGATGGAACTGGTGACACTGCAAGAATTGTAAAGCCCCTTGGCCAGAAAATGAGAGACAGGAGTTAGATCTCCCCAGCCTAAAGAAATTTGGACTTGCTGGTCCCCAAAACTATCTAAACCCTGAGTGGAGTGAGATAGTCATGTTCTCTGCTTCTTCCTTTGATGGAGCCAGGGGTTCCAGAACCTCTTCTGTAGGGGGAGTGGGATTCAGTGAACATGGGTGAGTCGGTCACTACTTCTTTCTGATTCTCATTCACTGGTAACTTTTATCTTCATGAAAAAATGGGGATTTTAATACTTTCTCAGAAAGGAAGCAAAATATTTTCCACTTCCTGGGCAGATTGTGCCCCAGTTGTGCTTTTGTAAATGAAGGATGGGGTGCAGTGACTCCTACAACTAATTATCTCCATTCCCATATCGTGTGTGGGCTCTGAAGACCCCTGGTAAGCCATAAACCAGATCAAACTGCCAGAGCACAGGGAAAAACTTATCTAAGTGATCTGTAAAACGTGACCGCTTAAGTTTGTAACTGCTGTTCAGTTGACTTCCCAAGGGAAAAGGGAAAGGTGCAGAGAGGAATGAGCCCTCTGAGGATGGGCCCTGCTTATGGAGTTGTGCGCTGAACTACAGTGCAAGGTCTGTTCTTTCAGCAGAGACATAAGAAAGCCCCTGAAGACAAATTTTGAAGGTTCATTTGCACCGAAAAGCCAACAAAGGACCAAAGAGGAGACAGAAACCCAGGTGCAGGACTGCTGAGCTGGTCTTGGGCCTCTGCCACCCAGCGATTCTCAGGATGTTTGTGTCAGGGTGGTTTTAACACCAGGGGTCAGGGGTGTTCAGGGGTTGGTTTTAACACCAAGAGCCCTTTGATGAACTAGAAAAAAACACGTTTTTCAGTCTCGTCCAGAGCACACTGGTTCTGATGGCCTGCGCTAGCCACAGAGCCAGACAAACTGAAGACAGCCCCTTTGACCCAAGGTGAGGCGGGGTATTCTGTAAGGTGGGAAGGGATCCCACCAAGTATCTATTGCCAGCTCCCAAGATCTGGCATCCCTCCGCCAGGAGGAAGTCCCCGGTTTCAGGTGCCTGCTGGCTTTCTCCGCTCCCTCCAGCAGACACCTTTCCAAAGTGCAGCGGCTCTGTCCACGCTGCGGGAATTACCCAGGCTGGTCAGTGCATGTCACCTATGCTCTAGGACCCGCATCTACCATCACAGTCCGTGAAGTGACATGGGTGTCATTGCCCTTTGGCTCTTGGACCTCTGCCCACGTAAGAGCAGGGGGCAGGCGTGGGACTGGCCAGCATGACTGAGGACTTTCTGGAGCAGCAGCTGGAGCCCAGGGTTTCTCAGGCAGTAGGTGTTTTTTCGGCAGCGGAATCCAGCCTCTCAGCCTGCCTTGCTCCCTTTGGGAATAAGCACTAGATCAACAACAACAGGGTGATAACACAAGACTCCAATCACACGACTTCCCTCTGTCTTATCATCAAAAATGGTTTTATTCATCATTTTCTGGCCTGTCCTGATACCAGCTCTTCTGAGCACTAAGCTCCGATTGTCTGAGTGCAGAACCAATGTGTAACGGCGTTACAAGCCTTACTGTGCAACCCATGCCTTAAAATGGCCCCAAATCCTGGCATCTGTTGGCAAGGAAAACGCTTCAGATGATGCACACCCCAGCCAGCATCCCCTGGGTGTCCTGGGGAGGGAAGAGGTGAGACGACCAACCCCCAGACACAATTTATTTCGTATTTAGTGATATCATGGCGTGCAACACTCCCCTTATAAGGCAAACAAAGGAACAGCACGTGCCTTAACGACCACACGCTGATGCTCTACTTTCCTCCAGCCTCTGCTTTCTTAATGCCATAGTAGCTCTCAGTTAGCTTAATGTTCCCAGGATGGATTTTTCCGTTAAATGCTACATTTCTAGGAACTTGTATACGGCATTTCCCTCTGCTGCTGCCTGAGCGACTTTTCCTCTCTTTATATATTCCAGCCCAAGTGACTCCGCAGTGACTGATCAGCCAGCCCTTCCTTCTCAAGGGCAGCTCTATGGACCTGTGTGCACAATTAGAAATTAAAAAAAGAAAAAGCAGAAGTCAATTGCAAAGGGAGCCAGCTGGAAGTCTGAGGCTTTTAATCTTTGCTTCGGTGCTGGGTCTCTGCTCTCCCAGAAACACAAACACCAGCCTTCCCAGCTAGTGCCTCCTGTTTATGGCTGATGAGGTGAGGCAAATAGAGTTTGGGGGGGTGTTTCTGTACGTTCTGAACTTTCAAATTTCAGCTCTTCACTGCCCTGGAAGAGTCCACAGCTGACTGCTGGTCTGAGCAAAGCCATCTGCCTATTCATACGATTCAATACGTAGTCCATTCCCTCATTCTTGGTGCTCCTCCTTGGGCTGTGGGAAAAGGGATGGCGAATTTAGAGATGTGGGAGAAAAAAAAGCAGTAAGCCCCCAGTCTGTTCCACCCAGATGAGAGAGGAGAACCAGGACCCCTCCTCAGGAAATGGCAGCAGGTGAAGCAGAGCAAACGAATGGGTTTTATCCCTGCACAGAAGCATACGCACATGTCCCTGCCCATGGAAAGGAATTCTTGCTGCCATTACAGAGCTCTTTAGAAGATAAATACTAAAAAGCCTAGAAAGCCTAGTGCTGACACAGGCTCAGCTCTGATATCTTTCCCTAGGTCTCCCAAAATCCCTTTTTGCCCATTTCTAATGGTTGTCCATGAGCAAAGCCGAAGCTCCACAGCATTTCCGTGGAGAAGCCTAGCTGACAGAGGTCTTGGTGCAAGCAATGAAAGGAAGGTTCCTGAGCCGTGCAACCAACATGCAGTTTTGCTGGAAGCCATCCAAGTGCTGAGGCCACCTGGTACTTGTGAAGAAGAGAAACTGTTGGAAGGCAAAAATGTCGGAAGGCGGTTTGAAGGAGGCAGAAGGGCTTCATTCCTGTGTCTACGTGAAGGGGCCGGCTCTCCTCTACAGGGAATGTTACACGGTCATTTGCAGTCGTAAAGTGGAGGTAGGAAAAGCCACCCTTTAGCGCAGCGGCACGTGTAAGTGAGTCTGGACACGTGGCAGTCGTTACCAAAGCACCCATCTTCCAGCATCTTCCAGCACCCACGTAAATATCCCTTTATCATCTGTCTTCCATGAGGTTGTAATGTATCAAATTCTCACCAGCACCATTAATTGTCAGCTATTTGCTTTTGCAGATTTGTTTTACATCCAGAAATGAATACCAGCTCTTCCCTGCCTCTCGGGACACAGTGGTGGTAAATGCTGATACAATCATGCTCAGAGCACAGGCAATGATGCATCCCACTGCCTAGCCAAGCAAAACTTTTCCATACGAGCGCTGTGAATTCGCAGCTATTGCTAGCAGCTTTCCATGGAGAGACTTTGTGTATCCTCTTGCAATGTAATCTTACCAAGAATGGTTTTGAAAGACCGTGAACTCAATCCTGCCAAAAATAGTCCGTGCAGCCAAAAAAAATCAGCGGACGATCTTTAGCATTTGAGCTGGCCCGTGAGTTGCATTTTTCACCTTTTTTCAATGATATGTTTCTTGACATCCGTGAAACCGTCATTTGACTTCTAATACCCCTGATTATTCTTCTAAGCGTAGCAGACTGCATTTTAATTACAACTTCAGGGCCCAGCGAGCAACCAGCTTCACGGGCATAATGAAACAGACACACCAGCAATGGCTTTAGCCCCAAAGCGTCTGTGCGCAGGCTGGCAGATGTATCCTAAGAATGTGTCGATTTGCATTTGGTTTGTGTGGTTTTGGTGACCTTTTGTTAAAATCAGCCAGCGACTTCCAGGAGGCGAGTTACACGCTCACTAAAAAGAAATGCAGTGAAATAATCCAGCACGGGTCCTTCTGCTGAATGTTAGCATTTCTGCTGAATATCACGCCCCTGTGTATGGGGTATGACAGAAGTGAAGGTTAAAGTAACATTACTGGTGGGCAGGGTGGCTGCATGGATATTGCCCCCTTGTTCCTGATGAAGAATGGCAGCCCAGAAATAGGTTATGGGGAAACTGGGGCCCAGTGACCATGTGGGACTTCCTATGGGTCTGATCACCATTACAGGCTGTTCTACAGCTGGGGAGTGCCTGCGTTGTCCTGTCTCTTCTGCCAAGTCTTCAACAAGCCCATAGAAAAAAAGAGCTGCTTGTCTCCTGCCTGGTGCCAGCACCACGTTCTTCAGTCTCGCTGGGCTCGTCCTACCTCCAGAGAGCAGTGGCAATTTCTTGCTCTTCCCTCATTGCTCCAAGAAGACTGCGAGTGAGGCAGGGATCTCTCAAAGGGGCAAATCTGCGCCTACTCTCAGGTGGCTTTGGCAGCATCTTGGCATGTAAGCTGCTTGCTTAACTTCACCAGAGAAGGCTGACAAAAGCTTGCTTGGTCTCGGGGCAAGCCTTTCAGGGTGCCCTGGTTGAAACCCAGAGGAGAGTGGCTCTGTCCAAGGAAATAGCGTAAGTGCAAGAGGTAACATTGTGCTAGTTATCTCTGAGCAATGTTAGGATGCTGACAGCCTTCTCTTCCCACAATGTGAGGCACGGTTAGTTCCTGCTATTGTGGACAGATTCTTCAGTTCAGGAGACTAAATGAGGATTGCTGCTGCAACAGCCTGGTTTTGTGTTCTCTGCATTTCTCAGATGGAGCCTGGTGCAAATTCATGCTCGTTTAGTGCTCATTTGTGAATGCTTTTGTGATGATTTGTATCGCGCAGCTCAGGAATCCAAAGCCAAAGGTGAGCCTCGGTTTTGGTTTTGATCACTTGAGACGTGCAAGTTGCCTGTCTGTCCATGAGTCCCGAAGTGAGGTGCATTAGAAAAATACCCGGAGCCTGAAATTTAAACTGCGGCTGAACGGCGAATAAACACACAGGCCCAGACTCTGGGTTCAGTGGCTGGGGAACGGGTCTGCGGAGCAGCCATGGTAGAGAGGGCTCACTCTCCATACCCAGTGCTGCTCTGGCTGCTCCCCACCCACCCAACTGAAGCCTTGCATGTAATTTTCAACTCCGTTTGCAGTTTGCCGTTTTATTTTTTCACACCTCCAGCTGCTATTGTAAGTGATCTTTACTGCAGGGAGGTGTGTGAGCAAGTCCTCTTTCACCACAGTGATTAGAAGAGCGGAACTTTCTCTACGCTTTCCACTCTTATGGTTATGAGCTGAGAGACCTGCTGATTAAAAACCCTCCCTGGCCAATTAGCGTGCAGCGTCCTCCTGTCGTAGTGTCCCGTGTAGGTACGTCATTCCTCCTGGCGGGTCAGCAGGGAGCGTATAATTCAAAGTTATTAATGGATTTAATGATCATAAATGAATACTGTGATGCATCTGCTGAAAAGCTCAGTCAAACAGGCAGCTACCAGTGACGAATTTGCTGAGACCAAAGCTGTTGCTGCTCTTCAGGGAGCCTGGAGGAGCTGGAAGGCAGCCAGGTGCGAAGGCAGGTAGGAAAGTGGTGATGGAGGTGGCTCTTCCATCATCATCAGGTCAGCCTGGAGGGGTGAGGGACCGGGCACATTTAGTTGTGAAAAAACCAAGATCTGCTCACCGAGCCGATCGCAACAGAGGTTTTGCGTTTCAGGGGAAAAGGTGGACATCTTGAAACGGGGTTTTGCACCAAACTGCAACAGAAATCCTAACTTTTGAAATTCTGCGCAGAAGGGGATTTCAGGAAAAGGTCGGGAATATTTGTATAGCAGATTCAAAGTCACGCTGCAATTTGATGTTGTTTTCGATGCTTGACTTGATTGTTATTGCATTCTTTCAAAATGTATCAGCTGTCAGGCGGTGCTGCTGCTGGCATTTCGTCCTATAGCAGAACAGCAGCCGTGTTTACAGTTTAGATTTTACTTCAGGATCAATTATAGGCAGCAACGGCTTGGCTGGGATTGAGATAGCTACCCTTTGTAGATCAAAGGCCCTCCTTTGTTGCAGTGAAATGAAACACTGCTGCTATTTCTTAGCTCTGAATGGAGCAAGATAAAAGCGAAAAGCAGCATTAAAACATTAACATTTCCAAAAAAGGAAATTTTCTTAAACTAAAATGCTGGTATTCCAGAAGTGTTTCCAGTTGGGTAACTTGCTGATCAGTGTCTGTTACTTCAGGGTATCTTTTTCTGGGATGTTTTGGCAAAGTATTTCCAGCCGTAAGGAAGAGACTCTGCAGGCTCAGCTGCAGGGCTTGCCTCTGGCCGGGCAGATGGTAGGTGATGGGACAGGCGGCAGTAGGTGACGGGACAGGCCACCGTAGGTGACTGGGACAGGTGGTGGTAGGTGATGGATCAGCCTTCAGTAGGTGACCGGGACTGGCTGCACTGGGACAGGCCATGGTAGGTGACTGGACAGGCCGTGGTAGGTGACTGGACAGGCTGTGGTAGGTGATGGGACAGGCTGTGGTAGGTGATTGGGACTGGCTGTGGTAGGTGACTGGACAGGCCGTGGTAGGTGACTGGACAGGCTGTGGTAGGTGATGGGACAGGCTGTGGTAGGTGATTGGGACTGGCTGTGGTAGGTGACTGGACAGGCTGTGGTAGGTGACTGGGACTGGCTGTGGTAGGTGATTGGGACAGGCTGTGGTAGGTGATTGGGACTGGCTGTGGTAGGTGACTGGACAGGCTGTGGTAGGTGACTGGGACTGGCTGTGGTAGGTGATTGGGACAGGCTGTGGTAGGTGATTGGGACTGGCTGTGGTAGGTGACTGGACAGGCTGTGGTAGGTGACTGGGACTGGCTGTGGTAGGTGATTGGGACAGGCTGTGGTAGGTGATTGGGACTGGCTGTGGTAGGTGATGGGACAGGCTGTGGTAGGTGACTGGACAGGCTGTGGTAGGTAACGGGTTGGGCTGCAGTAGGTCACAGGACAGGCCGCGGTAGGTGACCGTGACCGTCTGTGGGCTGGAAGGGACGGCGGAGATGACAGCAGGGGCGGAAGGGCCGTGCAGGGGCTGGAGGCGAGCCTGAGGCCTGGTGGCCGCCCCTTTCCAGCCTTCCCTCAGGGCAGGCCCGCGGACCCTGCAGGCGCCAAGCACGGAGACCAGGAGGCCCCGGCAGGAAGCAGGGCCCGGGCAGGGCCTCCCAGTCCTACTCCTCCTACTCCTCCTCTTCCTCCTCCTCCTCCTCCCGGCACCCGGCGGGACAAGGCCCACTCCCCGCCCAGCCGGGGCCCAGCGGTCCCGAGCCGGCGGCGCCCGACGGCCGCGCCTCGCGCCGCGAGGGGGGCGGGGCTGGGCGGCCGCGCGTGCGCGGGGCGGGGCGGGGCGGGGCGCACGGGGCGGCGGAGGAAGCGGCGCCAGCGGCGGCGTCGGGCGCGCGCAGCCATGAGCGGCGGGGCGGGGACTGGCGGCCGCGGCGTGTGAGGGGTTTGGCGGGGCGGGGGGTGCCCTCCCTGCCGTCCGCCCCCCCGGCCCTCCCTGCCTGCCTCCCTCCCCGCCGAGCGATGGTGCCGGGGCGCCGGGGCGGGGGCCGCGAGCCCGGCGGGGGGCGGCGGCGGCGGGGCCGGCCCCTTTCGGCGCCGGGGGAGGCGGGCGCGGGGCGGCGGCGGTTGCCGCCGCCGTCGTCGTCGTGCCGGGTGCGGGCCCCGCGCCGCCATCTCCTCCGCCTCCTGCCGCTGCTGCTGCTCCTGCCTGCCGGCGCCCAGGGCCAGGCCGGCCCCAGCTCCGGTCCGCACGCCGCGGGGCCCCCGGACTGGCCCCCCTCCGGCCCCGGGCCCAGCCTCAGCCTCTACCTGAGCGAGGAGGAGGTGCGCCGGCTGATCGGTGAGTGCGGGCCGGGGCCGGGGCGGCGCCAGGCCCGGCGGGGGGGGGGCCTGTGGGGCTGGGGAGGGGGTGCGTGGGGGTGCTGGGGCTCCGGGCGTTCAGAAGGGGATGAAGGGAGTTCTGAGGGGTTGGGATGGCAGTTTGGGGGTCTGGAAGAGGCTGGGGGAGCCAGTGGGGCTAGGGCGGTGGGGGGTCAGTGGGACTAGGGGGCCAGGGGGCAATGGGGATGTCTGTGGGACTAGGGCAAGGGCAGCAGGGCTGGGGGTGCAGGGGAGGATGAAGAGGGCTGTGAGTGGGGATGAAGGACCTGGGGCTCGGGAGAGGATGAGGGGCTATGGGACCGGGGTGGGGTGAATCTGGGGGTTCTGGGGACTGGGGGAGCAGGGGGTCATGGGGAGAGTGGATGAGTCCGAGGACTCGTGAAAGAGTCTGTGCTGCCTTGTGTGTGTGTGGTTGGGGTTTTAAGGAAAGAAAAGGGTCCTGGGCTTTTCCCTGATGGCGAGGGGTTCCCTAGGTTCAAGTGACTGGGGGTGGTGCCCCGTGGGAGCAGGGTAAGCCCTGGAAGAGGTGAGTTCAGGCCCACGATTTAATTAGCAAGGTGAGTGACATTCAGAGGGCAGCGAGGAGACCGGGCAATAATTGGGTGCGTGTGTGAAAGGAATCTTAATTTCTAGGCAGGCTGACAATTGCTGCGCAAGTACTTGGAGGCAGTTCATGAAGTCCCCCATCTGGCCTGCTGCGGAAGGCTTTCGCAGTAGTTTTGTGCTTGGAGAGTCTCTGATTTAAACAAAGATTTGTTTTCTGTAGGCTTTGGCTTGCTTAGGCTCTTGTTTAGAGCTGGTGGCTGGAGTCTCAAAACAAATATGTTGGTATCCCCAGCGATTTGTTTTTCAGCGAGCGTCCTGTATCTGTGTAAGCTGAAAAGCGAGCAGTGCAAGACTTTATTCACATCAAATGGGCAAAATAAAAAATATCTCCGGTTAATTTGAACCCTGTAAGCACGTTGCTGACCAAACTCAGGGGACCAGGGGAGAGAATAACACTGTAAACATTTTTTTTCCCTTATGGCTTGCTCTGGTGATTAGCGTTCTGTTGCCATCATTTTTACATTGCGTGTGCTTGCTGCCAGATGCTCCGTTACAGATAGAGGATAAAAATGTCAGGCTTGCTATTTAGGTGAGTTTCTAAACAAGTGGTTAATCTTGGAAATACTGAATGGTAATGTTTGAGCTATCCCGGGTCCAGTGCCTGAAATGTGTGTTAGCTGGATTTGCTCAGACTTCCATGGTCCACTAACGTAATTATTCATCATTAAGTAGCAACTGAGGAGGGAAGACCTGCTGCTGTTATGTTTTAAGCTAAATTGCATCCTGTAACCTCCCTTACGGGTGTCTACGGCTAACGTGGCTAAAGTCCCTTATTACTCAAGCTGTCTGTAGCTGGTTTGTATCACTTTAACTATCTGACACACAACGATCTGTTCTGCTTCTGCCACCCCGAAGGCTTGGATAAACTGGAGTCTGATATGGAGATAAACTGGTGCTTTTTGCAGTTAGCAGGATCCAGATCGCTAGAAATCTGTTGTAAACTAAGCTTTCAGGGTCTACCTTGTGTTGTTGGCATGAGCAGGTTTAATTTTAGAGGTATCCTTTATGGGTACTAGCTGTTGCAGGTGAGGTGTAGTTTAATGAAGCATCTAGACACAGGCAATCAAATCTCCAGTAACTTTATGTATTCCTCTGCCAGAAGAAAGCCCAAAGGGATGGGCAGGTTTGTTCCAGTTCTTCACACTTTTGCAAGCGAAACAAGCTATTTTAAGATGTTCACTTTTGCAGTGTCTGAATTGTGTTTGCATACAGCCAGGTTGATGGTTTAAGCATTGCTGTTGGTGTGCGTGAACTTGCAAAGAGCAGGGAGGTGTTTCAGTTTCTGTAACTTCTTTGAGGAAGGCCATGGTTCTGCGGACACCAGAATGGTTATTGACAGCGGATAGCAAAATGGCATTGCTTGTGAAGTGAACTGTTGGGTTTGGTGAAGCTGCTAATACAAACACAAGCTACTTTCTTTCCCCGTTTTGTTTCTAAACAAGCTCCCTCTCTGCTACTGACTTGCTGTGGTTGAGCAGAAAACTGAGACTGGCTGAAGTGCTCATAAACCCAAACGTTACGCAGAGTTGTTACAGCCTGTGGTGTGTCTTCGTGCTTCCTAATATTGCCCCCAAACATCTTTAGATCACAAATTTGATCTGGAACAAATGTGAGCGTGCGATTGCGCATTGTTGAATTGGCCATAGGCGGTGTGATATGGTGCATCCTCCGTGCAACACTGGAGCATCCACAGGGTCTGGTGTAAGGTCTGTGTGGCTGTACCCACGTGCGGTCCCTCCACCGGTGCGGCTGTACCAGTTCAGTGGCATGTTGGAGCGCTGCTGCTCTCCTCAAAGCCGGAGTTCGCTGTCTTACAGAACCATGGCCTGTGTTTTTAATTAGGTTGTGGCTCTTGTAAATGAAATTGTGACTTGCTTAAGGTTATGTGTGGCTGCTGTTCTTTTTGTGGTGCGGAAGCAGGACAGATACTGTGGTTTATCGTGAAAACTGCCTGCTACTTTCCTGGACACTCATGCCAGATTTCCACCATTAGGCTCTGTCATTCTGACCGTCCGTCTGCCTTAGGAGGAATTGTTTTGAAACCTTCAGAGCTTTACAGAGAAGTAAACTAGAGAAAACTGGCTTGTCTTGTTGTGCGAGATGGATTTTTATTTTGAAAAAGCTGCAGCGTTCTCATGGTCTGAAAGCAGGGCTTGCTATATGGCAGGCAGATGGTGTGTCTGTCAGAAAATATCTCTTGCCATTCCCGTGGAAAATGTTCACAGCCATCCAAACTGCAAGTCTTTGGAAAAAATAATAATGTGGTTTTCACATGCTTGGATGTGTCAGATTCCACTCACACCAGGCAGGATTCGGCAATAGATAAAGGTATAAGGAGGGAGAGGGGGGAGTTGGTCAAGGGGACTTGGTTGAGGCGACTTCAGCCGTGGCAGTGGGAGCTGGAGATGTTTGAGTGGGAGCAGGGGGGAGGTATGGGGTGATGGGGAGGTGGAAGAGAAGCCCTGCTTGCTGGGGAGGAACATCCAGAGCACCACAGCCCTTCTTAGGCATGTCTTTGAGCTCTCTCAGCACTGTGATCCGTAGCTTTTTGGAGTTGGTTTGTAGCTTTTTGGATTTGGTTCCTATGGACAATTTTTTTGGGGCCTGTGAATAAACCTGGAGAAAGTAGCATCAGTCTTAAGGAGTGGCTCACTGTATAGGCATGATAATACCACCTGATTGTATTGCTTTTTTCCCCGTGACTGCCCTGTGATGCTAAACATGCAGGGCAGATGGTGTTAAATTAGTGATGAGTTATTCAGTAGAGGATCTGTACTTGATATAGTGACTTTCATTCAGATTTGCCTGTGAAATCAGAACGTGGTGGTTGCCTGATGTTGAAATATTCCATCGATCTGCTTTTCACAGGATCCTGTGATAGAAAGGCGCATATATCCCCTGCTTGGCAGGTAACAAACTAAGATTTAGAGAATAAGGTAAAAAATATCCATTAATATTAGGTAGCTACCTTTAATAATTAAGGATTTGATCTGATCTATTTGAAGTACATAGCATTATTTAGCACTTCATGCATTCGTGGTCTATCTCGTACACCTTTAGCTGTGAGTTCCCGGCAGTTCTGCAGCTCAGCCTTGCAGGAGGCCTGGGGTTATACCCTCTGAGTTCGAGGATCAGAATCAATAGCTGCCTGTGAAAACTTGGCTTAAGTGTTTTTTCTTGCATTGCAGGCAGTTCTTTTGCAGCATTCATGAGATGGCACCTAATTGTTCATGGCAGCAACAAGATGCTGAAACAGTGAGGACAATCCTTTCTCGCAGGTTTTGGTGTTGGGTTTTTTTTTTTTGTAGACTTATGTACCTTTCAGCTGTGAAATTGGTCTTGTGGAGAGCCCTCTTCATCACATGGCTTTGGCTCTTTTTTAGAGACAGGTCTGGCCTGAACACTAAATGAGACTTAAGTCCCACAGGGGGGAAAAATACCATGTTATCACATAACTAAGGGCTATCATAATACATACGTATGGGGTGGGCAAAATTAGAATTGCAGGAGAATCTTACAGTCAGAAGTCCTACAATGTTTGCATTGAGTTTGCAAACTTGATATTCCCTGGCCTAGTTTCTTCTGAGTAATCATATTGAATGCCATCTTCTGTTGGTTTTATATTTGTGCTTGCTTAATTACAGAGTTAAATTAATTAACGCTTATGTGACTTTTTCTTAGGTGTTCTAAATTTAATTTGAAGCCAGCGTGCAGCTTACTGAAATGGGTTGTCTGGTTGTGAGATACAAAATCTGTTCTAGCAGAGCGTTGTTTGTTTGCTTTTTAAATTGTGCTGCTGACTCTCAGAGTGGTTGGGGTTGGCAGGGACACCTGCAGGTCATCTGCTCCAAGCCTCTGCTCAAGCAGGGCCACCCCACACTGGTTGTCCAGCAGTGTCCTGAAGCTTTTGAACATCTCCAGGGATGGAGACTCCACCACCTCGGTGGGCAGCCTGTGCCAGTGTTCCGTCACCCTTGCAGTATATGAGTTTTTCCTGATGTTCAGACAGAACCCCCCCATGTTTCCATTTGTCCCCATTTCCCTCCATTCCTGTCACCAGGCACCACTGAGAAGAGCCTGGCTCCTTCCTCTTTGCACACACCTTCAGATATTTATATACATTGATGGGATCCCCCTGAGCCTTCTCTTCTCCAGGCTGAACAGGACCAACTTCCTCAGCCTTTTCTCAGAGGAGAGATGCTCCAGTCCCTTTCATCACCTTTCTGGTCATTTGCTGGATTCTCTCCAGTAGCTCTGTCTCTCTTGTATTGGGGAGCCCAGCGCTAGACCCGGTACTCCAGGTGTGGCTTCACCAGGGCTGAGCAGAGCCGAGCCCAGGTAAATTATAGGCCAAATGCAGTTTTATATATTTTAGATGGAGGCTAAACATCTGCTTATTGCAGCAGTTGATCTTAGTGAAGATGTCTTAATTTTATACTGTGAAATCAGTGTTCTAAGATCACTATTTTGGGGAGGTAGCAACAGGAGTTCATGTCAAAAATGCTTTACGGTACTTGCACTGAGTTGACAGTGACTGGAAATCCTCTTGTTCCTTTGTCTGCTGCCTGGTTACTTGTCCCTGTTATGCAAGGGAGCTGAAAATCAGCATGCTGTGATGAGCTGGATGTTCAAATTATTGAAAGGTTGAAGTATTTCTTTCTTCTGATTCTCCAAATGCTTCAGAGCCTTGTTTAAAAGCCCAGTCGTGCCTGTCTCTGGCAGCATCGCTACCTAGACCACCACCAGCGAGCTAGAGCTGTGCTCTGAGTTTTGTTAGTAGCACCCAAGATGAATTTCCATGTGAGATGGGTGATTTACAGGTGTTTGCGTGTGGTGCTTCTTTAGGACAGAAAATACTCAGCGAGGAGTCTCTGTAGCTGCAGGAGGATGACTGAGATGTCAACTGAAGAGCAGATGTTTGGATACCCTAAGGTCTTGAAGTGTCTATGTGGTATGGAACCTACAGTTCAGAATCTGGTTCTGCTGTATACATTCTCTGAAATCTTCATTTTCTAGCTTTTAAGTACTTGACTCTGAAGAATGGTAGCTTTTTGCATGTTGTATGCAAAAATAAGTATTGTGTTGCTATGGTCCGCACGCCTGTCTTAGAAGTGCAAAACCCCATGTGTTTAAACTTCATTTTACCCTTCGACAGGGAGTTAAAATTAAAGATTACTGTAGTTGCATGGTGCTGGGTGGAAAGCACGCTTCTAATCTTGAGAGACGCTGTGCACTGTAACAAAACTGAATTGCTGACGATGGCCTGAAAATACTCTGATATATTCTACTTAATCGGAAGCGCTGGTTTTAGGGTAATTATTTTATTCCCTTGCCCCATAAAGCCCTTTAGCGTAATGATAGCCCGTGATTGGTGTTTATCAGGTGGGGTTTTTAGTGTTGCAGGTGAAAGTCTGCTTTGGAGAAATAGGGGGACGAAGGCTGGCGGGGCTCTCGGAGGCTGCGTGCAGCAACATCTGGCTGCTTGCAAGCTGCAGCAGGTTGTGACAAGTTACTTGCACGGCGGAGTTGAGCAATCTGTTTTCGTTTTGGAGCCTTTCAGTGTGCTTGGATGCTTGTCCGTCTGATTTACCGACTACCATGGTTCATGTCAATATTGTTTTGAGGTTTATGAGAACAAGCTGCATTTGGGGTTCCTCTGCCCTTTTCCGTTCTATTACCTCACTTTTAATTTGCGAAGTTCAAATAGCGTGTATGGATAGCTGTTTCTTCGGAGATGCCTGTAGTCGTATAAACCCACTCCAGCATTTGTAATGCTTGTGAACCGGCAGAAGAATATGCTTCCAGGAGTTTGAAATAGCCTGTGGAAAGCCGTCGGGAGCGATGCCAGTGGAGGCAGCTCCTACCCTGAGTTAGGATTGCTTTGAAATCATTTATTCTGTGTGACCAGAGGGAAGTCTGTGAAATATTTAAGTCCTCGTGTGTATCAATTTCTGCAGCATTGCTGAGATGGGTGGTTGATTTCTGCACCCTGCTTTATTTATCACACCAGCTTGTGTGTTAGGATTTCAGTCTGGATCCTACCTGGAAGAAAGCAATTTGCTTCTGCAAACTGGCCGTTTGGGAGGGACTGCATGGCCCGCGGGCGGCTTGGCTTCCTCCCGCAGCTCTGTCTGCCCTCAGCCCTGGGAGGAAAAACAGCCATTTCGGCTCCCGAGAGGCCAAGGTCTGTCTAGTGATAAATGTTTGTGGCTCTTGTAACATTTTTGTGTCGGGGACTTGGAAGAAATCTGACCTCTGGGACTGAAGGCTAGCCTGATGGGGTTGGGGGCAGTCCCAAAGCTGCATTCCTCACCGCTGTGATTTTACACCTGTGTTCTGTTTGGCAGCATCTTATTTATCACTGTTGATTGTTTGGCCTCCTTGAATACATGCTCTCTTTCTCCCTCCAGTGCATGGACAGAATGGGAACAAGGGAGAGGAAATGAGGCAGAGCTCCTTGCATGCATGAGAAAAGCCAGCAAGAAGGGCTTGGGGTACTAGGAGAAAGGCAGGGACCAACACTACTCCTAAACACCACCTGGGCAGAGGGAAATACAGGAGATAAGGATCATGCTCACAGGCATGAGAAATCCCAGGGTGGCATTTTCCACTCTGGTGCCCGTACTTTTAAAAGATTAAGCATTTGGGGGAGTCTTTGAGTTTTTCTCCTCCCCTTCTGCTATTCAGACCTGTGTTTGGAGACTGGAAAAACTGAATTAGAGACAAATTCCAAATGTCTCTTGATTCACATTTGTTCTGAGCTCTAGCGAAATGGCATTGCTTGATGACTAATTCCTACCTGAAACTATCCAGACTGAAATATCACTGAGGCTCCTGCTTTTCTTGCAGCGGAAGGGCCTTCAGTTAGAGGCAATACCGCACAGTAAGTTACTAGAGGAATAAAAATTGTACTTGAGGTCTCAACTGTGAGAGCAGGGAGTGCATAAAGGGTGAAGTGCATTTAATGAGTTGTGCCTGATGAATTGATTTTTTTTTCCCTTTTTTTTTTCTTCCCCTCCCTGAATGGCAGCAGCACCAGCAGATCCCATGTAAGAATGAATGCTAACGCTCTCTGAAAGTGCCTTGTGGCTGTACAAAGGGCACGATGGCAGAGGCTTCAAACGCATTATTTCTCTTCCATCTCTGCCTTTGTCCTTCTTTCAAGCGGATAGCTCACATATTTGCACTGACTGCTTTGGAAATCTGGGAGCAGAAGCAACAGCATGAAACTAATGTGATGCTTTAGAATTTCACTGCCACTTACTGGGTATTGAATAGCTGTAATTAAATTAACCAGTATATTGATTTCACCATGCTGCTTGGGAAAGATAAGAGCAGTAACGTAAGCACTGGAGCTGCTGCTTGAAAAGCTGCAGCCGCTCGGAATATGTAATGCCAGTGGTACCAATGGTGAAGCTGGTAAACTGAAGATGGTTATCCTCTCAAAACTGTTCTAGCCTTTATGAAGTTGGTGGATGGCTTTGCAGGGTAATTCCTAATAAAGAAAAAAACACTAAGCTCTGTGGCTTTTCTGAGTGCGGAGATTGCCATAAAAGCCAACAGTCCTGTTTTAATTCGTGTGGAGCTTGGTTTTGTGTTAAACCATTGGTGTCACCGTGATGGAAGCCTTCCAAAGCCTCTCAACGGATGGGAGGGGTGCATCCCTTCAGCAGCCCTGGTGGCCACAGGAGTAGAAGCATGAGTTTAGAGGCTGAGGCCTGATGCATCGAGGGAGGGGTGTGGGGTTTTTAAATTGTTTTTTGTTTTTTTTTTGGACTCAGTTGGGTACTTGTTACTGAGATAGTCTTGGCCACTGGCAGGGCCACCGTTCTAAAGGTGACTTACGCTGTTGTACCTTATGGTCTTGCCTATAGGGATAACTGAATCAACATGTGGGTGCATTACTATAACTAAGAAAAAAAAAATAATGAAGTGACACAACTTCTTGGGGTAGGTGACGCTAAAATATTGCAAATGCACATTATTCAAATACTGCAAATGCACATTGTTCATGAGTCCAAATGACATCTGACGTACCTTTGTTAAGTGATTGAATTTTAGCTGGTAAGATTACAGCAGTTCAGTTCAAAAGCTATGTGATACTAGTAAGCATCTGATCTGAAGTGATTTTATTTCGAGGTGTGCGCTCCTGGGCAGCTGCGGCTGTTGTTCCATCCAGCACGAGGATGGAACCTTTCTTTTTGCTTTCTATTCTCGGTGTTTACTTTCATTCTAATCCAAAAGGAGCATCAAACTTCATGTTACAATAATTATGAGACATTTGCCATTACTAATCAGTTACATTTTTATTTCATAAATATACCAAACTATTCTCTGTGCTAAGAATAAAGTTGTTTAATTTAGTCTTTAAAATCAGCTTTATATTTTTATATTATAGAGTTCCCTTTCAGTTGCTTCCGGCCCCGTACCTGCACCATTCCTGCTGCCATCTGTCCCATTTCCCCTTGCCCGCTGTGTAGGTCACTGGCACTAATTGAAATGTAATTGTTGCCGTTCTTCAAAGCCAAAAGGGTAAGCAGTTGGGTGTCCTAGGAACAATTAATGTCTTCCTTTTGGTATGGATTGAGTTAAATATTGCCCTTACGCTTTCACTTCAGCAAGTGCCATCTCCTGGGGGAAGCTCCTTCCTCTAGAGGGGAAGAGGTCTGCTCTGTGACTTCCACAAAGATCTTTCAGTGAGAAAAATCCTGTTTGACAGCCTCAATAAGGTGAATCGCGGGTGATCTGTCAGTGAAGATTCACGATTTAATGAGGGCTCTCAGCTAGGAGTTTTTCCTCCTGTGTGCTGGATATTGGGAAGTTTCCTACTAAGATTCCCCGCTAGGGAGTCTTGGTTGGTTTTCAAGGACGCCGTCATTGCCTTGAAGTGATGTTGAGTATTTCCTCACATTGAATGCCTTACATATTGTTTTCCATCTCCAGCTCATGAAAAGTTAACTCTGCGCAGGTAATGAAGCCCACCATCTATATGCTTTCTGCTACCGCTGGGCAGAGTTAGGTGAGCTTGCAACGCAACCGCACTGTTCACAGTGAGGCATCAATCTCTGGTGGGAGAAGTCTTCCTTGGAGGTGAGAATGGATTTAATTCTGGAGCCTCACCAATCAGTGTTACGCTAATGACCTCATGTTAGAGCGATTCCACAACAAATTCATAGAATGTTTTGGGTTGGAAGGGACCTTTAGAGGTTGTCTAGTCCTGGCACATTTCAGCATGCTTTGGTGATATGTCAAGCTGTGATTTTAATTCTAGTCTGTTTTCCATGCACTTGGTACTGGTTTTTTTGAAGGTCTGATCCTGGATTATAAGATATTCCTGTCTAGCAAAGCTTAAACTGAAATTTAGAAAGAAAAGGTTGAAGAGTTCTTTTGTGAGATAAATACGCATAGGCAATGAAGAACTTCATGTAGAGGTAGGAAGTTGTCCCCAAAATGAGGGATTCTTTTGTCTTGGTGTTTTTTCCTAAGTGTCAGGTGGGCGATGAGCAGAAGGACAATTCAGTGGTCGGGGAAGAAGTGTTTTTAAGCAAAAGGTAGAAAGTATGTTGGTGAGGACTGATGGATTTGTGCCTGCTGATGTGTCTTTCAAGCTTGATACTGAACAGTGTCCTTTGACGTTCTCTGGCACTGGTGTTGAGAGTGAAAAGCTGTTTCTTCATCATTTCCGTGTTACTTAAGATTTAACTTTTTTCCCTGTAATATTTTTCATTGGTCATCTTTTCCAGAGAATCATGGCCTGCAAGATGTTTAAAAAGCAAGTATTTCAGCCTAAATTCCTGACTGACAGCTGTAACTGGCAGGCTGTAGTGTTGTGGAAAACTTAAGTAAAAAATGCAAGTAGAAGGCTATAATCTGTCACTTGTTTTATTAAAGGAAAGTTCACTTTCGTTGTAGTATATCTTGGATGTGGGCAAATAGGATGTAAGAGGTTCTTTATGCATGTGTGTATGCATATTCAGATGCTTAGTATTACATTTCCAATAGTTTGCTGTTTTCTAAATGCAGTTGATCCATGTGGATCAGTTTGTATTGGATTGCCTCGTTTTTTTAACTCTCCTTGGTAGTTTCAGCCTTGTGTAAGCTGTTTGTTGAAGTGAGCTAATTAAATACATTCAAACTGAAAAGGCTTGCTCTGGGAAAGTGTTCTTTCCACCCTGAAAAAAAAAGTTTCAGTAGTCAAGAGCTGATTTTTTTTTTTTTTTAATTCCTCAGCCACATTTCCTTTTGCTTAGGCTGATGGTAAGAAAATAGCAGAACTTTTCCAGTGCACATTTGCAGAACTTGTTGCCAAAAAAAAAAAAGGGGGGACGCTTAGGATTTAAAGCCAGTGTTTCACACTTACGGTGCATTTTTAATGAAAGGAAAATGGAAGGGGCAGAACAGTATAATTCTTCAACAAGGTAAATTGTCCAGCGCTGGGAGAATCCTGTGTGTTTATGGAGTGGGTTGTACAGCTGTGGGAAGTGGATGGTGATGAAGGGATGTCAAAGCTTGATGTTCATCCTGGAGTGGCAGCTTCTGATCTGGCCGGAGGACTAACCCAGATGAGCTGCTCAGGAGCGGAGGTGTTGTTCTCTGCAGCACCTAAACCTCTGAAAAAATGGAGTATTTATATGACGATAATAACTTGTTTAACTGTGTAACTCTTCTCAATTAATTTATTTCAGTGGCCGTGAGTCAGGAGCAGGAGTGGCTTGCTTTGCGAGGGCTGTGGTGGTTTGACGTCGTGCTGCAGAGATTTCTCAGCTGCTTATGAAGAAGCTCTTACAAATTACAGACTGGTGCATTAAGAAAACAGGGGCTAATTTCGGTCATTTCTGTATGCAGACAGGAATCTACGAGAGGGTTGGGTAGGCAGCTGTGAGCCAATTATCTCTATCGTTAGCAGATTGCTATTAGACTAGGGCTAATATTTATATTGCAGCAAGCAGTATTTCAGTAAGAACGATCTCCACTAACTCTTACGTTGCACGTTCCTTCTTGATTTTTAGACATAATCTTCCAGAATTATGTTGTTATGTTTTGAAGTCTGTTACCTGGGGTAACAGATGCCTAAACACAGTTGTCGTCTTTAAGAAGAATGTGCATGGTGTAGGATAGATTTGCTTCATAAGAATAAAATCTAATTTTTCCCATGCTGATAACGGCAAGATTCTTTTGTATATTGTGCTTAAAAAGAAAAAAAAAAAGGGGGTGGTGGTGGTGGTGAAGCTAGACTGCCTTTACACAAGGGCATTTGAAAAGAAGTGTTTTGTTAGGCTGCTAGACTGACATGATCCAATTTTGTCATGAACACAAGGGCTGCTCAGCATCTTTTGCATTTGGGAATGAAAATTGGCCTCTCCTTTCTGAGCTTCTTCAAATGTTTTGTTATGTTAAACAGTGTAAAGAATGACAGACTTTCTCTATGGTGCTGCTTAAATTTACCTTTTTGTTTGTGTTCAACTTTAAATTATTCTTTCAAGTTTGCACCCGAGGGTGGGAGGCACAAAGATGTGGAAGTTAATAATGAGATTTAGGGGTTGCCTGGGTAAAAGGGTGGCGGTTTTGCCTTGAAATCAAAGCAAAGCGTTGGTCTCGCTCTTTTCATGTGGGTTGCTGTAGGTTAGTCCAGTCCAAGAAATGAGAAACGAGATCCTTTAGTGTTGTACATTGTCTGCATATGGACTTGTTTAAGGAGGCTTGCCAAAGCAAAACTGCAGCCTGTGTTTTAAAACTGTTCATCACTGATTGCCAATATACTGCTTAAACCAATAGAAGCATTTCTGAAAAGCTTCTTTTCCTCCTCCTCTGCAGTTCATGTAACCCAACAATTTTTTGGTATTTCTTTGCAAGGCTCTCCACCCTTTTCTTTTTGTTTTACTGCTTTGCCTAGAAAATGATCATTGAAGAAATGATTATTGAATTATTGACTGTTCTCTCTCACTGTTTGTAACGCATCTGTGTTCTTCTTCCAAAGCCACCTGTTTCCATATATGACATAAACCATTACATACCTGTTTGGGTTTGTTCCAGGATGCTGGTGCATTTACCCTACAAGGTGGTGAAAGTGTTCAACACCTTACGAGGAACCTGACATCTTGCTGAATTACATTTTCCCTCCTCCCCATACCTGCCAGTCAGTTCGTAGTTCAGTTGTTTACTAAGGATTCTTGAAAGCTGAAACAATTGGGAAAGGAACCTTATTTCTATCTTTTCCCCAGCAACCTGCTACGAAGGCTGATTGCATCTTGTGCTGCTACTGTGTTTTGAAAGGCATTTACACCTTTAAAAAAAGTAAAAAAAATTGAGGCTGTGTATTCACAGTGACTTGCTTAATTTGATACCATCTTTCACAGCTACCTACACCCAAAGCACGCTTTGAAAAAAAGCCTAGGCTATCTGGGTAACAGTATGATTTTAGTGTAAGCTCCATCTAAATTAGTGCTGCTGCAGTCTTGCCCTCCACATGGGGTGCTCCTGAGCATCCTCACTAATCCAGGGAGTTAAACTGACTGAGGGGCGTTGCCCCACTTTTTTTTTTTCTCTCCCCAAACTGTGCCAGCTTGACTCCTTGAACTTGGCTTGCTGAAGGTTTAAATAAGGAACATTGTAGGGCTGGTGTGAGTATGCACATCTGAAGAAAAAAGGTGAAATGCAGAATTAAAGCAATTCTGAGTTAGACTTAAGCTGTCATGGTAATGGAGTGTTTTCTGCAAACTCCTTAGCTGTTTGTAATGTCTATTCCAGTGAGAGTTAATAGCACATAATCAGTCTGGAAATCTAAGCAGAATACACTGTGTGTTAGGGGGAAAAAAAAAAAGGTAGGTAGATAACAAGGAACAAAGTGTCTGATTGCACAGGAGTAGCTCAGAGCCAGTATCCAGTGAAGAGAACTGAACCTGCTTGACATTTCCCTGAGGTTGATCATTGTTCTCTTGATCCGAACTGCTGGGGCACTGGACGTGATCTGCCCAGCGTGTTTGCAGTGGTATCCTTGGCCTCTCTTCAGCAGCACAGGGCAGTTGGAGCCTGGCATTCTGTGCTGTGTTTTTTCTTGGCAAGAATTTAGCCTGTGCAACCCATGAAAAGCCTACCTTATCTTGGCTACAACCTGCTAACTGTAGAAGCCTGGAGTCGGCCCGCTGTGGAGCTCTTGAGCACATACGGTGCTGCAGCATTGCCTGGGCGATATCTGTGGGTATGGGGAAACTTTCTCTTCCTCAAAGTGGAAGGCTCCTGAAACGGAGGAAACCCAGGAACGCAGTGAGCAAAGCGATGGCAGCCTGCATCAGGAATACTCGGATCATGCCAACCAATTGGTAAGCTACGGCTCTGGCTTTCACCACCGCTTGCCGCAGCACCCTGCGCAATTCCCTGCCTGTATGTACCTTCCCAGTGCCCTCCCTTACGGCTGGGACGCGGCACAGCTCCCGGCATCATTGGGGATTGGCACCTGGGCTCCTTTGTTCCAGGCAGAACACACCTACCTGCCTGGCTGCCTGCCCGGTGTGCAGGCAAGGTGCTTTTTTTTTTTTTTTTGGACTGATAGGTTTTTGTTGTGTTTTGCTGGCCTGACTGAGAGAAATTATATAGACAAAATGCTTCAGGAAGTCAAGATTGATAAACTTAAAAGGAAAAAATGCCACACAGTATCGAAACACTGACATTTCTCAAGTATGTATCTATCGGTTTCCAGGGTTTGAGAAAGCATTGTTGTGCTCAAGTTGTGCCAGGGCAGGTTTAGGTTGGACACTGGGAAAAATTCCTTCCCCGCAAGGGCTGTCAAGCACTGGAAGGGTCTGCCCAGGGAAGGGGTTGAGTCCCCACCCCTGGGGGTATTTAAAAGGCGGGCAGAGGAGGTGCTTAGGGCCAGGGTTTAGTGGTGGGGTGGCAGGGTTAGGGGAATGGTTGGGCTTGATGAGCTTAAAGGGCTTTTCCAACCCAAATGATTCTATGACTCTCTGATTTTTCTTTAATAACCTGTACTTACTGGGTTTGATTTGAATACTGTGTTTAGTACATTTATGCCCATAAAGCTTCCCATCTTCTTGATCTGATCTAATGGCGAGTGAGTTGTGAGCTCTTCTCCACGCTCCTTCCATGTTGTCAAAATCTGAGGTAGATTTCAGATATCAAATGTGCATGTGTGAAAATTACCTGGGCAAGCTGTTCTGGAAGTTTGCTGTTTCATTTACGTGTTTTGAGAGTTTTATTTTGTTTCGGGGTGTGTGTGTGCTTCCCCCTCCTCCCTACTTTACATGTGGATATGCTTTTGCATTTGCCAGTTGTTATTGATTGGGAATATGGACAAATTGGAGAAGAAAAGTTGAATTTTTTTTTATATACTGTCTCAGGCTGATACATTCAGCACTTAAGGCATCACTGCATCTTTTTCTGTTCAAGATCTTGTTTGAGAGCGTTTCTCCCTGGGATTACTCTGTTCTGTTGATTCCTTTCATGCATCCAGTCTTGAGGGGTTTTCCCCCTTGCCACCCCCCAGTATCTGTGATTATATACTCTTGGGTTTTGATTAAGTTTCAGGACACTAATGAGCCAGCAGAGAGCAAAAGTGGTTAACAGCCACAAGAATGAAGAGGAGTGACTTGGCTGCATTTCTGTATCTTGTGAAAACAAGGTGGATTAAATCAAGTTCTGGAATAAGAGAATGCTTATCGCTTTGCGCTAAACAGGAGGAATTATTTCTCTCAAGCTAATTCTCCCTTTCTTCAAATGCAGCTTGTCTACACAGTTCAATAGTTATCTTTGATTTATTTTTTTAACTTAAAAGAAAAACCTTCCATGCTTCCCTAGATTCTTGGAATAACTTCAGAATGCCTTAAATGCTGTCGTCTTGGAGTCACAGCCTCTCCAGTTTTCTTGACTTTCTAGCCATAATAAAAAATAACTCCCATTATGTACATTCCCAATTGTACTGTGAATACTTTAATTGAGCCCAGTTCCCTCTCTGTACGATCGTGCTCGGAGCATGCACCTGTGTCTGATTTGCCCAGTTGTTCCCTTAGTGTGTCAATATATTGCTGAGCCTGGAGAGTGTTTAACTGGGAGCAAGGGAGGAAAAGCTGCATGAGATGGGACAAACTGGTACTGATTACAAATACAGTATGGTTTTGTCCAGAGGATATGGAGCTGGCATTAATTTTACAGCTGCAGGGAAGGGGGTTAACTTGTGGGGCTTACTACCCCACTGATTGCTAATGACACCCAGGGCAAGCTGTAGGGTCCTGCTCTGTATTCAGTGTGACTTTGGAATGTGTGCCCCAAAAGATAATGGCAGCTTCAGCATTTTTAATATTGGAGTATGTGTCTTATTGAGGAAAATGCACCATAGTGCTCTGTAGTAAATAGTTCTGTGTGTCTTTCAGTTATCTAGGTTTATTTAAAAGTCCAGAAAGCAAAGGGTAGACATAAAATATTAGTATCACTTGGTGTACAAATGCCATTCCTCCTCTCATTATGTGCTTTGTGTCACAATCTAATTACTGTTAAGTTAATATCTCTGTACTTATGTGTGTCAGCTCAAGAAATGAGCTATTCCAGGAAGAATTACCTGCAGTTAATGAGCTGATTATCCAAACCAGTTTGTTTTGAAGGTACACAGTTGTAAATAAGAGCAAAATTGGACCCATGATTCCCAGAAGCAGTCAGGGGTACATTCAGGAGAGTCTGTACTGACTCTCTAGGAGGAGTGTATGAAAAGTCACATTTCCTTCCATTGCATTTCAACTTTTACCTGCTTATCGGGCTGTGGCATCTCTCCGAAAATTGTTGCTTTGTAAGAATTTGAAGCACTCGTGTTAATGCTGATATGCATGAACATTGATTTCCAAACCTGCAACTGAATTTATGGACTCGAGGAAGTCTTGACGTAAACATTAAATACGAGTGGAGCTGGTGATACTGAGAGTTGTTTGTTCCAGTGTGTTACTGCCGGTTCTGTTCCTTCCCGTCTTATTCTTGTCTTTCTCATTATAGGTCTTGATGCAGAATTGTCTTATGTGAGGAATGATGTGGTTAATCACTATGCGTTGTCCTTCAATCTCTTAATACCCAGTGAGACCAACAGCCTTCACTTCAGCTGGCATGCTAAATCCAAGGTAAGCAGGCACAGCCTCTGTGTCTGAGTTATCGATACGTGATCTGTATCGCTTGGTGAATACACACCATTAAAATTTAATGGCTTTTTTTCTTTGCAAATTAGCATATGCTAGGTGCAAATGAATTATTTATATGATTGCAGACAGTAAGTTAAGATGATATATATGCAAACTGTCCCTTTACTGTTTTAGAAAGGTTCAGCACTTGAAAAGAAGTGTTTTAAACTTCTTGCTTCTGGCAAGCTACGCGTGTATATATACAAGCTACTGGCTGTGGGATCTCTTCTGGTAGGGCATTGAACATAGAGAAGGGGCAGCCATGAACCGAAGCCTCTGGAAATTGAATGCAGAGCAATTGTGTTTTAGAGAGTTCTAGAAACATATGTTTGGAGACAAGAAGAACCTATAAAAGTAGCATCTAGTGTGTTATTACTGAGCACCGATTGAACGGAAAGGGATTTTTATTTCACTTAATCACCATGGCTGGAGCATGCTGCAACAGCTGTCTTAAAGATTGCATATGCTCTTACATTTTGAAGGATTTCCAGTTACTTAACTGTATTTTTTGTATATGAAAGGATCTGTTTAGTCTCTGCCAGATGTTTTTTTTTTTTTTAAACTGGAGTGATGGTTATTCTTCTGTCCTTAAGTAGGAAAGACTGCAGAAGGAACAGTAATATTTAGCAACTCCACCAATGCAATTTCTGAAGATTCCTTCTGCCATTGTGCTTCCCTTTGAGGTGTAACTTCTTAACAGATGTGAATTTTGGTCTGCAACGATGCTGAGTATGGTGCAAGCCAGCCCTCCTGCTTGATACACTGTCCTGGTTTCAGCTGGGATAGAGCTAATTTTCTTCATAGTAGCTGGCACAGTGCTGTGTTTTGGATTTAGTACTACAAGAATGTTGATAACACACTAATGTTTTTAGTTGTTGCTAAGTAGTGCTTAGGCTACTCAAGGACTTTTTGAGCTTCTCCTCCTTGGCCAGGTGCATAACAAGCTGGGAGGGAGCACAGCTAGGACAGCTAACCCAAACTGACCAAAGAGCTATTCCATACCATATAACGTCATGCTCGGGGGGGTTAGTTGGTCGGGGGTGGGGAAGAGTGATTACGGCTTGGGACAGGCTGGGCATCGGTCGGCGGGTGGTGAGCAATTGCATTGTGCATCATTCGTTTTGTATATTCTGTATATTCTCTTACCATTCTCATTATTACTATTATTATTATTTTCTCTTATTAAACTGTCTCTATCTCTGCCCACGGCTCTAACCTTTTTTTTTTCTTCCTGATTTTCTCCCCCACCCCACTGAGGGAGGGAGAAGTGAGCGAGCGGCTGCGTGGTGCTTAACTGTCAGCCGGGTTAAACCATGACATACTGCATTCCACCTTCACAGGCAGTTCAGTCACTTCTCATTTGAATAGAACCCTTGAAGGAGTTTCCTTGCTCTTACAACTGCTACCTGCAACCCCGTCCCTCCCTGGGTTTCCTTGGGCCTGTCTGTGAATTTGGAATAGGAATTTTTGAGCTTCTGTAGCTCTGCTTCCATTACCGTGATTGCACTGCTCGGCATCTTCTGTGCTAACTTTGTAGGATGGGTGTAGTGCAGTTTATAGGAACTCAGAAACTGAGTTATGTTTCTTCCCTTGGCATCTTGACTGAAAAATAAATTGATAACATAAATGTTTTAGAAACAGGAAAAAAAAGAAACTAATGGGGCAAAGTCAAACCAAATTAATTCAACCGAGTGTGGAGGGATAGGACAAATTTCCAACTGGAGTTTATGGCTTAGTTACAACAGGTCCTGTACTTTTTTGAATGAATATTTGCAGAATCAGCTTCTTGAGTGGAAATGAAATCTTGACTGTACTTGAATAAACTGTTTGTAAGCAATTTTGGCTGTGCAGTTTATAAAACTGACTAGAAGAGGGGGAATTTTTGAATTCCTATGGTTTTAACAAACTGGCTTTGGAACAAATAAGTTTGAAAGTGTCAGCAAGTGAGATTTGTGGTGGGTTTTTTTTGTTTTTCAGTCTAGCACTTTAAATTCTGCCCCAAATTTTCAAGAGTGGCTTCTATTTTGGCTTTCTCAATTTGAACTGTCACAAAAGTCAGATATTTAGACTTCATATAAGAAAACTTGAATTCAGGCACCTAAAATCACCAGTATTCTTTGAAAATAAGATACATCTTTTTAATTTCAAGAATAATTATGAAAAGGTATGTAGCATTTCTTTCTACTACTGTCAAGATTTCTTACGTGTTTTTCTATCTCCCAACTATTATTACAGGTTGAGTATAAACTGGGATTTCAGGTAGATAATCCCATGGCTATGGCTATGCCTCAGGCCAACATTTCTCTACAAGGAGAAGTTCCTCGCACCCTTTCAGGTAAACGCCCCACCCCTCAAAAGTCCACAGCTACTGCCTTATCCAGTATTGCTTTCTGGTAGTACTTTGTTTTTTCCAAAATGTGTGTAGTGTTGTGCAAGAGCACAATTTTTCTGTTAAACATAACATGTTTACAGGCCTTCTGCAACAGTTACGACATTGCTAAAAGGCTATTGTAGATTAGAATCCTGGGATTGTTTAGGTTGGAAAAGACCTATAAGATCGAGTCCTAAGCCTGCCATTACACCACTAAAATATGTCCCCAAATGCCACATCTACACACCTTTTAAATACCCCCAGGGATGGGAACTCAACCCCTTCCCTGGGCAGCCCCTTCCAGGGCTTGACAGCCCTTGCAGGGAAGGAATTTTTCCCAATAGCCAACCTAAACCTGCCCTGGCACAACTTGAGGCCATTTCCCCTCGTCCCATTGCCCGTTCCCTGGGAGCAGAGACTGACACCACCCCCCCGCCCCTGGCTCCCCCCTCCTGTCAGGCAGTTGTAGGGAGCGATAAGGGCACCCCTCAGCCTCCTCTTCTCCAGGCTGAACACCCACAGCTCCCCCAGACACTCCCCAGCAGCCTTGGGCTCCAGACCCCTCCCCAGCTTCCTTGCCCTTCTCTGGACACGCTCCAGCCCCTCCAGGTCCTTGTGGGAGGGAGGGGCCCAACCCTGAACCCAGCATTTGAGGGGTGGCCTCCCCAGTGCCCAGGACAGGGGCACGGTCCCTTCCCTGCTCCTGCTGGCCACACCAGTCCTGATACAAGCCAGGATGGTGGTGGCCCTCTTGGCCACCTGGGCACCCTGCTGGCTCCTATTCAGCCGCCTGTCGACCAACACCCCCAGGTCCTTTTCCACCGGGCAGCTTTCCAGCCACTCTTCCCCATGCCTGTAGTGTTGTGTGGGGTTGTGGTGACCCCAGGGCAGGACCCGGCCCTTGGCCCTGTTGAACCTCAACCCAATTGGCCTGGGCCCATGGCTCCAGCCTGGCCAGGTCCCTCTGCAGAGCCCTCCTCCCCCCCAGCAGACCCACATTCCTGCCCAGCTTGGTGCCATCTGTAAACTGACTGAGGGTGCCCTTGATCGCCTCGTCCAGATCATGGATAAAGATGTTAAACAGAACTTGGTCCAGCACTGAGCCATGAGGTATGCTGCTTGTGGCTGACTGCCATCTAGATTTAACTCCGTTGACCACAACTGTCTGGGCCTGGCCATCCAGCTATTTTTTTTACCTATTGATGAGTCTACCCATCCAAGCCATGAGCAGCCAGCTTCTCCAGGAAAATGCTGTGGGAAATGGTATCGAAGGCTTTACTGAAGTCCAGGCAGAGAACATCCATAGCCTTTCCCTCATCCACTAAGCAGGTCACCTTGCCATGGAAGGAGATCAGGTTGGTCAAGCAGGACCTGCCTTTCATGACCCCATGCTGACTGGGCCTGATCACCTGGTTGTTCTGTATATGCCCCATGATGGCACTCATGATGCTCTGCTCCATAACCTTCCCTGGCACCGAGGTCAGGCTGACAGGCCTGTAGCTTCCTGGATCCTTCCTCTGGCCCTTCTTGTAGGTGGGCGTCACATTTGCTAACCTCCAGTCAACTGGGACCTCCCTGGTCAGCCAGGACTGCTGATAAAGGATGGAAAGGGGCTTAGTGAGCACCTCCACCCGTTCCCTTAATACCATTGGGTGGATCCCATCCAGCCCCATAGACCTGTGTGTGTCCAAGTGGCGTAGCAGGTTGCCAGCCATTTCCCCTTGGATTATTGGGGGCTTCATTCTGCTCCCGTCCCTGTCTTCCAGCTCAGGGGGCTGGGTACCCAGAGAACAACTGGGTGTTGATAGATTAGGTAGTAGATAGATATAATATTGATATTATTAGTCTGAGAGTAGTATTTTTCCCCTTGCTTAGGGGAGGATAGAGATTTTCCTGGAAAGGAAATGTGACACTTTTTATGTGTGTGTACACATACAAGGTTCCCGTTCCCTTTCAACAATAATCATTAGTAATTGCATGGATTTGAAAATCCATGCCTTTTAATGTCTCTAGCCTATAGAGATAAAGTGTGTGGGAGTTGTTTAATGCGTTAAAGTGTTTATGGTAAGTTTTAAAACTGAGAAAATTTTGAGTATGTGTTAGCTCCTCCATGGAATTTATACCAGAAACAATTTTGTTTCGGGAAATGTGCAAGTGAGCATCATTCCTTGCTCATTCAACTAAGGTTCCTTGTACTCTATTAGATAATCAAAGGGCAATAAAATATATGGTGATGTTTTGGCTTTGTACCGCTTCTTTTGTGAAAGCAGACACTAGGGAATTAGGCTTGTGTCTGCTCTGTTGGCATAAATAATACTGGTATATAAGCTAGAAAGTAAATAATGTCGTATTAGTTTAAGCTTTGATTCCAGTCAGATTTGCAGAAACCAAATATTTAAACTTAACAGTTGTGAAAAAAGCAAAGCTTTGTAGCATTTGAAAAAGCAATGAGGAAAATTTTCTGGGTTTCTGTGATAACGGAGGTTTCTCTTGTGACAGCACTTCGGTTCCAAAGCTAATGGGTGGCTAATGGTCACTTATCTACAGATACAGTTTTAGGAATCTGTAAACTTTTAATATAACTTGCCTAAGTTAATTTAAAAATCTATGCCCTTTAATGCTTCAGTAGTTGTCTGAAATTATGAGGCATGAAGGCTAAACCAGCAAGTTCTTTAAAAAATGTATGTTATAAACATCATTTATAAAGACCCTTATTTAAATATTCTTTCACCACAGTGTCTGAAAAGTGCTCAAACTTAACCATGATTCCTATCTGTTGTCTGTTTGCAGTGTTTCGTGTCGAACTCTCCTGCACCGGCAGACTCGACTCCGAGGTCACAATATTAATGCAGCTCAACTTGACAATAAATTCATCAAAAAACATCACAGTTTTAAATTTCAAACGAAGGAAAATGTGCTACAGAAGTAAGACATTAAGTTTCAAATAGTAAAAAGCTTTTAGTGTTAAAGTATGATAGGAAAAAAAGAGTGGGAAGGAGACCCACGGGGACTTTTGGTAGAAGCAGAAGCTGAGGGATGAACAAATTCCCCAGGTGTTCTGCTGCAGTGACTGACCTTTCTAAATATATAGCAAAAAGCATTTTCTCTGTTGTGATTGTAAAGAAGAACCTGGTTTCCTCAAAATGGCAGCGCTCTGAATATTCAAATTCTTCTAAGAATTACCAACAAAATCTACTTGGATTATAAATTGTGAGAAACTTAAAATTGGCAATTTAGTGGATGTAAGCAGGTGTTAGCCTTTCAGATTGGAGTACAAAATGTTCTTGGGAGATAATGCAGACGTCAGAAGTCCCAGATTGACTTTTCCTCGTTTTGACTTGAGAATCCCCAAGCACAACTTATTCTTGGATTGTTACTATCTCCTTCCTAGAACTATTTTCAGAGGCATCAGGGAAAAAAAATTATTTTGGAGAATCCCAAGAACTGTACCCCCCTTAAAAATGGCTGTGGTGTCCTGTTTTCAGGCAGCCTTTGAGGATGGCCACCTCTATTTACATGCTCCTCCTGGCACTGTTCGGTTTACTCAGAGGCTTTGAGGACAGGAGTTGGCTCTTTGGAGGGGAATTTGTCACTTCTCTTGAGTATGAATGTCTAAGGATGAACTTCTGGAAGGCGTGGGTGAAAGAGCTAGCGTGGCTTTTCAGCCATGTTGTGATACTCATGTTCCTTGCATTGATGTAACATGAAGATCACTCTTGATTCTCTTTTCTAGTGAAAAGGGAAGTCTGGCTGATAATGTTGACACTTTTACCTTCATTTAAGCTTTTCCTAGGTACTTTTTCAAGTGTTCTAAGCAGGGGAAGTCAGCACTGCTTATGCATTCACAGCTTATTGAGCTGCTGAATGAGCAGAGGAGGTTTCTGTAGGCACTACACAGTTACTAGGGTGTGTGAGATAGGGTCACTTCCTAAGCCATGCAGAAGTGATTTTTGCAACAATCATGTTTCTGTGGGTTCATAAAAATGTCAGTGACTTTTTTTTTTTGATGTGTGTTGATTGGTATAGAGCATCTGTGGATTTCTGATTTAATTTAGTGCATGAGTTAAAAATATGCAGGAACTTGCTAGCAGTTTTGCTCAAGGCATTCGTGATAGTTCCTCCTAAACTTTAAAAAAAGGAGAAGGAAAAAAAAAAAGAAAAACTCTCAGACTTTTCCCACCCGCTTCCCCAGATTGCTTTTTCACAAGTTTATCAGGCTGAACTGGCTTGCCAAGGAGTTGGAAGGGCTGTGCTGGGGAGGAAGCAGCTCTTCACAGCTGGGAGCAGGAAGGGGGATGTGCAAGTGGGACTGCGCCTTTGCAGCCACAAAAATCCATTCTATTGCCTCAGCTGTGTGCGAATCCTTGGTGAGGTGCATCTGAAGCCATCACTGCAGCCTGCGTTCCCTCGGTTTGCACTGCTCCGCTTGGTGACTCATAGTACACTTGATGAAGATTTATCCCCTTTCTAAAGGACTGCATACACACACAAACCTAAGTATTGTCTTTGTGCCTTTTGTTCCATATTTATAAGTATATAAACAGCCATTTTTTTTATCCTTCAATTTTTAAACACTCATGACTGTAGGATCAGCTGAGAAGGCAGAGTATTAGAAACTGCATCTCTGTCTTCTTCCTAGGATGAGTAGAGTTAGACCGGAGCCGGAATTTCTTCCAAAAGGTCAGGGTAGAATTGATTGACCATTCAAGAAATTATTTTCTATCCTGTAGTAACTGATTCTGTGAGGTCTCTGCTGTTTAGTGTCTTAGCATACGCTCACATACTCTGTACCTCCTCTTTCTGCTGTCTGCTGCTTTGGACTTTGGACAAGCCGGAGGGTTTTTTGAGGTAGGTAGATTCAATGGGTTCAAGCATGGCCTCAATGAACATGTGTATCAGTGGCGAAATACATCCAACCCATGTGTCTTAAGTGGGATTTTTTTCTTATTATCCAGTGGTTAGGTACTTAAAATGGAAATCTAGAGATAACTATAGACCTTGAGTCAGCTCACCCATTTGGAAAAGCAGATTTGTTTTTCCATAAATACAGCAATTGTCTTCCTGTGAAGGGCTACAGTATTAAATATATACCAAACTTAATGGTTTTCTCTCATCTGTTTAGAGCTTGAACCAGAAGTAAAATCTCCAGCATCTGATAAAAACAGCAGCAAGGCTATCTGTAAGTAATTCTGTGTACAACTTCAGGTGTAAAAAAACTAAAAAACTTGTGATATTCTTTGTTTCCACAGCTTTCCCTGTGAAAACACTTCTCAGGTAGTCTGTTCTATACCCAGCATTTCATGGGGGCTTTTTTGTAATTATTTTAACTGGAGATATATACTAGTGAAGAGAAAAAACACCCAAAACTATTCCAAGTCTCCTAACAGCTTTTTTTATCACGTCTTGGTGGGGCTCTGGTTTCTGTACATGACTATGATCTATTTTCTTCAGGACCTGTCTGGTTTGCTGTTTTAACGTATCAGTATTGAATGAATAGAATGAGATAGTTTCTTCTTGCTCTTCTGCCTGGAAGTATCATTGACTGACTATGCTCAATCTCTGTAGTACCCAAAATGTAAACATTTTTGCCAAAATGCTTTTGGAAAGCAGTGGAGTGCATTGCTCAGTTTTCTCTTTACCACCTGCTGTCTCTTCCAGGGCAATGGTTCTCCATGATGCGTGACTTTTAAAATTGGGGCCGGCTAGGGCTACTGCCTTGTCCTGCCTCCCACCCCTCTGCCCGTGATGCTGCTTAGCACCAGCTGAAGGCCAGTGCAGTAGACAGCCCTCTGCTGCCAAGGTGCAACTGCAGAATTTTGCCTTAAAACCCAGTGCAGCTGAGAGTCTTTTGAGAAGAAGGATTAACTGCCCTGTTAATGCTGCTTTGTTAAGATTCTGGCTGGAGAGCAGCTTGGTGGGAAGGGACCTTGGGGGTCGTGGTGGCCAGGAGGCTCAGTAGGAGTGAGCAGGGTGCTGCTGCAGCCAAGGCAGCCAACAGGGTGCTGGGGGGCATCAAGGGCATCACCAGCAGGGATAAAGGAGTCCTCATCCCACTCTGCTCAGCGCTGGCCAGGTCTCACCTGGAATATTGCGTGCAGTTCTGGTCCCCACTGTACAAAAAAGCTGTGGGCAGGCTGGAGGGTGCCCAGAGCAGGGCCACCAAGGTGATCCAAGCGCTGGGAAGCCTCTCTCAGCCGTTTGGGGATGGGCTGAGAGAGCTGGGTTTGTCCAGCCTGGAGCAAAGGAGGCTCAGAGGGGATCTCATCACCATGTACCAGTACCTAAGGCATAGCTACAAGGCGGATGGAGACTCCCTTTTCCCAAGGAGTCCCATGGAGAGGACGAGGGGGGATAGACGCAAGTTGCTCTTGGGGAGATTCCCATTGGACATGAGAGGGAAACTTTTCCCCATGAGAACAGTCACCTGTTGGAATAATCTCCCCAGGGGAGGGGTTGACTCCACCGCATTGGACACTTTGAAGCTTCAGCTGGACAGGGTGCTGGGCCATCTTGTCTGGACTGGGCTCTTGCCTAGAAAGGTTGGACCAGATGATGCTTGAGGCCCCCTCCAACCTGGGATTCTGTGATTCAGGTCAGGGGGCTGTAATCCACCCATCTTACCCTCAAATCATGAGGAGAAGCTGATGTTGTGTACTCTGGCACATTCGGTCAGTGAGTAAGTGCCACTGTCATGCTTGTACCTAGGTATTACTCTTATTTTATTTACTTTATTGGTGTGTGTCCCGGTGTGCAGGTGACTCCTCTTCTAGCCCCAACTGGTAAGTCCATGCCACTTGCACTGGGGCTCAGCTGAGCTGGAGGCCGGGTTTGTCCATGCTCCCAGTGAACTCATGAAATGTCATTTGTTGTGGGTTTTGTTTGCAGGTTTTTTTTGTTTGAGTTTTTTCTTTTTTGAGAAAGGCTCAGTAACTTTTCACCTTTCTATTTCAGTTGATCCTGTAAATGCAGCTCCCACCACTTCTACCCGTGTGTTTTATATCAGTGTAGGCGTGTGCTGTGCTGTTATATTCCTGGTGGCAATAATATTAGCTGTCCTGCATCTCCACAGCATGAAAAGAATAGAGTTGGATGACAGGTATGTATTCAAGCCTTTCAAGTGCATTTTTTGGGACACATTTACCCAGATTTGTGGGAGTTTCGGTCTCAAAATGAGTGCTCTGTAGGAGCTTGCAGTTTCTGCTCTTGATGTCAAAGCTGTAGCAATTACTACCTGTGCAGAGTTGTGGTAAGTGCTGTGCTGCAGAAAGGCAGCAGTTGCAGGTGCTCTGCTCTTTATGGGGTGGGGAGGGTCGTGGCTGTTGGGTTTTTGCCAGAGTAGTTGTGTGGAGGACATGCAGTGGGGAAATTTTGGCAGAATCAGATTACAGGGATTGTCATGATTGAAGGAAAATTTGATAGATACCTGGGCACACTGAAAATACTTGTTTTTTACTGACTTCTCCAGGAGATTGAATTTCAGCTTTCTCCTTTCTCTATTCTGATCGATTTACTGGTATTCGCTTTGGCCTTAGGGTAAAGTCTGGGGATTACCACTGGTTGGTTATAAAGCTGAAAACGTGGCACTCTCCCAAATGTGTTTTCAATCCAGAAAAACCAAACTGGCACATGCATGCAAAAAGGACTTGTAACGTGAACCCAAGGGTGATACGGTCAGCTGAGTGGGGATTAAACCCTGAGGCGGAAGGGAGGCTGGAAAAGCAGGTGGACTGAGGCGCTGCTGAGCAAGCTGCGTTGGATGCCACTGTTCAGAAGCAGGCAATTTTGAAACAGAATACTCTGGAAAACAGTTGGGCTCGTGGGTGGTCACCCCTGTTGAAAGGATATCTTGAACTGTTTCTGTTCCTGCCTGCAGCATCTCAGAGCAGCTCTCTCTTTTCATCTCCCCCTCTATCCATTCATCTCTTTCTTTCTGTTTTTCTTTCTGCCATTTACTCCTCTGGTGTCCCCAGACCACTTGGGTTTTGGGGGGGTGTCAGCGTAGTGAGTAGCAGTGGTTTCTCAAGGCCTGATTATCTAACCAAATGACTTGTCAGCTTTCCTCAATTCATTTGTGCCTAATTGTCTACTGAGGGGTTTTAATCAATAGAAGGTGTTAAAGGATGTGCAGCTTGCTTTAATTCAGAAGGGAAAAGCATTAAATTTACAGTGTGTATGAATAGTGCCATCTACGAGTTTTTGAGACTCTCAGCCTAGCAGTGTGCTCATCAAATGTCCTTTCTTCCACTCCATTGTACTTGATTTCTGTGGAGATAGAAGCTGAAAATTCATCTAATGTTAATACCCTGTGGCTTTGTAGGTATTAAAGAATTTACTTCAAATCCCTATATGGCCTACTGATAATTTCTGTGAAGTTTGTGCAGATAGTGGGATTTAGCTCTTCAGAGCACCATGTGATGACTTGGGGTTTTATTTTTTTGAGCCCAAAGGTGCCTGACCTGACAAAGCCCTGGATGGGCTCCTGGGTTAAGAGCTGTGATTAATTAGCATCATAGCAAAGGTGTAGCGGAGGCAAAATGGGCCTGAAAATCCGGATCTGTGGAGTCTTACTTTCAGAACAGGCAGCGTGCCCGGGAGCCACCAAAGAGACTGCGAGGTGATGTCTCAGTGCTTGCTTGAGAAGCTGGTTCAGTTATAATTTAGCCTCACTGTTGTGCACTGGCATTAGATACAATCAGTGACTGCTTGACATAGCAACCAGTCAAGGAACTCGTGAGAGAAGAAATAACTTCTGATTTGGTTTTGAATAACAAGCTCAAAACCTCTCTGTAAAGTGGTTCTGAATCAAAGATGATAACATCATTGGGGTTAACAACCTCCCAGGAGCAACAGAGGCTGAAAAACGTACTGCTGTTGCTCTTAATTTCAAAAACCAGAATGAAATAAAAAATGAGGAAGGTTGTTAAATAGAAAGCAGGCAACTGAGTTTACAGGCGGCACTTGGGCTATTTAAGAACGTATTGGAAGTTCAGAGCAAATGCTTGCATACCTCCTATCAAAGGCGCTTGAAAAACTGCCAAAGAAAGTTGGCATGGCTTAACGGCAGGATAATGGGGTTATTAAAAGCAAGAAGGCACTGTTCAAAAAGCTGACGTAGCACACAAGTGAGAAAACTAAGAAAGCTCATAAACACAAACAAGTTCAACCTGAAAACCAGAATGAATCCAACAAAAAAAAAGTTGGTTTTCAAACTTGCAACAGGCAGAAAAAGAATAATTCCTTTTTCAAAATTGCCTGCCACAGGAAGGCAGCCAAAGAAATCTGTGGGGCTGGTGGGTGATCAAGTTACAAAAGGAGTTTCCAGGGAAGATAAAGCCATAGCAGGGAAATGGAATGCAAGTTCTGTATCTGTGTTTAATGCAGTGACCATGCCAGGGTGCTGGGAAACTTGCTGGAGAGTGGTTCACGCCGAAGCAGCTTGTAGGCACAATAGTGCGAATGGTTAAAATAAGTAGTAATAAGTTGCCAGCACCAGAGAATATTCATTCAGAAACTAGAGGAAGTTAAAGTGGAGTAGCTAGGCCAACTGTGGCTTTTAACCTCGTGCTAAAAATGATGCTGGAACTCTACACCTGGAAGACAGTGACTAAGTATAAAAAAGGTTTCCAAGGAGAGATTGAGACCAGCTCTAAATCAGTAAGCCTAATGTTTATATTGTGGAAATTAGTGGATTCTGTTCTAAAGAAAATAATTGGGTGCGTCTCCCCTATGAGGAAAGGCTGAAGCAGCTGGGCTTGTTTAGCCTGGAGAAGAGAAGGCTGAGAGGGGATCTCATCAACACATACAAATATCTGAAGGGTGGATGTCACGACGATGGAGCCAGACTCTTCTCAGTGGTGCCCAGCACCAGGACAAGGGGCAATGGGCACAAACAAGCAGAATAGGTTCCAGTTGAATGTGAGGAAGAACTTCTTGACTTGGAGGGTGACGGAGCCCTGGCAGAGGCTGCCCAGGGGGGCTGTGGAGTCTCCTTCTCTGGAGATATTCAACCCCCGCCTGGACGATGTCCTGTGCTTCCTGCTCTGGGTGAGCTGCTTGAGCAGCGGGGTTGGACTGGGTGATCTCCAGAGGGCCCCTCCAACCCCTGCCCTTCTGGGATTCTGTGATTATGTATAACAGGGAAGAGTTGACCTGGCTTGCTTTCTTTTTTTTTTTTTTTTTTTTTTTTTTTTTTAAACAAAGTCTTGCCTCAAAGCTAACAGTGGGGCTTGGGAACATCACCAAGTTGGTCTAAAAATCCTACAAGGGTGGCTCGTGCTGCTTGGTCAGTGCTCAACAGCAGCCCAGGAAGCAAATGGAATGTTGGTTATTTGGCAAGGCAGAGGGTTATGCCCCAAAACAATCTCTTCTTTGTTCTCCTGATACAGTCAGCAGAAGTGGAGGAGCTTTTAAGTTTAAATAAATAAATGGGGGATGTTTGTGTGTGTTTGGGCAGGAGATCAAAAAAGCTTCTTCCAGTCCTGCCATTTTGAAGTAGTAACAGGTACTGCCTTTGCCTGTAAACTTTCTCACCTGTTTTTTCTATAAGGATAAGGCAGAAAACATCCTGCTATGGTTTACCTGTCTCTTGAATACTACATGCAGCTATGGTCCTTCTACCTGAAGAAAAAATCTTGAAAGCACATTGTAGGCAGCCCTGGAAGGGGCAACAAGTATCCTTAGAGAGAGGAATGAGGATGTAGGCTAGGGCAGTTTGGTCTGTAAAAGAGAGCTGAGACAGGTACCGTGGTATAGGGCGAACAACTGTTTGCAATGGTGAGCTAGGGAATATCTTTTCAATGTGTGCTCCAGCACAGGAATTAAAGGCCAGCAGATAGAGCTGGCATGCCCAGAGCAAGCAAGAGGAGATCACTCTGGCTGAAAAAAGCTCATTAGGCTTTGCAGGGAGTTAACGGGTGCCTCTCCGTTCGGCTCAGGCTACTGCTTTCAAACTTTCGTAGTCGTTGAATCTCAGTGGGGTGTTGATAACATGAAACAAATGCATAAAAGTCTTCTCTTTTGTTGTTTCATGTATGACAGGGTGGTTCTTGCAATAAATGTTTTATCACCTTGGTTTTTGAGAAGTGGGGAAAAAGTACTAGAAAACAGGGCAAATTCTGCAAAACAAATAGGAAGAAGCTGTTCACGCTCAAAGGACAGAAGTGTTAAAATTTTGTAATTACCTGAAATATATTTTAATGTGTGAGAGACTGTTCTTTCAAAGTCTAGCCTGGGAAATCTTCTGGTTTTAACTTTAATATGTTAATTTTGAATTTATTACAGTGGCGAGCAGTCACGTTCATGTCCATTTTTGTTTTAAAACAGCATTAGTGACAGCAGTAGCTCACAAGGTTTATCCCAACCTTCCACACAGACGACGCAGTACTTGCGAGCTGACACGCCAAACAACGCAACGCCGGTTACCAGTAAGTGTTAATCTAATTACAGAACCTTGACACAGACCCTCTTGGACACATCTGGAGTATTTGAGGTTCACCCATTAGTCTTTTCATTGTGTTGCTGCAAAGTAAATGAATGGGGAAAAAAGTGTTGTAAGGATGATCGTTCATGATTTCTTTTTGTTTTACAGCTTTGCTTGAAAGGATGTTAAATAGTTGAAAAGAGCAGTGAATTAAAAGGAAGGGTGGCAGTGTTTTATATACTCTGTGGTAGACTGATACTAGCAATGTTCTGTGTTAATTCTGTAATTACTGAAGGTATTTGTTATCTGCAGAGTGTTTCCTCCTCCAATTATTGTCTGTCTTCTCTAGTCTTCTATATCCCATGTAGCATCACTCCAGGGAAGGGGCTGGTCAGACTGTAGGGAAGCTGGGCAGTGTAGGGTCACACTTGGTGTGCAGTTCCCTGGCGGTTCAGTCTCAGCTAAGGTTGGACTGACCATGAGCATTTGCTTTTTCCCCTGTGCTGGCACTTATGCTGCTAGGCTGCAAGACGACTCAGGGAGCCAAGTCAGCCAAAAGAATGACTTCTTTTGTAGAGTGATGGGGTTTTGGTTGACTCAGCTCCCTGAGTCATCTTGCAGCCTAGCTGATGGGGAGCACCAAGCTTGGTTTGGAGACTACAGGTCTACATGACTGAACATTGGAAGAAGGCAGGACTTAACCCAAACTCAATTTGCTTAAGCTACTGCTGGAGAGCTGGCTTTAAAAGATCTAAAGTGAGGTAAGGGCTTAAATTACAAAGTGAAAAAAATGGCTGAGCCTGGCCAGACGAACAAACTGTATCTCTGTTAAACTCCAATTGCTGTTTTTCTCAATGGAGTGGGAACTGCCAAGCTGAAATAGTACCCTGGAGCTTCTGACCTTTTCAGAAAGGATAAATTAAATGGCTCCTGTTTGCATCTACTGCCGCCAGTGATTTTGTCTTCCATAATGCTCAATAGTTTTGTATTAATCGCCTGAAGAGACTTTGTTCAGCAATCTAATGAGTAGAAATGTCAATGTAGCTATGTCATTTAGAGCTAGGTAAAAATAATGATTAATGACTTGATGTTAATTTTTTTTTTGAAAAGCAGCCAGTAAGACCCAAAAGTCTCTCCTGATTGCGCTTAGTGCTGCAGACCATCCCAATTCATGAAGGAGCACAAATGTGATTACTGTTCAGCCCTACTGTGTTTCCTTGTTTCTTTCCAGGTGTGGAAGCAGGTGTTTACCTAAGATTGAACTCCCGCAGCTTTGGGAAAGCTTTGGCTTTCTTCTAAATTGTACTATATGTCCTTAAAAAAGGGTGGGGGGATCTTTTTTGCAACCTGAGTCCATCTTTCCCTTGCAAAAAAACTACCTTTAAAATTTATTTAGTAGAAGAATTAATGAAAAAAAAATATACAAAAATTTCATTTCCACAGAGTTTGGAAGAGACTTTAGCATGCAACTAAATCTTGAGCTGGTTTTCCCTCTTGCCACCCAGAGTGTCTCCCCAGCCTTTTTATTTTGCATCTCTTACCCCAGATCACATTCTGCTGTTGATGTCCTGCCAACTTCAGGCTTTTAGGTTGGCCCTCTAAGTGACTCTGTTTGGTTAATTCAAATACGACCCTGGGAGACTCATCACTGAGCCTCTGGCAAAAGGGGAGAGGAGGCCTTGTCATGAAGGTGGTCTACAAGCCAAGCCCACAGTGATGATTAAACTCTCCTCTTCTTGGCGAATGTGGTAGCTGCTGTGCCTAAATGGGACCGGTTTGCTGTGTTCAGTCGTCTGTGTTTCAGACACAGTTGTTTGCTGTGTTTCAGAACGTCTTACCTGTTTTGAGACACCCCTTGTAGCATGGGGGAGGAAAAGGAACAGGAGAAGAAGAAAGGTTGGATGCACGAAATAAATAGGAATAACATTCTTAGTCCTTCCACAATCAAAAGAAAAAACCCACCTTGTTTTCAGTAATGTTTAAATTAAAAAAAACCAACCACATCATCATCAAAGTAATTCTCAGGATTTTTCTCTAGTGATTCCTAAACTTGTACAAAAATATTCAGACCTTTCTGACTGTATTAGTGTACCCAGATACCTAAAAATGCCAGAAGAGGGCACTCATAGTTTTGGTTACATCCTTTTGGGGTAAGGCATCTTCCTCGCGACGGTTGGACCGTGATCTCTCATTTCCTTGTTGTCAGGCAAGTACAGTGTCCTGTTAGTCAGCTTCAGTACGTAAGCAGGAGTTCTGTTTGCTTGCTGTTAATAATGAGACTTGATTGCGTGACACTCTATAGAATTCCTGTGTGATTATTTTTTTTTGTCCTGTGGATTACTACATTCACATGACTTCTCTTGTGTTTGCTGTTTAATACTATAATCTTTAAGATTAATATATAATCCTTTAAAGGACGTGCTGCTTGCATGTCTTTATACCTGTAGGTGGTGCTGAGGTGAAGCAATGTGCTTGACTTCTCATTATAAGGGTATTTATATTGGTTTGTTTGGCTCTGCTGGCTCCTCAGGTTATCCCACGTTACGGATAGAGAAGAATGATCTTAAAAGTGTCACTCTAATGGAGGCAAAAGCTAAAGTGAAGGACATAGCCATCTCCAGGGAGAGGATAACTCTAAAAGACGTGCTCCAAGAAGGTATTTACAGGACTCGGACACTTGTTGACCACAATGTGGTGTATATACATACATCTTCATAGCTAGATTTTTCTCAAATTAATCATGGATGACGTTTCTGATCTTTGTAACTTAGGTGAAGAATAATGATGAATGTTTGCATTTGGGGTGGGGGGTGGGTGGGGAAAGCAGTTTGCAGAATTCATTGGAACAGGGGAGCGACTAATCATGCTCAGTTAATTTTTCAGCTTGTCTGTCTTCATTATCTGGCCCTTTAAATACAGGTAAGGGTTAAATGGCTAAGAAATGAGATAATCAGTTGGGGCCCTAAATGGCAAAGTAACTCACTTTTGTAAGTTACTGCAGGAGAGCTTCTCTTAACAACAACAAAAAAAGGCAAAACAAAAAAGGCAAAACAAAAAACCCAAAGCCCAGAAAAACCTCAGTTGCCTAAACTCATAATCTCAATTTAATAGCTTCTGATTTGGAAATCTAATCAGCAGATGCAACATTTACAGCTCTGATATGAAAAATTCAGAGATTATCTGATCCTTTTGTCTTGTTCAATGCTTGCTTTGGAAATGTTCGCAAAACACTCATGGGTTCTTGTTGATGTTGAATTTGGGAAATAAATATTTAGGGGGGTTTTGTCATTAATCTTTACTGCTGCAACTTCAAGTCTGTGCTCCCTGAGCCTCATGAGAAACCAAACTTCCCAAAGCTGGAGATCAGAGATACTCATCCTTTGGAGGTAGAACTGCTAAATGCTTCGCATTACTGTCTGAAAAACAATGGGAGGATGCTAATGCTCCCCATTTAATGTATGCCTCTCTGAGGAGGCAGCTTTGTGCTCCACTCCAATGTTGATTCTGCAAAAAGCTCCCCTTGCATGCGGGACGTGCTTTGTGTTCCTTTGTACTGTCTGTTGCCTGTAGCTGTGGTGGTAGGAGTCATCTCATGACTAGAAGTGACTCAGTACCATGGCCACGCTTCAGATGCTTAGCACCAAGCAACAGAGCTGCCCTGTTCTGTGAGATGCGGCTTAAATGGCTGTTGAAGGCACTGTGGACCCAGTTAATGCTGGGATATTGTTTCTTGGCCTCCAGTTGGTATTTGAGTCTGTCAAAACCTTCAAAAGTTAATCAGAGGACTATCAGGCAGATCCTGATGAACAATCATCAGTTTTAGTTCAGGATTGTAGCAGAGTTGAGCCTCTCATCTAAGAACAGATGAGCTTCAGAGGGGAAGAAGCAAATAATAGAAACGGTTGCATCAAATTTTCAAGAATTCCAAAGTGCTGCAAATGGAACTTAAAGATATTTTAAAAGTCTTGGCCAGCAATTCGTTATAAACTTCGAGTAGGTTCCATAACTTAACCTACTTTAACATTTTATAAATTTAGGAGATTGTGGCTCTGCTATGGTGGAACCAGTTGGAAAATGCAAAGCACGAGGGTTTGAGAGTGCGCAAAGGAAGGGCCCTTTTGTATTGCTGGGCTCGCGCAGCACCTGATTTTGAACCTGCATTGAGCTCACATTGTGCTAGCTGTTAGACAGAAATGTAGGTGTCTTTAAAATGGAATAGCTATGCTTTAGCAAGTGGAGCAGATGTTAACAGTGAGAGGACCTTTACCATTTTCTGGTGAAGCAGGGAAATGACTTGGATGTCCAGTCTAGAATATAACCAACATAATCTGCAGAAAGCCCAGAGAAGAGCAAGGCAGAAATAGGATGTTCACAGTGCTGTCTCTTAAGTGTTACAGCACGCCGGTGACACACACGATTCCTGCTAAGATACAAGTCTTTCAGGACACAGTTAAAAAAAGCCCAAACCAGCAAACCCCCAAACAGCGGACCATACAGGCATGCTGCATCACAGTCCTGCTATGTCTAGATACTGGATTGCATGACAATGGTTTTCTAGTCATAACTGCTTTTACATGCTTCCCTGTTCTCTTTATTTTCAGCATTTAAAATGGATACTGTAAAATAGATACCATAAAATAGAGACCACTTGATACTGTCACATGTTTCAGTACAAGATGCTATCTTCCCTTTGACTTTTACATATATCTGTATATTGGAAATATGTATTTAAAGTACTCTCATGGTGTCTTCAAGAATCAAGATAAGAGGGGTTTAGCTTACTGTTAAATAACTCATTATTTAAGTCATGAGTTAAATAACTCATTTATGGTTGCCTGTAGTCTCTACTTAAATAGCTTCTTAATGGGATTACTTTGAAGACCCCTGTCTTGCAGGGTTTACTTGCAGTCCCAGGGTAGATGATTGAAGTGTTGCGCTGTCCCTGTCAAGTATTTAGGAACCAAGTGGGACCCATGCTTCATGCCAGAAGATGTACAACCAGGCTAAAGCAATCCCTTTCAACCTACTCGGACAGTAGTTGAAATCAATGGGAAGGGGACGCAACATATGAATATGAAGTTAATTCTGTGTGTTATCATGCTGTAGTTGTTCTTACTCCAGCTGTTCAACGTAGCTCCCCTTCCTGCAATAGCTTCATTAACATTTTGTGAATGGAAAAATGTTGGAGAGACTGAAAAAAACCCCAACCAAACGAACCCAACACCTTCCAGTTGAGGTGAAACATTAGAATAATGTGATACTGTTTTTTTCAAACTCTTCCATGCGTACTGGTTGGCTGAAGCCAGTATTTTCCTGTGAATTTAAAAAAAAACAAAAAAAAACAAAAAAACAAAAACAACATCTTTGTGAGAAGTATTTTGACTGGAGAATTCCAGACCTGCTGGATGAGAAAAGGACGGAGCTGGAGTTTTTAGTGCAGACAGTTGACAAAGACTGAACTGCCACAAATAAACCCATCGTCAGTATCAATACTTAATTTAACTGGATTCCATTGCTATCATTAGTTCAGTCTCACGCTTGTCCCCCTAAATTTTAGTTACCTAAACTTTCAGCATTTACTGCACATAGTTCTGGATTCAGAACCGGATTCAGTGCTGGAGAGGTGGCTGGGTTATGTGTTGCTGACTTACGAGGGTGTCCAGGACTTGTCATGCCGTAACAGCCATTGCTTGTAACGTTCTGCTGTGGCTGAATCTTTTTAAGGGGATGTTTTCATAGAATCATTTGATTGGAAAAGACCTTTAAGATCACTGAGTCCAACTGTACCTGTCCTGTTTTCTTAATAGATACTAAATTCTATTCATGTTATCAGTGCATTTTTACCACATAATACTAATTGTATGTTCTCTTCATAGGCACATTTGGGCGCATTTTCCATGGGATTCTAATAGAAGAAAAAGACCCCAGTAAGGAGAAAGAAGTTTTTGTCAAAACTGTTAAAGGTACGTTTACATAAAGGAGAGGGGGTTTTTTGTGTCCAGTTGTTTGGATTGTGGTGGGTGCTGAGTGTATCAAATCGGTCTTTAAAAACAAACCCCTCCTTCCCAAAATACGCAAATGGCTACTGCTTAAAAAGCAAAAGCAATTTGGATGTTGTCTTCAGCCAGAGGGAACACAAATCTTATATGGAAGAAAAATGCAGTAACTGAAGGCACGAACACACACATCTTGAATGCTTTTGCTTATTATTCTTCCAAGTAAAAAATATATTTGTTTTTTTTTTCCCCCCTAGTGTGTTGTTGTTCTTTCCATCCACAGCCTTTTTACCCTGCAAAGTGCTGAAAAAGGCACCTGCGATGCATCTTACAAATCTTTTGTAAGCATACATGGCTGTACAAAAGATAGGGCATAGTTAGGCCATCCTTAAACTTTGCTAATGAGAATTGTCATTTAGAACTTAACTCATACAATTATCTTTGTTCAAGAAATGTGTTGTTGGAGTGATTTAAATTGTGATAGGTAGACTTAAGAAACAAGGTAAGCATAGTTGGAAACAATATTTCCTATATCCTACATATATATTACATATACCCTACATATATCCCTTCCTTCCTCTGCACTCATCATTGTAAGAGTTCTCTAGTGGCTCACAACAGTTTTGCTGAATTCCCTGTAAAGTAGTTGCTTTGCCAGTTATTTTTGTCATTCCGATTTGCCTTTGGTTTTTCATTTTACAGCTTCTTTAAAAAAAATAAAAAAAAGGCTTCTATAAGAATTTAAACTTGTTTTAATTTTTTTTTTGCCTGGCTAGTAATTTTTAAAGATAGTAATTTTAAAGAGAAAGGTGGGAATTGGTGAAGTTGCTAAATTTTGTTGCTGTATCTTTCTGGTACCCATTTATTCCGTGCCATTTTTAAGAAAAATATATTGCTTAAAGAAAGCAACCTTCTGTTATTCTTGATATATTTCTCACGCAATCAGATGTGTGCTTGTGATGATAATTATAAAAACCTCAAGTTTGGGTGGAAAGCCACTTAAGAAAAGATTCATGCTTATTTCAATGGGAGGAGTTTCTTAAAGTCAACCTGGTTTGGAATAAAGGCAGCTGAAAAAGGGGTCCCTGCTTCTTGAAACAGTCAGATGCTGCAGTTTGGGGTGGATGCTGTTGTGTTCTTTAGCTGCATGTTGTTCCTGACATAGGCCTGGCAGGATGGTGTGCTTTTGTGGTGAAGACAGGTTGGTGCCTGATACCGTACCTGCTCCTCTAACAAAATCCGTTGAACTTAAAAAGGTCCAACTTGTCAGTGCTACAAGCCAGGTACCAGCTGTGAGTAATCAACATAGGCAGGGTGAAATTAGCCTCCTCTCCTGGCTAACAGTGCTGTGCCTCCTGATCAGCCTGGTGTGCCTGAACCGTCAGGTCCCTCCATTGCAATGGGATGGGCACCAACAGTGAAACAGGGCTTCGTGGGCGGCAGGAGGGTAACCTGTGAGTAAATCTGTCTCGGCGTCGAGTCAGCCAGCAGAGCTTGATCTGTGTTCTGGGACAAGCCCTTGTGTTTCTGCTAATGGAGGGCTGAGGATTTGCTGCTGTCACTTCTCCTGCTTTTTTCCTCATGGGCGTTCCTAGATTCAGGGTGACAGTTGCTCTCGTATTCACAAATACTTCTGTTATTTCTTCAGGAGCACCTCTGAGGCGGTACACTTTCATTCCATAGCACTTTTCCTCCCTATTGAGTCCAGAGAGGACTTCTGAAAACTAGATACGCCGTCCCTTTAGAAGATGTTGGTAGCTACTATTTAGCACAATGGTGGTGGCTAGAACTGTGTCTGCAGAAGTGGTCATAGCTGTAACAACAGCAATGGTCCTCTTGTAAAAAGGGAAGTATTTTCTTGTAGTGACTTCTAGCAAGAAGTAAAGGAGCATCCTCTAATTAATACTGCTTTGCAGTATTTTGGGAACTTCTCCCGAATTCTTCCCTCTTTTGTTGCCCCTCCCTGCCAAAGAGTTCTGACTAACATTTTATTTTTATTTGATATACTTACCCCATATCACGTGAGCCTTACACTCCTCTGCGTATGATGAGGCTGTCTAACTTAGGGCATCATTCACCAGCGTTACCTTAACCCATGATCCCCTTTGCTGTGTTATTTGGTGGTTCTCTGCCCTGATTCAGAGTCAACAAACACTATGGCCTTCATGAGCCCCCAAATTGTTGTGAGCTAGGGCAGTTCGACATCTGTCCAGCACTATTCAAGCATGCTTGCTTTTTATAGCATTGGATTAAATGACAGGATGACATCTGTGAGAACAGATCTTAATTTAGCTGTGTCCCCATGCTGCTTGTCTAATTGCTTTACCAAAATGGGCCTTCCAATCCACTCTTAAAGCTGCATTTCTCCCTTGCAATTCATCGTATCTTTGACACGGCACGCATCCTGATTTCTCTAGCCCTTCCCCTTGCAGGGAAGGATTTGCTGGCTGCAGTGAACTGGAGCATGGTCTTCAGGGAGTAATGGTATTCACATAATTGTCTGTAAAGAATTTCTCAGCTTTAAAAAGGATCTATATGGACAAAGTTTGTAATAGATTTTGCTGATACTTGTCTGTGAAACAATACTGCTCTGGGCAAGCAGAACATTGCTAGGAAAATAACTATAAACATCCCCCCTTCTCCTTACAGCAGTTCATTTGCAGTGCCAATATTAAGCAGCTTTGTCTTCGTACCCTGGCTGTGATAGCTATATGTGCAGCTGGGTCATAAGTTGGGAATTTTATCTGCTTGGAAAAAAATAACCTGCAAAAATTCTCTCTTAACCAGACCTTTTCCTTGATCTCGTTCTTCCTGTGACCACACACACGCTTGCTGTTTTGGCACAAATGCAGGAGTAGGGCAGGACCACAAAAACGAGATGGGTATGAGAACTATTAAACTTACTGAAGTCTCTCTCTTGCTGAAGGCAAGAAAGGAGCCTGAGGGTCATGGAAAAGAAACAAAGGAAAAGGATTTGTCTGTAGCTAAATTATCCCCCCAAAGTATTGGCTGCTACAGAACTTGTTTCACGCAGCGGTGTGCTCTGATAAAATAAAGTCCAGGGGTACCCCGAATGACAGAAAATAATGGAGAGGGAGTGTGGGGTGTTCCACATCTTCTGAAAAACGTGAACTGAAATTGTTTCAGCAGGTGCTGTGAGGAAGAATAACCTTCTTGAGAGGAAAAACCTCTTCTAAGCAGGGTTAGAGCTTGAGAAGCTTAAGACATTGCATTGGCTGTTTTGATATTAGGGTAGTTGCTACGGCTTTGAACCTGGAATTGCCAATAGAAGAAACCCTTTGGAAGGAGAACACCTGGACATGGCAAATACGATTGGGATCCTTGTGTCCAAACTAGAACTTTTGTATTAGAATCATAGAATCATCATCATTTGTGTCAGAAGGGACCTTTAAAGGTCCTATCTAGTCCAGCCCTGCTGCCATGGGCAGGGACATCTTTCACCAGGTCAGGTTGCTCAAAGTCCCATCCAACCTGACCGTGAGCACTTCCAATGACAGGGCATCCACAGCTTCTCTGGGCAACCTGCTCCAGTGCCTCACCACCCTCACTGTAAAAAAAAAAAACAAAAAACAAAAAACAAACAAAAAAACCAAACAAAATTTAAAAATATTCTTCTTTATGTCTGCTCTAAATCAGCCCTCTTTCAGTTTAAAACTGTTGCCCCTTGTCCTGTCACTACAGGCCATGATAAAAATCTCTCTCCGTCTTTCTTATAAGCCCCCTTTAAGTATTGAAAGGCCACAATAAGATCATAAGATCTCCCGGGAGTATTTTCTTCTCCAGGCTGAACAACCTCAACCCTCTCAGCCTTTCTTCATAGGAGAGGTGTTGCAGCCCTCAGATAATTTTCACAGCGCTCCTCTGGACCTGCTCTAACAGGTCTGTGTTTTTCTTGTGCTGGGGACCCTAGGGCTGGACGCAGAGTTCCAGGTGGGTTTTCATGAGAGTAGAGAGGGTGAATCACCTCCCTCAACCTGGGAGCTTTGTCTAGATGTGACCTTACTGGGTGCAGTTGTCTACTGTGTCACTGGATATAAGCCTTCACCCCTGCAGAGTAACACCAGCGGAGTGGCAAGTACAAGTGGTTTTGGGGTGTTCCCATTGCAAGCTATGTTGATCGTAGCAAGTTTGCATTGTGCGGAGTGGTAAACCTAGTGGATTAAGTGATTAGCCACTGGACATGCCCCAAAAAGCCCAACAAATAGTATAGATGGGACTGGAAGGCTTCCTTGAACCATGGGCAGCTCATGTATGTTGACTTTTAGGAGAAGACCTTGGCTGTACTAGGAAAGGTGTCAAAGAAGGGTTATTGTGCCAGTCAAGTAATGGTTTCTAAATACTTCTTTTTAAGAAAACCTGTGAAGAAAGGTCGTGCCATAGATACAGCGGCAGGTGCATATCATAATGGGTCTCTTCTTTCTTGTGTTCCTTCTTTATGAGGACAGAGCCAGGCTCTTCTCAGTGGTGCCCAGCACCAGGACAAGGTGCAATGAGCACAAACTGAAGCAGAAGAGGTTCCAGTTGAACGTGAGGAAGAACTTCTTGACTTGGAGGGTGACCGAGCCTTGGCCCAGGCTGCCCAGGGGGGCTGTGGAGTCTCCTTCTCTGGAGATATTCAACCCCCGCCTGGACAATGTCCTGTGCTTCCTGCTCTGGGTGAGCCTGCTTGAGCAGCGGGGTTGGACTGGGTGATCCCCGGAGGGCCCTTCCAACCCCTGCCCTTCTGGGATTCTTGTATTCACATTAGTGCATTTATAAGATCCATAACCTTTCAGGGTGGGTTACTTCCTAATAATGTGGACAGAGGAGAACAGGCTGTTGGTTTTCTCATTTCATATCATGGAGAAGATAAACATTGTGGCTGATGTGCTCATTGGGCAATAGTTAGATCTGTGAGTATTTCCTGCTCCAAGAGGGCTGCGTTTGCAGCCTCTGTCAGTTTGCCTCTTCCCTGTCTTTTTCCCTTGTCCTGGGGTTGATCCTTTTCCACAAAGGATCAAAAAGTAAAGAGAGTTGGCTGATTATGGCAGTAACTGCAGCAGCCCTTCCCACTTCCCTTCCCTGATGTTTTCTAGCCTTCTGGTACGGTGTTGAGCATTACCATAAACCAGAAGAGCGCCAACTGAAATCAAGAAGCCTTGATTTTTCTGAACTTAGTGCTTGTTCTCCCTTCTGACGTGATCTGCTGTTAAAGGAATTGGTAATACATAAAAACTGAGAAAGCCTGGACCTGCCTACCTTTGTCCTGAGAAACTGTAAGTGAAAGAGGCCATTCAGAGAGTGTGAGACTGGTTTCCAGGAATGTATTGTATTCCCCGTTTTCTCAAGCTGGGATTGACCCGTTAGGTCAGACTCTCAAAGGGCAAGTTTGATCCTAATAAAACAACATCAGTGCAGGAGACAAATAGATTGGAGTTTGCTTGTTTGGCATTATTTGACTGGTTTTTCCTACGCCACAGAATTGTCTGGGGTCTTTTGTCTGAACCATTCATTGTTTGAACTGCTTTTCGACCGATTCAGTTACTGCTTGTTCCATAGCTTGTAAATTGATATGACTGAGAAGTCGGTGACACTTCTCTTGAAATCTCAGCACTGTATCTTTTATAAAGATATAATCTGAAGGCAGAATTCATCCCCGAGTGCTGGAAGTTCACTCCAGATCCCTTAGGAGAGGTTTGTCTTTCACCTAACTGTAGTGCGCTCCAGAGAAAAGTTGTAACATGCCCTCGGTAGTGACAAAGCTTCTACCTGCATGTTCATGAAATACATTAATTTTTAATGTGGGGGTTTTTTTTAATGCTGTATCATCTAACACTTTAGAGTGCGTCTGGATGCCGGAGCCTTCTATTACATGCAGTGCTCTGTGCCAAAGAGGAAAGCTTAAAAGAAAAAATGGGTATCAGTTGGCAAAATTAGAGGTAGCTTTCTGGAAGCTCTGATAACTTTGGGAATACAGAGATCACAAGCCTTGGCACAAGGTGTCACTTGTACTTCCATCCTTCATGTTTGCCACCCAGTTGTTCTTTTCTATTTGCAGTTTACAGTTGCACTGCCTACTTAGTTTGTTAGGCATCGTCCTAAAAGTTTTAGCTTCCTCCACAGTTAGACTTTTCTATGGATAATTTGCCTTTGTTCTTTCTTTAAATGGACATTCATGAAGATCAATGACGTGTGTCTCATTACCAGTAAGAACAGGAATATATTACCTGTACTATATTTGGGATATTGGAATCTGTGGATCAACACAGCCTGAATAAGTTCTTTGTTAGAAAGGTGAGAGACATAGCTGGCATTTGCTTTCTTCATTGTGTTTCTTGCTCTGCAGTAGAATTGTTTTAGGAGGTTGTAATGCTTCGCTTTCCTTTCCAGTAGGTTTCCAATCGCTCTCAACTTTGGGAAGCGTCTCAGCTGGCATGTTTCTCAAAGCTGGCATTGACACATCTCTTCCGCCTTTATATGGCGTGAAATAGACTTTCTTGTGAATCTTTTAGATCATCTTACGTCAGAAGAGGAAGAAAACACAGTTTTCACCTTTGATTTAAAGAACACATTGTTTAATGGTGCTTTTCCTGCAAAGGAGAAAGTTCTTCACAGAACAAATGGAATTGTATTATTCCAGGAACATACGCAGTGAGTCTGAGTTGTGCAGAGCCCTGACTCATTTGGTACGTTCTGGCCAAGGTACATTTTTGTTAAAAACAACCTATGGTGCTGTTCAAGATAACCTGGCTGTTTCCATTTCATTTTCTAACCAGTTAAAAGTTTTTCTTATGTACAAGAAAGGAGTGTTTGAAAACAAACCAACCATGAAAAGCACTGGAAACAAAGTTGTAGTGTGAGTGAAGACTAGCTCTTAAGCCTTCATCATTTTACCAAATTTAACAAAGCTTTCAGCTTTGATCATGTTATCATAGGTTGCTAAAGGACTCTTTCAGCATTCTTGGCTACCTCTATACTTCTAAAAATTTTTATTTATTCTTAATCTGGTTAAGAGGGGATGCTCAAAGTGCACCCACATAGACAATATGGATCGAGATGCTCTAATGGAGAAGGACCTTACCATGAATTCATCTGGTACATCTGAGGACTTGTAGCTGCCTTCAGAGTATTTGTAGTACACAAGACTTTTCTAGTATAGAATCACAGAATTGTTTAGGTTGGAAAAGCCCTTTAAGCTCATCAAGCCCAACCGTTCCCCTAACCCTGCCATCCCACCACTAAACCCTGGCCCTAACCACCTCCTCTGCACAGCTTTTAAATATCCCCAGGGATGGGGACTCGACCCCTGCCCTGGGCAGCCCCTTCCAGTGCTTGACAACCCTTGCGGGGAAGGAATTTTTTCCTAATATCCAACTCGAGGCCGCTTCCCCTCATCCCATTGCCCATTCCCTGGGAGCAGAGACTGACCCTCCCCCCCCCTCAGCAATAAGGGCTCCACTGCAGCGTCCTCTTCTCCAGCCTGAACACCCACAGCTCCCCCACACGCTCCCCAGCAGCCTTGGGCTCCAGACCCCTCCCCAGCTTCCTTGCCCTTCTCTGGACACGCTCCAGCCCCTCCAGGTCCTTGTGGGAGGGAGGGGCCCAACCCTGACCCCAGCATTCCAGGGGCGGCCTCCCCAGTGCCCAGGACAGGGGCACGGTCCCTGCGCCACTCCTGCTGGCCACACCAGCACTGATCCAAGCCAGGATGCTGCTGGCCCTCTTGGCTCCTATTCAGCCGCCTGTCGACCAACACCCCCAGGTCCTTTTCCGCCGGGCAGCTTTCCAGCCCCTCTTCCCCATGCCTGTAGCGTTGTGTGGGGTTGTGGTGACCCCAGGGCAGTACCCGGCCCCTGGCCCTGTTGAACCTCACCCAATTGGCCTGGGCCCATGGCTCCAGCCTGGCCAGGTCCCTCTGCAGAGCCCTCCTCCCCTCCAGCAGATCCACATTCCCGCCCAGCTCAGTGCCATCTGAGGGTGCCCTCAATCCCCTCGCCCAGGTCATTGATAAAGATGTTAAACAGAGCTGGCCCCAGCACTGAGCCCTGGGGGATGCTGCTTGTGACCGGCCGCCAGCTGGATTTAACTCCGTTGACCGCAACTCTCCGGGCTCATCCATCCCGCCAGTTTTTTACCCAGTAAATAGTCCACCTGTCCAAGCCATGAGCCCCAAGTATAACCATGAAAGCATAACCATTACTCAAATGCCTCTCTTGCTGTCTAGGCTGGTGCGTGCAATAATGTGGCTGGACAGGAGCAAGATTTTCCTTCCATGGTAGGCAGAAAGCTATCAGATGTGCTACTGGCTTCCATGGTAACTTGTCATGGTCTTAACTGTTAGGGCCTCTTGAAATTTTAAAGTATAAATATTTTTGTGTACATGCTTCCCCTTCTACCTGTAGAAAAGCAGATTGGATCCTGCCTACTTGCATTCTTTGAGCAGTTCATTCTTCTGTTGAGTGGAAGTTCTGAAAACGTCTGCTAGCAGCGTTAATAATGTCACGTACAAGATGTGGACTCGGGATAGTCTTGGAGTGCTGAATTTCTTCAAAAAGAAATAAAAAAGGCAAAGACTTGTGTAGAAGGGTTAAAGCAGTATTCAGGCATGTGTTCTCTTTGAACTGGCATTGAATTCTGCCTTGGGAGAAATTTTATATAGTGAACTACTCTGCAGGAGCAGCAGTAATTAAAAAGGATGTGTTGATACTAGGAGCATTTCTTAGGTGAAGCTGAACATTTAGGGCAGCTCCAGTACTGCCCTCTCAACTCCTATGGGCACAGAGCCTGTGAGCGTTGTGCCTGTTTGTATACTTTTCACACTTAAATAATTGAGCTTGCTGGACTTTGTCACAGTATATTTGGCAAAGCCCGCAGGTTTGAAAGATAATAAGGGTAATACAAGCTTTGTGAAAACAGGTAGCCCTATAGAAAATGGATTGTATAAGTGTTCTGATGTTGGGGAATATTAGCTTGCAGTGTGATATGGAAGGAAGTTTGCATGGGAACAAGACATTACAAATGCTCTGAAGGTGAGAGAAGCTTCAGGTAAAACATCTTTTTAAACATTGCTGCCAGGAAATGTGGTTATCGGAAGTCTTAGACTTCATAGCTATAGCATTTGCAGAGCTGCTTCCGGTAGGAGTGTTGAAAGAAATTGCTTTGTGAGTGCCCATAGCAGGCTATGGAAGGGCTCTGGAATGACTGACTTCAATTTTGAAACCTTTAGTTATCTTGCTTTTAAGATTCTGCTTTGTCTTCTGTCTGAAGAGGCAGATTTCAGGGACTGTGCTACACTCCTAAGTCTTTTAAGTTGTAATGCTCTGCTTTGCTATGTTGAGATTCTAGGAGGTCTGACTTAAAATGTTGCTCTTGAAAGCCATCCAGCTAATTGGGTAACGCACTGCGATACCCAGGTAATTGCTGCTTTTCATCTCTGGTAAGTAATTTGAGGTGTGGAGTGACTCTTTTCCAATATATTACCACCTAGTGAGCGTAGAGCACGATGCTCTGCAGTTGTTAGGAGCACCTGGTCTTGCAAGCAAGGAAATCGCTGCCTTAGTGTCATCGCAAAACTTGCCAGAGATTCTTTTCACGTGCGCGTCACAATGATTTGTGTGACTGATGAGTGACGGTAAACAACGATTTAAAATGCAGTTTTGCAGGTGGCCTTTCAGAAGTCAGCAAAAATCAAATAGGTGCTCTTTCTCCCCATGAACCAGGAAGGGCCTCAGCACATATCGTGCTTGCCAGAATTGGGTGGAGAGATTAGCTTCTTATATAAAAATAGCAGTGCCAAGAGCCCCATTGTGCTTGGCTATACACAAATAATGTAATATCATGAGGTAAACTTGCAGCTGTATCAAAGCTGCTTGGAATCCTACCTTGTTCTTGCTCTGTGCCTTCGGGTAGACTTTCATAGCCAGGCTTTTGGCACAGAAAGGGTAAAACCAGTGCTTGAAAAGCATCTTCCTACTTCTGGAATACATTTACATCTATCTCAAATAGCCTTGTTTTTAAGTGCCTTCTGGAAGTTGGACCTTTTTGGTCCTAAGTGAATATCTCAAATTACTCCTGGGTATTAAATCTTTCTCTTAACTTGTATGACCTGAAGCCTTTGCAGTTCAGTTACTCAGCTGTTGGTGCGCGATAGCCTTGTGAAAATAGACACGCTGTTTTGGGGCTAAGAACCACCAACCTGGCTACACCAGGTCATCAGACCGCAGCTGCATGAACTGTTGAGCGCCGATGTATTCTTAATCACAAATAGCATTAATATTTTGGAGGGAAGCTGAGCTTTTTTTTCTTTAGGGCTTTGAAGAAGTTACGCAAGAAGCCCTCGTTGCCTTGCCCTGGAGTGCTTGACTTAAACTTGGGGCTGTTTCCTGATGCACAGATTTAATATATGGGAGACTGTGGCTTTCTCTGTCCTGACTTTAAGTTGCTATTCTAAATTAAGAGGTTTCTGGCTCTGTGGGAGGCTTTCCCCCTCTTTAGCTGCACGTATAGCTGTGTTCATATGAAATGACTTCACAGGTCTGGTACAAAAAAAACTAGCTGCAAAAAGCCTGTGGGCATTTTTGTGTGTTTGACAAGATCATACCCCAGGTCTTGCTTTGTGTGGCTATGCAAACAATTCTGCGAATAAAATGCCCACGTGTGTGTGCTTACATGTAATGCTTAGAGATTTGATATATGGTTTTGGTGCAGAGTTACGCTTTGGCCCAGGCAGGAAAATGAAAACTATAGGATTCACTGGAGCATGTCATCATAAAAACGTATCGCCAAGCCGGAATTGCTGGGGCACGGCTGTCGCTGGCTTTGCTCTGGGACTGCGTATTTCTTGCATCAAAGCCAGAAATGCTGTGGATTTTCAGGATTGCTTTTCACAGAATCACAAGGGTTGGAAGGTCCCTCTTTGGATCATCCAGTCCAACCCCCCTGCTCAAGCAGGCTCACCCAGAGCAGGAAGCACAGGACATCGTCCAGGTGGGGGTTGAATATCTCCAGAGAAGGAGACTCCACAGCCCCCCTGGGCAGCCTGGGCCAGGGCTCCGTCACCCTCCAAGTCAAGAAGTTCTTCCTCACATTCAACTGGAACCTCTTCTGCTTCAGTTTGTGCCCATTGCCCCTTGTCCTGGCACTGGGCACCGCTGAGAAGAGTCTGGTTCCGTCCTCGTGACACCCACCCGTCAGATATTTGTACGTGTTGATGAGGTCCCCTCTCAGCCTTCTCTTCTCTGGGCTAAACAGGGTTGAGGCTTTTAAGGGTTTTCAGTGCAGGATGGTCAGATTCACCTGGTTCTCCACAACAAAACTTATCGTTACCAAAATAACCTTCTTCCTAATCCATGAGGACCTGTCTATTGGATGCTCAAAAGTGGTTATAATCTACTAAACGTGACAGAGTGTGTTTAAATGTACGTTTTGTTGTGTAACTAAAGAAAATGGCTTTAAAAAGGAAGTCTAATTGCAACACGGACTGTTGCAGTAGCATTATTTTGGTATTGTTTTACCCCCTTTTGACTAAAATGGCTCAGAAGTGGTGATTTATGTTCTGTTTTGAATTACGCCTAGTACAAACCCACAATAATCAAATGGTGTGGTTGCTCTAAATTGGCACCTGGCTAAGCTAGGGGAGGATTAGCCTTGTACTGCTATTGTTCGTTCTGAGTGTGTTGAATTTGTTGGTGTTGTGTAAGTCTTTTTCCATACAGAAAACAAGGAAATAATATTGATAAGAAAACACAATACGGATGCTGGGACTGTTTCACCAGATAAGATTTAGATTTCCATATATACTTGAATGGGAGTCAATTGTCCTTTTTGGGTGCTTAACAACGATAGCGTGGTGTCTCTGAGCTGAAAGAAAATAGTGAAACCTAACAGTGACCTGCTGAGAAACACCCTGCGTGATGGAAAGGGAAAGGCATCAACAGAAGAGTGTCGTCTCTTACATCGTTAGCACGAGGAGATGAATAGGTGCATTGTCCGAACCAGATGAACTCGTTCTGTAGATTTTTATTTTTTTTTATAAAGCCAGTCTTAAATAATCTCTGATTTAGAGCTTCGAATTCTTGCATGGTGGATCTTGTAATTAAAAGCAAACCAGTTAAGCAAGCACAGGGCTAAGGAGTGTATAAGCACATTAATCACCTTAAGCTCACACCTAGCAATCTCATTCCTCTTCGTTGTATGCTGGGATGAAGAGGTTGTGGTCTTTGAGTTCTAGTAATTACTGCCTTTAAACCTGAAGCTATGTACTAGTAGCCTGCCGACAGTTCCTCTAACTTCTTACCATACACGCTTTTACACCTCTCTTTTTAATGCTTCTTGCCCTTCATAACAGTTGGATAATTCAGCCACTCATGCCTTCATTTTAATGTAGTATCTTGGGGTTTTTTTGTCTGCTTACAAACCTTTGAAGTCTTGTCTCCTCCATGTCAAATTTGTCGCATACAAAACGCTTCAAGTGCTGTTGCTGCACAGTGGATAGGACCTTCTATTTCTCATGCTTCTGTGCATTGGAGCTCAAACTGGAGCCACTTAAGCATGGCCAGGTGAGGCCTCCTGCACAGCAAGAACCTGTTCATACCCTCCCCCATATATACTTGTCAGATACAAGGAACTGCACCGGTTTGATGCATCCCATAATAAGCCACAGCCATAATTGTCACTAATATAATGGCACCTCTGAGTCTGGACTTCGCTAGAGTGTTGAGTTTTGGACTTGGGTGGTCTTGGTCCTGCCAGCCTGCATGGGGTCTAGGCAGTGATGCCCCTTTGAGGTTTCCAAGCCTGCTCACGGTTCAGCGCCTCTGGCTGTATCTGCATTTATAACCTCTGTTTCCTGATCTCCTTTTTTTAGTGCCTGCATGCTTTTGGGAGGGCATGCCTTCCTTTTTAATCTCTCCTGAGCCGAGGTGGTAAAGCAGCCTTTGAAGTAATTCCGCTTGGGATATCATTCCTTTCCCTGTCTTAGGGGAACTTTCTCAATCCAGCCGGTGTTTTGTGGCTTGCAGGTTCTGGCGTTGCACGATTCCTCTTTTGATGAACCCTTCTTAGCCAGGAGCCGTGCTGTGCCTGAAGTTGTCTTTCCAGACCACTCCCAGCAGGTCTGGAAAGCTAAATGCCAATTCGTGTGTTATGGTTAGAGCCAATCTATTTATCTACCTGGACAAGTTGGAGAGGTAGGCCTGTGTGAACCTCATGAGGTTCAACAAGGCCAAGTGTAAGGTCCTGCACCTGGGTCAGGGTAACCCCCCGGTATCCATACAGGCTGGGGGATGAAGGGATGGAGAGCAGCCCTGCCAAGAGAGACTTGGGGGTACTGGTGGACGAAAAGCTGGACATGAGCTGGCGATGTGCACTGTCAGCCCAGAAGGCCAACCTGACCCTAGGCTGTGTCAAAAGAAGCATGGCCAGCATTGAGGGAGGGGATTCTGCCCCTCTACTCTGCTCTGGTGAGACCTCACCTGGAACCCTGCATCCAGCTCTGGAGCCCTCAGCACAAGGACATGGACCTGTTGGAGTGGGGCCAGAGGAGGCCACAAAAATGATCCGAGGGCTGGAGCCCCTCTGCTATGAGGCCAGGCTGAGAGAGCTGGGGTTGTTCAGCCTGGAGAAGAGGAGGCTGCAGGGGGACCTGATTGTGGCCATTCAGTGCTTAAAGGGGGCCCAGAGGAAAGACGGGGACAATCTTTTTAGGAGGGCCATCTGTGACAGGACAAGGGGTGATGGTTTTAAACTAAACCAGGGTAGGTTTAGCCTGGATATAAGGAAGAAATTCTTTCCAATGAGGGTGGTGAAACCCTGGCACAGGTTATCCAGAGAGGTGGTGGAGGCCCCATCCCTGGAAACATTTAAGGCCAGGTTGGACGGGGCTGTGAGCAACCTGATCTGGCTAAAGGTGTCCCTGCTCCCTGCAGGGGGGTTGGACTGGGTGACCCCTAGGGGTCCCTTCCAACCCAAAGCATTCTGTGATCGTATTTAGCTTGCCATTGCCATGAGTGGGAGGCCTTGCTTTCCCTACCTTGTGCTCATCTGCACCGACTGTGTTCATCGCTCTGAACCCAGTCAAAAGTCATGTTTTCTTTTGCAGGGTTAAAGTTCAGTTAGGAAAGGGTGTCAGAGCTGGGACAGGGAGGAGGGTAAGACCATGAAGAAGGGAAAAGAGCAGATAAGTTTTCTCCATGTCTTCCCAGGGCAGTAAAATAATGTTGGTTTGACTCATCTGTAATATGTAAAATCATCTTCATGCGGCAAGGAAAACTGCTTGGCCTTTGCTGGGCTCGCTCCTGTGCTAGCTTGTTGCCTAGGCACACTGGTACTAGTTCTAGCACGAAGGAGGGACAGAAAATGCACCCAGGTATGAGGAGGGTGGGATTGCGAGAGCTCTGATTTACATCGCTTTAAGCTTCCCTGTTGCTTCTTGCCACCGCAGGGTGGGGGTGGGGGAAACAAACACAAAACTATTTGTGGGGAAGGGGTTACAGGCAACACTTCCGCTTCTGCCCAGTAGATGTTCTGATTGCTGTGGGTTACTGGCGTTATCACAGGCGCTTGGATTTTAGCTGGCAGCAGTGATTTTTTTTTTTTTTTTTTTTTTTTTTTTTTTGGAAAGGTGGGGAAGAGAACAGCAAAATTTTCTAAGGTTACCCGGAGTAGAGTGTTTCAAGTAGAGAGCAGTAAGTCTAGAAATAAACAGCCTCCATCAGTGTGGAGGTAATCTGCAGGAGCCCGTCTTGGTCATCGAGCATTCTTCTTTCTGCTTTTGGGGAACACACGGCGTGCTCCCCTTCTTCCAGCAGCACTGGCCCCGTGCGCAGGATGCGACCTGCGCAGGCAGTTCATGCCTGCCCAGAAGCTGTCAGGAAGTGGCAAAAGTACAATCTGTCAACGCTTGGAGTGTGTTTTATTTCCTTTTTCAGCTTCACCCCATTTGTTTAAGCAGAAATATGCCCTCAAACTTGGCTTACTCCTTTGGGGTTTTTTAAATTCCATTTTAAAAAAAGTAGGCAAGCAAGTTCTGTTTGTGCTTAAATGGCCTTGACTGACTTGCGAATCTGGACCAAGTGTTAATTAATGTGTTGATTTGTTTCCCAAGTTATATCTCTGGTTCCTTTTTTTTTTATCAGACCAAGCCTCAGAGGTGCAGGTGACGATGATGCTGACGGAAAGCTGTAAACTCAGAGGACTTCATCACAGGTAAGCTAAGCAGTATTTATAAACAAACCGGTATCTGCCTGAGCTGAAAATACTTGTGCTTAAAGCTTCCTAGAGGGAGAGGAAATTATTTTTTCAGAACTCAGCAACATTTTGCACGTTTGAAATTTTTTTGAGCTGTAAAGAACTGAAACTTTTTCTGTGTCACTTTAATATACGAAATGCCTGATACGCTTCTTGTTGCAAAGGGTGCTTATAAGCTTTTTTCCAGCTGTGCAGTCAGTAAAATTGAATAGTAGCAGCATGTGGGAAGATAGGGGAAGCCTTTGGTTTGGTATTCCAAGCCTTGCAGGGAAATATGAAATATTCCTTTTATATATTCTTTATTATTACTGAAAAAGGTGCTGTTGGCATGTGTTTGGTTTGTGCTTACACAGGCTAGTTGTTACACGTGCTGGGATCTTAGTGATGATGAGAGTAAGTATGCATGCAGGTTGATTATCTATTTAGCTAATTTACTAGTCTGGTTTATATTCCTGTTTTTCTGCATGGCACAGACAAGTACCAGGATTAGGTACCCTCCCACGTGGAGACAAGGAAATGCATTTTATCAGTCTTGCATACCGTTGTCCTGGTACGATATCGCAGCACCTCTGATGGGATTAATTCCTTAAGAATTACTGGCATGATCTTCTGGAGGGATGGTTTAAGACTTTAAATTAAGCCCCCAAAGAGCTTGAATTAGTGGGAGTTTTGCAGCTTGGATTAAAGGCTGAAATTGACCTTAAAGCTCTTCATTACCGGCAAGGATGGAGCTAAGAAGAAACCTATGCACATTGTCAAGTCCCTAGACCAGTAATTGATGATGTTGCTGGTAATGTGAAGGAAATGAGAATAGTTCAAACAGAATTATTAGTCCTATGGTGCATTTAAAAGCTGCTTTTCTAAGAATTATTATAGTTAAGACCTTGCCTAAAATACAGGATTATCAAAATAAAAGTAGCAGCAGGTTCTGGCAAACATACTTAAAATTCAAACAAAATGAAATGCCCTCCCTCTCATCATTAAAAATCAGTTGTTATCCTCCCTTTTATAAGTCTAACTCTTTAAATAGTCCCAAAAGCTTTTCTTCTGTATGGTGCCTGTAAGGCTGGGACCTTGATCTTGATCGAAGGCAGAGCTACGTGGGTACATAGAGCTCATGGGTGTGATTGACTATTGGACTGCTTCAAGTAAGAACAGGAAATTTCAAAGTTCCCTTCTAAAAATCATAACACCTTGAAGTTTTCTGAATATGTTTTCAATGGAAGAACATACAGGGGTTTAAAAATTTAAACCTCTAGACAGTTTGTTTCAGGTTTCTGCAAATTTGTATGTTGATACTGTAGGAAGGTGGTGAAGCCATGCAGCATGGGAGTAATCTGAGCCCTAAGGAGGATCAAATTCCTGAGGTACTCCTGCATTTAGAGTGCAATTTAACGTTTAGTCGATGCAAAAGTAAAAATTTCCAATCTGTCATTTTGAAGTGAATTAAATACAATGTTTTGACTTTTTTTTTAAACCACCCTGTAATGGAGCTATATATTTTATATCTATGCTTGCATTTAGAATGATACATTCCAAGTTGAAGATAGATCGCTTCTTAATATAAAATATAATTTGTATTCACAGAAGTTTATTTCAGCCCTTTTGGACAGAGTGAAGAAATGTGGAGGGTTCTTCTAATGGGAAAGTACTCAAATATAAATACTATTTTTTTTAAATGTCTAGGGCTTCAGTTTTTTGGAGATCTTGTGCTCTGCAATTCATAATGCAAGATTATTGCTTTTCTTCAGCATTGAATTACTTCTGCTTACTTTGTTTAGCAATCAAGAAGACTTTTATCAAATTTCAGGTTCATAAAATTAGGGATTCCTCTCCGTGTCTTCCAGGAATCTGCTACCTATCACTCATGTCTGTATAGAAGAGGGAGAGAAACCAATGGTGCTGCTACCGTACATGAACTGGGGGAACCTTAAACTGTTCTTGCGACAGTGCAAGCTGGTGGAGGCCAACAATCCTCAGGTACACTCAGAAATCTGTGGCTTCTTGCCCATTAAACTTAGGCTTGGGTTTGTCATCTGGGTATATGCCTTAAAAGAAATAGTTGTGGTATGCACCTGCTCTGTTGTGACAGTGAGAGAAGTGGCAGGCAGGTTCCCCCGCAAGTGTTAGTCTTGATTCATATAAGGAAAATATTCTTGGCTGGGTTTATCGCAGGTGTTCAGAGGGTGTGAAGCAGAGTTAAACGCTGGTTAGGGTAGTAGCTGGTATATCAATAAATCTTAAAAAATATGTTAGATGAGTGTGGATTTAAGTTAGAATACATGGGAAAATTGGGTATGGAGAAACTTCAGATTTACTGATCTTATTTTTGGTATAATTAGTAGACCATCCCTTTAATTACAGTGGTTCTTAATTATTTTATAGTAAGCATAAAGCACTTCTGTTAAACTTTTAAGATGCTGCTGTAGATTTGCTAGTAAGTAAAATAACTGGATTTATTTAACTAAAAGAAGCAATTTTTTTTTTTACTGCTGTGGGTGCTTTTTAGCATTCATAACTTTACTGGTTCAATGGAACCTGTCGCATATATTTCATGACAAGTGAGAAAGAAAATAATCCTAGATGAGAACATGTTTTGCATATTCTTAAAAACCTGAGTAAGTGTTTAGTGATGGATGCGTATATGTAGTAAAACTATCCCTCTTGGGGTTATCTTATCTTCAGCTCCACCTTGGTTTGGCTTCTGTCTTTATGCTAAATCAAGCACAAAATGAAATCCTGTTTCCAGAGGTTGGCATTTGTCCCCGTTATGTGCCGGACTTCAAATGGCAAGGGCCACCTACCTCCGTTAATTTACAAGTCATGATAAGCTACTGGCATCTTTCAGCTCTGATTTTACTTGTTTTGCTGCTTAATCTGAGTGTTAAACACCCATGCAATGCAGCTATATCCCTTTCCAAGAATTTAAGCAGAAACAGTATTTTTAATCTGTATTATGTCAAACAGGAGCTGCCTCTTAGTAACTAGGTATGACTGTACTTAACTGCCCAAAAAAACGGGGCTTTTGGTGTCCTAGATACTTATTTTAAGACGGAACTTTTCTACAAATACCTGAAGCAAACTCTTGAGTTTTCTGAAATAACACGTGGCTATTGATCTTAATAACAACCTGTTAATGAAGAAGCCAGTTTATTACTGTTTTAACTTAGTATTCGGTTTATTTTAACCCCAGTCTTGCAACTTCAGTGTGTCCACCTACATGCTGAAGTTTCTGAAAAACTATAGCAATGGAAGAGAAAACCCAAGATATAAATATGTGCAAGAGTTTAATGTATATGGGACTCTGAAGTTGTAAAATTAGATGGAGCAACAGCCTTCAATACCAGTTTTCAGCAGTAGGTAGCAACACAAATTTTGACTGCTGTTTGTGCTCTGCTGCCTGAGGAGGAGTTGGTTTTCAGGGAAACAAAGTGAAAAAAGGGTGGTAAGAAGGGTAAAATTACAGAATCCCAGGATGGCAAGGGTCGGAAGGGACCTCCAGGGATCACCCAGTCCAACCCTCCTGCTCAAGCAGGCTCACCCAGAGCAGGGTGCACAGGACATCATCCAGGCGGGGGTTGAATATCTCCAGAGAAGGAGACTCCACAGCCCCCCTGGGCAGCCTGGACCAGGGCTTGGTCACCCTCCAAGTCAAGAAGTTCTTCCTCACGTTCAGCTGGAACCTCTCATGCTTCAGTTTGTGCCCATTGCCCCTTGTCCTGGCACTGGGCACCACTGAGAAGAGTCTGGCTCCATCCTCGTGACACCCACCCTTCAGATATTTGTACAATATTGTAAGATATATAAGATATTGACCATTTTTGCCTATGTTCACCATTAAGCAAAGGAAAAGTTGTGAGGCAGTTGCAAACTGGAAACATTTGCCTCTGGCATGTCAAAAAAAAAAAAAAAAAAAAGTTAAAATTTAGAAAAATAGAGTAAGGAGCCTTCATACAGGTGGTAGGGTCTGTAGCTACCAGAAAACATCAGCCACTGAAGGGGAGGGGAGGGAGCACTACAGTACAACAAACCCATTAACCTTGCCAGCGCTGGGCTTGCTGTTTTGCAATGATTGTTCTGTGCTCTTGCAGGCAATTTCCCAGCAGGATCTTGTACATATGGCTATTCAGATTGCCTGTGGAATGAGTTATTTGGCCAGACGGGAGGTCATTCACAAAGACCTGGCTGCTAGAAACTGTGTGTAAGTACTCAATGGGGTAGAGTCATCGTGTAAACAATGTTACATCTTAAGCCCAAAGAAATGGGCTTTCTCAGAGACCTGATCTCTACTTCAAAATACACCGTTGTTTGGGGTTTTTTTCGAAATTTTGGGTGAATAATCTTGTCAGTGAAGTTGTTTTCCTCTAAACGTAAGGTGAACCAGGAAGTGAGGTTTTCAGGAAAGCAGAATATCCTCATCTTAAATACGTTTGCTAGGCTTTGTCTATCCTTTTTTTTTTTTTTTTTTTTTCAAAAGCTTGAAAAATACTAAAGCTTCCCTTAAACTTTAATAAAAACCTGGAATATCTTTGACTGTTTGCCAATGGATAGATTTTTGTATGAAGTTGGTTTTCTTTTTTTTTCCTGAAAAAAATAGTCTAATGGCTTCAATCACTGATAGATTCCTTAGTTGTTAATTGTTGGATAGATATGCATGTGCTCTGTAAATGGTAGGAATGCTGAAGTAGGGTTTGAGACCATCTTCTGACTGGAATATGCCCTTAAAATGTGGATTGAGGTGTCTGCTGGCTTTCTCTAAACCAAATTGCTCTGAGACCACCAACTGTGCTCATTTTCCACCTGCTGTCATACCTGATAAGGAGAAACACAGAAAATACAGGGTTCTGCCTAAACTTAACATCTGAAACTACCTGAAGGAGCGGTTAGTCCATGAGCTTAGTCTTGTGATACCTACAAATAACATAATAATTCAAGTAACACAGTTACTTCTCAGAATTCAAGACCATGTCTGAAGCCTTGAATTTAAGTTCTTGATTTGGAGAGACACTTCTTGCCTCCCCCCCGCCAAAAGACGTGTACAGGTCTATTAATGAACCAGCAGTGAAAGAAAAGGAGAAAGCAGCAACCTCTGGGTTATACCCCAGAGCTGTGTACAAATTGTTGGTCAGTGAAGTAAGTTCTAATGAGGTAACTGAGCTACTGATGAATATAAAGTCTTTAACCTGAAATAAGCTATTAGAGGCGATTCTGAGATTTGATGAGCTCATCGTTGGATCACTTGGGATGAATGCACATCTTGCGTTCCTTCAGTTACGATGCTTCATTTATTTTTGGAAGAAAATAAAATGCCTCATGGTTTAGTCACTAGCATGATTCTTCTTGTGTCTGTTTTATGAAAATGTTACTGATAAACTAGTTAGTTGCTCAGAATCGCTGCCCCCATCTTCTTTATGACCTTGGGGCATGCATTGCATGTGATCTGAGAGGCTTTTGCCTTAAAAACACCTGTAGGCTGTTTTCAGGCCCTGTCTTCTGCCAGCGTAAGGGTGTAAAGACTGGAGTGTGCTCTCAAATCTTCAGGTTTCTCAGTTGCCCGGGCACGAGGAGTGGCTGGGTTACTGTCTCGGTTCCTGTTCTTTGGCATCCATCTCTTTCAACGTTTTGCCACCTTTGTGTTTTTCCTTATTTGCCAGCACGTTTTCCAGTATACCTTTGGAAACACTTCCTGGGATCCTCAAGGCATCAGTCCCTCCAATATCTTCAAGGCACAGTTGTTGAACCACCTTTTTGATTGGGGGTTTGCTTTGATCATTCCCACATAGTCCTTGAAGTAGAAGCCCTGTTTCTGTCTCTGCACTTTTCACAGAGAGCATTCTAGTGTATGGTCTGCCTTGGGGCCCTGCCACTGGCGTCCGTTCAAGAGCTCTGTGTGTCTGGCTCAGCAGTTAATAGTAAAATACGAGTCGTGTTCCCCACACTGGATTAGATCCCGCTGCTGAAATCTGGGCTGACTTCCCTGCTTAGCCCCTCAGGGTTGTCACAGGTCACTGTTGCTACAGCTTGTGTCCTTCGTGCTTCTGGCCACAAAACCACTCGGTCCTCTCAGGTGTGATTCAGTGCTTCAAACGTCCAAACCAGAGCCAACAGACCTGCTGATGTCACATCCCCAGGGGCTAAGAGGAAAAGCTGGGAGACACTTAAGTGCTCATGCTTGTCCTAGGATATTCTTTTACCAGCTGCATCTGTTACACTGGCAGCACTGGTGTTGGGTGCTATTGGTGTATTAAATGCCGGGATGGAGATCCACCCTGAAGCCACCCCTTGTGCTTTTGAACTGGTGCCACTGAGCTAGCCCAGTGGAATCCTTCCTGGCTCTTGCACTATGTAAGGATGATCAGTTTGGTAGAATTCCTGAGAGACTCTCTTCCTAATTTGTATTGCGCTTCTCTGAACATGCTGAGGAAGAAACCACAGGAGACAAAGATCATAAACGATGCTCCAGGGGAAGTACCGTGTGACAATCCTTCATTTCTGTGCTGTGGATTAATAGCCTCGTGCCCTTGCTGTGCGAAGGCTCGTCTGTCCAGGCTGCTTGACTCCTTGCCCTCCTGGGGCAATGTTCAGCTTCATTTCAGTTGCCATACATGTGATCTGGAGTGCTGGCATTAAAAATCAATTCGTAGTCCACCTGGTGCTCCTTCTCTGTGGGAGATGCAGGCAGGAGCTGAGCATCTGATCTGCTGCAGTACAAGAAATCCTGGGCTGGCGTTAGGTTTTTAAAGAGAAAGAGGGTGCCAGTAGCCAGGATCCCTTGAAGGGCTTTGGTTCATCTGCCACCCTCTTGTTCCCCAGGTCTGCTTCTGCGGGAGGAATTGCTATGAAGCGTATCGTAGAATCGTTCAGTTGGAAAAGACCTTTAAGATCAAGTCCAACTGTACCTGTCCACTATTAAACCAGGTCCCTACGCATGCCAGACCATTATGTACCTGTGCCCTAATTTTGGGAAGGGAGACAGGATTGCAGTGGTCTTGGCAGGTTTGTTAAGGGAAGAAATACTTTTGGTCTCATGGCACAGCTGGGCCCAATTAGAGTGGACGTATGGATTACACAAGTCAGAGCTCTCTAATCACTGGGAAATTACCCTTTGTATTGTATTTGTTTATAGACAGGTCTTCTAGGAATTTCTCTGAACTCCTAGGAATGATTAGATATGGAAATTTCCTGGTCTGTAAATTTTGAGGTCAATGAACTGACCTGAAAGTACGTAGAAATGGGATAAATACAAAGGTATTTGAGATAGTGAAGCGGGAAACGCACACATTGAGCATTCCTATAATTTTTCTCCTTAAAATAAAGAAATAATTGACAAGACGTAAAGACAGCAAATGCCATTTTATGACAATCCCCCTAACCCAATGTTATCTCTACATTTTTGTTGTAAGAGGTTAAAGCCAACACCTTACCCATGTTCAGAAGTCAGCTGTTTGAGAACATGGAACTTTATTAGACACTTCTAAGTTCAAAAGAATATGAATTAACATCCCAGGCTGGGGGGGAGGAATCAGTAGGTTCCATGTGCTTTTTTTGAGTCGTCTTCTGCTGATTAAGAGTAAGTTTCCCTTAGCCAGTATCCTATTTCTGACAAGTCAGAATGAATATCTCTTCTTAAGGGGAATAAATAATATCTTAGCAGATTGCTTGATTAGAGACAAGCTTTTAGGCCACAAATAATATTGGTTGATTTAATGAGACTTTATGGAATCTTGCTTTGCTTAAATGCTTGGCTCATTATTGCAGCAGAGGTATTATAGCTAGAATTTGTTTAATTGATGTCATAGGGGATCTCCAAGGGAGCAGGAGTAATTTAAGGGAGTTGTTTGTTTGCTTTAACTGTTTTTGATGGGTTTTTTTGCACTTGTAAATGTCTGATTTTATTTACTCTAAGGCTGCTGGGTTTTCTAGTGCTTATCTGTTAATGTAGAATAAATACGTTCTTTGATAATGTTTGATAATCGCAGAATAAGCGTGTCTTGATCTAGAAGAATGCTAGTCCTTTGAAAGGTTGATAGTGCAATTAGTATTCCCCAATTAAAACCCAAGCCTGAAACTTCAGGTTGAGCATGAATATTTTCTGTAAAACCATAATGCCAAGCTTGCTAAATACTTCTGTTTTTTTAAAATTAGCATTGACGATGCACTTCAGGTTAAGATTACAGACAACGCGCTATCTCGAGACCTATTTCCTATGGACTACCATTGCCTGGGAGATAACGAAAACAGACCAGTTCGATGGATGGCTCTTGAAAGCCTGGTTAACAATGAATTTTCCAGTGCAAGTGATGTGGTAAGTTTGTGGGTTTTTTCCTCTTACGTTTTGTAAATGTATTGTGTTGACATTTTTCCCTTTGTTTTTTTTTTTTTTCAGCCATTGGAGGATCATGGCAATGCATAGTGATTTGTCCAGAACAGCATCCATATGCCTGCTTCTGCTTGTGGCAGATGAAAGGTCGAGCGGGCCCTTGCACGGCAAAATTGCCCATCGCACACTGTTCTCCTTGGTAGCGTTAGCAGAAAAGGCAATTAAATTCAGCGAGCAATCTGTATTGGGACTTGTTTGCTCTTTGAATGAACGTGATCCAAAGTCTGCAATAGAGTCTTTCAGTTGCAGTCTCACAGATGGGGAAAAGAGGGGAAGAATTACTTCCCTTGGCCTGCTGGCTATGCTCATGCTAATGCAGTGCAGAATGCAGCTGGCCGCTTTTGATTCAAGGGCATGCTACTGATGCCTTTGGCTTGTTCACCAGGTCCTCTTCTGCAAAGCCACTTTTTAGGCGCTCAGCCCCAGCCAGTCCTGGTGCATGGAGCTATTTCCTCCCAGATGCAGGATTTTCCATGGGCTTTCCTTGAACTTTGAGGTTCCTGTCAGCTCATTTCTCCAGCTTCTTGAGGTCCTTCTGCAGAACCCTGTCCTCCAGCCTGTCAGCCACTCTGCCCAGATTGGTATCATCCACAAACTTCTTGAGCATCCAGGTTGTTACTGAAGATAAACCAGTATTGCTTCCTGAGCAATGCCACTAGTAACCACCTGCTAGTTGGACTACTACTGCTGGTAATGGCAATTTGAGGCCAGGAGTGCAGCTACTCTAATGTCAACAGCTCGCTGATTTGGTATAAGGATGCTGTGGAAGATAATGTCAAAAGCCTTGCTGAAGTCAAGGTGGACATCAATTGCTCACCCTGTGTCCACTAACGCTGTCTTCTCAGCAAAGAGCTAGTCAGGTTAGTCAGGCACAGTTTGCCCTCGATAAATCCATGCTGGCTGTTGCCAGAGACTGTTATGCTTCATATGCATGGAAGCGACCTCCAGGATCACATGCTCCCCAGCGTTAGCAGGTGCTGATGTTAGACTACCTGGACCATAGTTCCCCAGATTCCACCTCTTCAAGAGGATGCCTTTTTTTCCAGTTGTCAGCAACCTCCCCCAGTTGTGGTGGCCTTTCCAAGATGATGAGAGCAGTGTTGCAAAGATTCAGCCTGCTCCCTTGACACTCTTGGATGCATCTGTCTGGTACAGTGGTCTGGTGTGTACACACTTGGCTTCACTGCAGCCTAAATGTTTTCCTTCATGGGTATTTCTTGGTAGTTTAGCTCTGAGCTTTGGTTGTCCAGACTCCATCCCTGCACACTGATGCATTCTTGCTGTACTACTCGAGTAGCTTTCTCCTGCTTCCACCCTCTCTTTCCTCCCTTAGTGTCTGAGCTTAGTTGGTGCACCCGTGGTGGCCTTCTACCATCCTTGCTTATCAGAATGGGCTGTTCTTGTGCTTACAGGAGCTTGTCCTTGAAGATCTACCTGTGGTAATTACAGTGCTAATTAATGGTAAACCACTTGCCTTTATCATTTGTGTCTTCCTGCTAAGGGGGTATTTTCTTTAGTAATGATCCCAGAATGGCAGTGGTGGGAAGGGCCCTCCAGAGATCACCCAGTCCAACCCCCCTGCTCAGGCAGGCTCACCCAGAGCAGGGTGCACAGGACATCATCCAGGCGGGGGTTGAATATCT
>JAKFQP010000128.1:405966-434839 GCA_023375905.1 Nycticorax nycticorax | reverse complement strand
TTTTTTTTTTTTTTTTTTTTTGGTTAAATCTGGAACATGAAAGCGTTCTCTGTTTGTGAAGACTGGACTTGGAAATAAAAGCTTATGCTTTGCTGGCAGCGAAAGGTCGAATTTTCAGGATGGAGGCACCTCAGTATCGTAACCATTTCAGAAAACTCTGGTGCAATTCAGCTTATAGTCCACACTGTTTTAACACCAAACTACTTTCTGCATTCCATAGGGATAAATGCAACTCAGCTTCTAATACACAGTTCTTAACTGTGCGTACGTAGCTATCTGAGTTTTGTACAAAAATGGACGGGTTTTCTGGGTGTAGATAATGCTGTCTGCCCTAAATATCAGCTTTGCATTTACCCGGATGCTTTTCACAGATACGGTACAATATGGTTTTGTCCGCTTGGTAGGAACAAATCGAGTTATCAATTGCATGTAACTTATAATCAGTGATGAAATATGTTACAAACAATTTAGGTGGTGCCTGTTAAGATGCAGTTGGCCTGTGGTCTGGGCTTGCTTTTTAGAGGTGTTTCTTTAAAATGATTTTTGCTGGCTTGAAGCATTCCTCATGTGTTCCTCCTCTGCCAACAGTTTTATCAGTCAGCCAAAGCATAGGAAAACAAAACGCGATTCCTGTTGAACTTCAGTTCTGTGGGTTTTCCCTCTGTTGGACGTGAAGCTCTGCGTCTCTTTATGCCATTTTTATGGACTCATGGACTTGGAAATAGCTATATTCTCAAAGGAGTTTTTCTTGGATCACTCTTTATTCTCATGTTCTAGGTGCACCACCGCTTGTCCCTTGGCATTTTTCTGAACTGTAAATAACAAGGATGCCCTCCCCTGCCTTCCCACACTGCTATTAGGTGCCTGTTCAGAGCGGGGCCGCACCCATGCCCCTGCCACTCCCCACCTCCGAGCCTCCCATCAGCATCTGCCCACAGCATCCCTTCGTTAAGGCTTCGGTCGAGAGGGGCACAGGGTTTCTTTTGATTAAAACCAAGAATCTTTCGAGGCTTGCAGAATTCTGCCCCTTTTTAATAAATCACGTTGTAACTTCAGTGAATTATCAGTGTGCAGTGTCAGCACCGTCCTGTGGTTTGTCCCTTGATACCACCTAGGAAATCACTTTATTTTTACTGTGCTTGCACATGAATTGATCGATCGACTGATTTTTTTCATCATGTTAAGCTCCTTTTGGCAAGTATTGTCAGCGGGATGATGTGTTGAATGCTGATCCGGCTGTCAGGTTTACTTAGTGGAAATCTTTGTTTTTCTCATGAGTCCTACTTTTGAGCGCATGCTCAAAATATACAGATGGCTTGGATTTTAAAAATTGATGCTTTCATTCAGGCTGCGCTTCTGAAACTTTGCATTTCACAGTCCTTTTCTGAGCAATTTTGTGTAGTGCTTTGAAGAGGTAAAACATAATATAAAATTGTTCATTTCTTCAAAACAATGAGCTTAGTGGTTAATATTCCTTAGATTTGTTAAGTGTTATGAAATATACTGGAAAAATGCAGTAAATATATGCTTTTCAGCACTTAAATCTTAGTGCACTAAGATTTTAATTCTAGTTCAGCTTAACACCTATTCTGTGATTCTTAATTGCCCCTATTTGAGACAAAGCATTGTCATGTTGAACTTGGAGATACAGATAGTATTTATGTAAAGCTTTTTTACTCTGTGTAGTCTTATTCGTGACTGGTTTGGTGGAAGGAGCTCTCAAAATTCGGTGTGCTCTGTTAACTCTGGGCGCTGTTTCTTTTCAGTGGGCCTTCGGAGTAACGCTGTGGGAGCTGATGACTTTAGGACAGACTCCATATGTTGATATCGACCCATTTGAGATGGCTGCTTATTTAAAGGACGGCTATCGAATAGCTCAGCCAATCAACTGCCCTGATGAACTGTAAGTGGATATTTTTGGAGAGAGGATAAAAATGTCTGTTTTGTAACCAGCGCATTAAGCCAGCCTTATCAATGGAAGAGCCAGGTTTGCCTTCCCCTACCAGTTTATTCTGCCTTTTAGGCTAACCGTTGTGTAAGTATTTATGTGGCTTCAGTGACCTATGTCAAGGAACTCGGGCTGAAATGAAATGCCTTTTTTATGGGTGTTGTTGAGTTTCACTTAATCCTGACTCAACTCTTTTCCTTACTCTAACACATGGGTGAAACATGCTGATCAGCAGGATGGGAGGAGGGAGGCAGAGGGGCCAGGGCTTTTCAGCTTAGTGTTTGGGGGACTGCAGTGTAGGAATCTGCTAGATTTGTAAGTAGAGAGCAAGCCCATTCTCTCAGCAAGACTACGGAGAAGTGTTGTGTGTGTGTGGAGTTAAACGACAGCACTTGAGGCGTTTACTCCCAACCCTAATGGTACAGGAGAATGCAAGCGCACAGGCGCTACCCTCTGCCTCATGTGTTCTTCCAAATCCCCTTCCTGTAAACCTACCACAGCAACACTTTGAACTATGCTTGTACAATAATCAAGCAGTTTTCCACGCGCTGTGTATTGCTTCCTCCTGGATCGCCTCTGACTCGTATCCTAAGTCAAACCAGTGCTTCCAGTCACAGCACATTTATTGGTCCTTCCAGGTGTCTGTCTTCTGAAGGATTTGTTCAGCATTGTATATCAGAAGATAGAGGATCCCTTTCCTCTCTCTGGTCAGCAGGTTTTCTAGTGGCAGATGCTGTATTTCATCTTCAGGCTGGGACGGTGGTTGCCTGGCTTATGTTCTCATGCCTTCCGTTTGTCTTTGCCCTGCAGATTTGCTGTGATGGCCTGCTGTTGGGCCCTAGATCCTGAAGAAAGACCCAAGTTTCAGCAGCTGGTGCAATGTCTAACTGAATTCCATGCAGCGTTGGGAGCCTACGTCTGAAACTGCAGAAGATTGTATTCACTGATTGGGAGAAGGCATGGCGTACATCTGCAGCTCTGTGCGTCGCTCGGACTCACACACGTGATGTGTATAAAGCAACACTAAAGGGAGAAAGCACTTCTTCCAAAACACTGTGCCTTAGAATGCTTTAGTAGTCTGAAGTTTTTTTGTAAGACCTCTTGATGTTGAATATTTTCTAGATATCACTTTTGCTAAGTTAAATCGAGACCTTTTTATTTGCCATCAGGATTTTTAAAGTGTAGCGATAGTGAATTTAAACACAAGATTTGGATGGACTTTGCACTCTTACAAACAGACACGTGATTTTTTTTTTTGAAGGGTATACGGAACTGGTAGAAAAGTGAGGTTAGGGGAAATTAATGCATAAGCCACACTGCAGAAAACTTCCCCTACTTTTTTAAAAACGTTGAAACTGAATCTTTCTGACCAGCTCTAGTGTTTGTACTTGTATGTATCTGGAATAGCTTTTTAGTATCAACTTCTTCTATTTTGAGACAACAGCACATTGTGGTTGGATCCACAAGCGGCATCTTAACTTTTTTTAACCCATTCACGAATGTTTTTTTGGAAAAGCTGGTCTTCAGGAGACAATATCCCCTTTTTAAAGCAGTAAGTGATTATGTAAAAGTGATTCCAGTTTACCTCATACAGAGAGGAGTAAAGGTGGGGTAAAAATGGTGCCCCTCCTTGCAGATAAAGGCTGATGTGATTTTTTTTAAGGTGGTTTTATGTGCTAAATAGAGGCCTTCAGAGAAGCGCCAAAGCAGCCCTTATGTGGGAGTCTTTCACCTCAGACTTCTGGATAGCAGTTTCTCTTGTTCAAAAAGGTACTGGTTGTTTTTTATGGGCTTTTATGGCCTGAAATGGGCTTAAATATATAAATATATATTTGTAAAGACACTTGCAGAGTAAAGAATGTTTTTCTATTACATCCAATGTGAAAGCTTGGTCCTTCACATTGCCCTGTGTATTGAATGTGCAGGTTGATAGTTGTTGTTGGGCTGGAGTTGGGTTGTTATGAAGAGGAGGTGGATTGCCTGCCGAACTAGTCCCCGAGGCTGAATACATTGCCCTGCTGCTGCCTTTAACCCAAATACACGGACACATACAGAGACAGGTTATTTTGAGTTGAACATTACTTCAGAGGACTGAATAAGGTGTTTCAGGAAAATGTGTGGTGATCCATTGATTCAGCCTCAGTAACTTTCATATTCTATGTATAACAAAGTTATTTGTAGAATAACTTCCAGTTCTCCACATGAACTGTAGATTGCATCCGCTACGTGGTGGCACCAGGAGGCAGGCTGCACTTCAGCATGACAAATAAGCAACGAAGCTGTGGAGGGGTCTGGAGCCCAAGGCTGGTGGGGAGCGTGTGGGGGAGCTGGGGGTGTTCAGCCTGGAGAAGAGGAAGCTGAGGGGAGCCCTTATCACTCCCTACAACTGCCTGAGAGGAGGGGGGAGCTGCGGGGGGGGGGGTGGCCTCTGGTCCCAGGGAACGGGCAATGGGACGAGGGGAAATGGCCTCAAGTTGTGCCAGGGCAGGTTTAGGTTGGACATTGGGAAAAATTCCTTCCCCGCAAGGGCTGTCAAGCCCTGGAAGGGTCTGCCCAGGGCAGGGGTCGAGTCCCCATCCCTGGGGATATTTAAAAGCTGTGCAGATGAGGTGCTTAGGGCCAGGGTTTAGTGGTGGGATGGCAGGGTTAGGGGAACGGTTGGGCTTGATGAGCTTAAAGGGCTTTTCCAACCCAAACGATTCTGTGATTCTAATATGAAACGTGAAAAATTGCCTTTTTGTCTCGCACCATCTTCAGTGTAAAGCACCCGTAACCTCAAGTGTTTGTGCAGGTCCGTGGTTGGGAGCGTTGTCCTGACAAGCTCCGTAGCAACTGTAGCATTTTGGGAGACTCTGGTCTGCAAGTATGAGCAGCTGAGTTTGGCTGTGTTGGGCGGCTGCATTTGGCTGTGTCGTGCACATGTGTAGCTTTTGTTCTTTCCAGAATTCTGAACCTTGCTGAAGAAAATTAATCCTTTCTAATTAGTATCACATGAGGCAGAACTTTGCACGGTCTGTTCTCAATCTCGCAGGCTGCGCCTTTGCATTGCTGAGCTAAGACGGAGTGTCCCTCAAAATGCAGGAGCTTTCCTATCTGTATTTTGGCTAGTGAACCAAGTCTTGCTTTATCCTAGAAGGAAATTTTCCCGCTGGCTCAAGCTTGGGCACGTTACAATAGGCTTTGTTTGCTTGAATTAATTGAAACTGGTTTCATTTGGTTGGCTTTGGAGTGGCTGAGTTTGCTAGGGATAGCAGTAGGGCTTTGATTGTGTGGATTTCTCTGGTCTCCTTCCTTTCCAAGCCAGGAAGACTTCCCAATGTCAGTACTCATTTACGCTGACTTGGTTGCTAAAGCTATCCGTGCGGAGTTCTTGGTATCCAGGTTTGTGTTGTGATGAGCTCTACAGAGGTCATAGCTGCAAGATTTACTTGAGGTTGGAAATCAGCCCAGGGTGAAAATATGGATGGTATGGACTTCGCCGGGTAGCCTGCGCCTCACTGAGCGTAGTGTGGTGGTCACATACAAGATGTGTGTCTGGCAAGATCTGCTCACACATGATATGCATCTGAAGCGACATTGAACCACTGCAGCCTTAAGGTGGGTTAGGGATGTACTGCACTTCAGGCTGCTCTGCTCAACAGCATGAGCTGCGGGAATGGTAAAATATGTCAGCTTTTCTTTCAGTGGGCTATTTTGCATCTACGCAGAGATCCACGCACATCACTAGAGATGGAGAAGTGGTTTAGCATGGCGGTACAAATACCATTTTTGGAAATAGATACAACTATCAGTTTTGGAAATTCTATTTTCATTTGAACACGTTCCACCTACAGAGGTTAAAGCTAAGACAGGCTTTTTGCGGATAGCAGAGCTACTTAGAGTAGATTTTACCCGAAATTGCAAAGAGCTTTCATGCTGGTATTTTTCTTCACTGCTGTGTATGATATATCTTAGCTCCGTGGCTTGAGCTTGAGGAGCAGGTCGCTTGAGTAGAAGATTGAAAATGCAGACTGTCTGGAAGGAAGATGTTATCAATAGCCTCTACTCTTAAAGTACTCAGAAAAGTCTCAGTATTGAAGTTTGGATTGATCAATACCTGTTACCTGAATAGAAATAAACACCCTCTTACCAAAGGTCCAGTACGGCACCGTGTTTCATATTTGAGAGGCATCAAGAGCATCTTGATGATAGTCCTCAGGCTTACAAGCTCCAGTGGCAAACTAGGATGGAGACTTCACAGAATCCTACAATGGCAGGGGTTGGAAGGGCCCTCTGGAGATCACCCAGTCCCACCCCCCTGCTCAAGCAGGCTCACCCAGAGCAGGAAGCACAGGACATCGTCCAGGCAGGCTTTGAATATCTCCAGAGAAGGAGACTCCACAGCCCCCCTGGGCAGCCTGGGCCAGGGCTTGGTCACCCTCCAAGTCAAGAAGTTCTTCCTCACATTCAACTGGAACCTCTTCTGCTTGTTTGTGCCCATTGCCCCTTGTCCTGGCGCTGGGCACCACTGGGAAGAGTCTGGCTCCATCCTTGTGGCATCTACCCTTCAGATAATTGTACGTGTTGATGAGGTCCCCTCTCAGCCTTCTCTTCTCCAGGCTAAACAACTCCTTTCCTCATAGGGGGGAGATGCTCCAGCCCCCTCATCATCTTTGTAGCCCTCCTCTGGACTCCCTCCAGTAGCTCCTCATCCTTCTTGAAGTGGGGAGCCCAGAACTGGACGCAAACATGACTGACTTTGTGTTGACAAGAGGAGGATGAAAGAAAAGTGACTGTTCTGGCCATGCTAAACATATCAAATAGTCTTTCTTCAATCTTTTTTTCACGTCTGACTTCAAACAGGAGGTAACAAGAGTCTGGCAGAGAGGTGCAACCTGTGGACTTGATATGTAGAAAAGATGTTTTGTATTTGGGAGCGCTGGGACATAGGAGCTAGCGTAGAAGGGAAGCAGCTGAGAAAACCTTAATCAAATTTCTGGGGAAAATAGCATGGTGGGGGTGGACCAGTCCTCTCTGCACCCGACCCTCTGGAGCATGTAGATTCTCTGTAAAATAATGTCACTGGAGACCTCTGCAAAAGCCGTTTCACTTGGAGCACTGATGTCAAAACTGTATGGGGGGTGTTGTGGAGGCTGGGGAAGCAGCTGTCGGTAACTCTTGATGGGCTTAGAGACAAAAATGCGTAAACCATGTGGGATGAGAGTGGGTTTTGGAAATTATACTGCTCCCATATTAAGGAAAAGCCAAAGGAGAGGCTGCTTAGAGCAGTAGAGCAAACAGTATTGGAAGTGACCCTTGGGAGAGCTTGATGGAGCATGGTTGGTAGGCAAGTCAAGGAGGTAAAAGAACAGAAAGCTGTGGTTACAGGAGAGGGAGAAAATGAGGAGGATTCTGGATTCTGGGTTTTTTCTTTGAGGGGGTGATGCTGGGCAAAAAAGTAGGCAAGAAGAGGTAAAGGGCAAAAGCTGTTGAGCATTCAGTGCAGGGTGTCATGGGACTCCCTGTGTTAGCAGAGGTCAGGGTTGGTTCAGAGGACTTAGGATGGAGCAGGGCTCCAGAGTGAAGGAGGGGATCAAATAACAGAGAGAAAAAACGGTGGTGAGAGAGGAGAGAAGGCTGAGAGCAGATGGTTCATCAACAGTGATGGGTTGAGAGCTGTGGAGGTGCTAAATAAGGAACATGAAGGGCACCTGGAAAGCAATGGCTGCTCCATGGGCAGTTTGTCCATGTAACTCGAGATGCCTTGGAGGATCAAAGCACTCTTCTCAGCTGTCTTGGCCAGCCTTCGTCTTCAGGTTGTCCTCAGTTTCCCACTGCACCTGCCTCCAGGTTTTCAGCAAAGGGTGAGGCTGGCATGGCAGAAGGTGAAGGCGTGAAGGCATGGCAGAAGGAGGTGCATGTGAAGATGGTGCCATTTGTTTCTACTAGAGGTGACCTTATTTTACTGAAGTTTATTTCTTTTTTTTTTTTTTTTTTTTTTTTTTGCTTGGGTTTGGCACTAAGAATTGGGACCCCACCCCGAAGTGTTTTGTCTGACAGCCTTTGTGCTGGGATTTGTGAGAAGGTTTTCAACTGTTTGTTCTGGAAAGACGTGTGTGTGGTGTGCTCAAAACTATGTGCGTGGAAAGGGCTTGAGTCAGCTGGTGCTTTTCAGAAGAAAGTGGAAATATTGCTGAGACTGTGGAATTTGTGTAAGGGTATTAAGTTTTGAGCATTTTTGTGGTAGGTGACGGATATGAATCATTTTGAAGAAAAGGAGGATTAAAATAAGAAAAAAGGTCCTCTGTGAGAAGAGTGGTATGAGTGCATCAGCCTCATATTGCATGAGCGTGTTCCTCGCGGGTGAATCTGCGTACTCGGGACCAGGTATAAATTCGGCTGTCTTCTGCAGTTCAGTCCCAAAGCCCCATGGTGCCAGCTTGGAAACGCCTTTCAAGAAACGCCTTTCAAAGCAGTCAAATATACACACCGAGCACAAATATAGACGCCGGCGTCGAAAAACCCCTCACTCAACACGAACGAAAGAGAACGCGCGTGAAGGGTGCCCACGCGTGCCTCGCCATAAGTGTTCTGGGAAGCCACCCTCTGTGTGCTCTCTGGCTAAGACGTGTAATTTTTCCAACGTGGCACGTGACTTGGCGTGCAAATGACCTGTGACCCAAGGACTGGGCATGTTTAAGGCTGTGTTAACTCTGCTTGAGAAATCTCTGTTTGTCAGGTGAACTCCTCTTGGTGTTGGTGGATTGTTATTGCAGGACACGAGGCCAGCCTTCAATCCCAGCACGGGGATTTCGGTGAGAAGCTGTTGGAAGGAATAAATTGGATTAAAATAAGAAAAAAGGGCAGGCTGCCTACTAGCAGCCTGCTGGGAACTGCTGTGAGTGAGGTTTGATCCAAATAGCTTAGAGTTGCCCGATAAGGAGCCGATCTGGCTGCTGAAACCTACCGTGCTTCTGCTGGGGGAGTGAGGCTTTTACGCCCTTGCGTGCCCAGGTTCTTACAACCAGATAAGGATGTTTGTGCGCTCCACGTGGTGATGCTCATGGTGATAGCTGCTTCCTCCCTCGTGAGGATGGGGAGGATATCTTCTCACTGGGGTGCCACCTTGCGAATATTGGGTTAAAATAGCATTACGGGGAGAGGGGGTATTTTGGGGGTAGAGGGAACATGGGTTATTCCTGACGTCTCATCTCATTCCTATAAGGAGTGGACCTTACCTATCCTATACCTTGCCTTGGAGCAACACCTTGTGTAGTCCTGCTGAGCACTTGCCAAGTTGCCTGTTTGAGAAAAAGAAGAGGCTTGGTTTACCACCTGGTAGCTCTGTAGCAGAAAGCAAGGTTTGATTCAGTGGGTTTGGGGGTCAGTTATTTTGGAGCTGAGTATGCTAGGCTTAGGACTTGACAAGCTTGGTACGTGTTCTCACATGCTGATGTATCGGTGTACTGCAGCCCCACCAGAACTGCACCGGCTGAACACTCCCCTGGTCGCACTGCCTCGCATTTGAGCCCTTGGCCATCGCACTTCCCTTGGCTGGAAAAGGCGATCATGTTAGTTCTGCCTCCTTCCTTTCATGGCACAGAAACCGTCCTCAGTCACGTGAACAAGTGTGGCTCGCTAACTCGAGGACCAGCTCTTGCTCCAAGTCCAGACAGCACATCCCCTTTTCAGGGCTGCAAGGCGGCCGAAGCAGCCAGACCTGTCAGCTTTGCAAAAACTTCTAATCAAAACATTTTCCCCACTAAGAAACCCAAGAAATCGGCAAAGTTAAACCAAAATAACTACCCCAACCGTATTTCTGATTCAGCCGTTGGCTTCTGTGCATCCCCAGGGTGGGAGAGTCTGGATGCATCGAATAACCTCTGTCTACATAGGGTGCCATTGTAAATTAACTACCAAATGTTGCCTCCGAAACAAAGGAGGGCAGATGATGATGCTGATTATTATTACATTAATTATTTTATTAATTATTTTGAATTATTATTTATTTATTATTATGATTAAAGGGACTGAGAGGAGACTGAGACCATTGCTCTTGAACTCTCGTAACAACACACTAGGATGATGGAAAACCCATTGAAAAATTGGCAAGTAAAACTGTTTTCATGCGAGTTCCTCCTTTCCCCAGGCAGGGTGATGCTGGCAGCTCAGAAAATGCCATTTGTAGCCTGTATGGTGGCAGCAACTTGGGTGTGAACCAAGGCCATCCCCATCAAAGAAGGCGCTTTTGGTGTCACCGTGTCCAACAGAAATCCCAGCTGCTCGTAGCCGCTGTTCTTGCAGGACAAGTTTAAAATTCAGGCAACTCCAGGTCAGTTGCTTTTCCCTCTCTGATGTTGTTTTAAATGGGGATATCTCAGTCCTATCTGCAGAGACTGTTCATAGCTTTGTTTTGGCAGTGTTGGGATATAACAAAGAATGCGGGTTCTGGGAAAAGCTGTGAATTCCAGCTCTGCTCAGCATTTGGGCAAAACAATATTATTGTAGGTCAGAGCCAACTTTGGGTTTCTGCGGGAGTTCTTTCTGCAGAGAGTTCAACAGTTGGACTCTATGATCTTAAAGGTCTTTTCCAACCTAAACGGTTCTGTGATTCCCTGATTCCTGCGCCTTGGGGAGTCTGCAGTGATGTGTGCTTGCCTCCTCTGTACTGAAGCAACTCAGGATGGTGCTGGCTGCTCCCCAGCCTCTCCATCTCAGTGGTGCCAGCTTTGCAGAGCGTCCGACTGCGCTTGCAACTCGTGTCTTGGCTTTTGGGTTGTGATCTCCGAAGACTCTTGGCCAAAAAAGGTGTACTTGGGGGCAACGTCAATACTTCTGCCTTGAAATGGGAGGGCTTCCCTGGGTCAGAACAAGCTGCCCTTGTGGTTCATGTCACAGATCTCGTGACAGGTGCTCACTTAGGCTGTAGCTGACCCCTCTCAGTTGTGACGGTGCCCCCCACCCCTGGTGTGATTTATGGGCCCGCAGAAGAGCTCCTCTGCTTTAATTTGGGTTTTAATTTGGATTTTAATCCAGCAGCGATGCTGGTGGGGCTGTTTTCCACCCTCCCAGCGGGGGGAATGCCAGCTCACCTTCTCAGGTGCTTTGATGCTTTCCCTGGAACATCTTCTATTGTTTGGCTTTAGTGAGCAAATTGTATCAACCCTACCCAGTTCCCGGTGTAGGTAAAATACTGGATTTACCAGCGGCGTAATGAAATTTTTTGTCTTTTTTTTTTCCCCCCCCTCCCGCTCTGATCCTTTCTGCGCACCTCGTGCTCAGTTTCCTGCTAAGGACCAAGCTGACATTTTCATGGAGCATTGAAAGGACGCTGAGTCTTCAGGGATAAATTAAAATGCTGTTTCTAACCCCTGGCTTCAGATCTGCATGAGGATTGCCCTTTCTCCTTGTGTAACGCTCGTGTAATGAGGAGTGCATCTCATCACGAGCAATTATCTGCACTGGAAAGCTTAAGTATGACTCCCAAGCAAGTTAAAAACCCCCACTTTTAACATTAATAATAATCAAAAGCTTAATGACCTTGGTTGCGCATGCAGAGCTCTAAGTTCTGCTACAAGAAGGGACTTGCAGATATTGTCTCTGAGTGTATGGAAACACATAACTCTTCCAGAGCTCCTTTGTTCCTCTGGATAGCGAGAGCCATTCTGGGTGTGTTTCTCTAATCTCGAAATCTGTGAGCTTTAAGGGAAAAAAAAAAAATGAAGTTAATTAAAATGATTTTTTACATGTATTCTTCATGTGGGGCTTCTGAGCGTGGTATGGACCGCGTGGCTGGCTGCTGAATCCCCCATTTCTGTCCTTCTGTAGCGGTCACTGAAAGAGCAGAAATCTTTTACCGTTATCCCTTCCTTAAATCTCTGCTTGATGTGGAGCAGAGCAGTTTGAGACTCTGGTGTTTAGCTTTCAGTGGATTAATATCCCATTTCTCAGCATGTCCGCTCAATAGACGCAGAATCCCAGCGGGGAGATCTGGAGCCATAGGAAGGAGCGGTGGGTGGGAGAGCGTGTTGAGCAGTTGTCCCTCCCAGGAATACATTTCCTCTTTGCAAGCCGTTGATGAGATGCTGTGGAGTTGCAGGAAGCTTGAGTGCTGCGGCTTTTTTTTTTTAAATCGTGTTTCTGTGTCCTGGCAAAGTTCATTTGGCATTAATTGGCATCAGGCTTGTGTTTACCTCCAGCTTCCTGGAGCAGAAGCTCTTCCTCCCCTTGCTCTGCTGGGCTGGTGAAGATATGTCTCCAGCTGACCTGGGTGCAAGGGTAGCCTTGGTGCTTGGGCCCTTAGAGCTTAGCAATGGTGTGGATCAGTGGTGCAGCTCATCCAGTGCCTGGTGCAGACCCCAGGCTCCTTGGTTGTGCCGGGCAAAAGTCCATGGCTGGACCATGCCCAAGGTTGATGTTTGCTGGTACGTGCAGACCACCTCTTCCGTTGTCATCCTGGCTGTGCTGGCCCAGCAGAAACCCACTGCTTGCTGCTCCTGGCTGAGAAACATCTCCTTTTACTGCCTTAAAAGCCAATTTGAGCTGCTTTTGTCTGATGTTGGTGCCTGGCAGGTCTCTGTGGCTCAAAAAACGCAAGGGTTTCCTGGCTCTCCTGTCCCTGTGTGGCCAGGTGGTGGCAGGGACAGAGCCCAGGTGTGGTGAACTGGTGGTCCTGCCTGCGACAGCCCCCCGCAGGGTCCATGTGAGCTCTGCAAAGAGCAGGTGGGAAGCTACAAAGCATAAAACTGCCAATTGATGCTTTTTAGCATTTCTTCAAGTCTGCTTTCTTTAAAAATCCTGAGGCCTGGAATCCTGCAAACTTCTCAAAGTACTACAGCAAGTTTCTAGCCCTGGAGAACCAAAAACTGGAAAGCAAATGGGCTCTGGTAGGGGAGACATCTTAATTTCATCCTGGCATAAAAAGCCTTTAATTAGGGTTTTATCTTTTTCCATGTTAGAGGAAAAGTGTTTTCAGGCACGCGTGGAGTAGGTACTGGTAACGCCTAAATCCTTTCACGTCGTCCAGTTGCTTGGACAGCGCCAGCAGAGGAAATGAGGGAATTGTTGCTGCTCAGTGTTTGACTGCAAAAATACTGTAATCTTTCGATACCATTTGGTGGAGGAAGTGGTTTTAAGTGCTGATTTAATTGCTCTGACCTTTTTTTTGCGGGGGGTCTTGAGCGTTTCATTTCCCAGTCTCAAGTTTTCATTCCTTCCCCATACAAGGTGCTTGCTCAAGTCACCCGCTTGGTTCAGGTAGCGTGTCCGTCTGTCACAGCAAAACCCCATGGCCTTTCCAGGAGCTGTAAGGTGCAACTCAGAAGCTGCAGGAGGAGCATCCGTGTGTCTCCTTGCCTCTGGCAGACGGTGCTTGTCCTTGGGGGTTGCGTGTCCTGGGGCTCTCCCCTCAGAGGATTTGGCTGTGGGCATCCCACCCACCCCAGGATTTACTTCATCAGAGATTTTTAGGGTAAATTATTTCATTATTGAGCCTTGCAAAGCTGTCAAATGAGCTGTAAATGCTTTTTGCTTGTGTGAGCCCTTGGTTCCCCCCTCCACCCCAAAGAGATCCCAGATTTTCCAAGCCCTTTGGCTGCACTTTGGGGAGGGCAGCAGGCAAAAGCAGGGAGATGCCCAAGTCCTCGCGTACCTTGTGTTCCCCTGGGGCCCCACAGGGCACTTTTGCCCTGCTGGGCTGCGTCCTGGTCCTGCTGTGGAGGGTTTAGTGCCACCAAAGGCACATGAACTTGCTTGACATCTTCAAAATTTGCTTCCCTTTTGCAGTGCCTGCCACGCCACTGTCCCTGGCATGTGCCAGCCCAGCAGGCTCCAGCCCCGCAAAGCCTCGTTGTCTTGCTTGTTTAAACAAAGGCAGGTGGTTAATGCAGTCGGTGAAGGAAGCACGAGCGATGCTGGGAGGTCAGCCTAAAGAAAATAAAGGGATGGGAGCTGTCACCCTTACTGAGGGCCTTCAGAAGCAGTACAGCTTGCTCACCAGCCTGCAACTTGGGCAGAGAGGTCAGAGCGGCTGGCACGCCTCCAGCACCCACGGGGCAGCTCCACCGCGCCCCGGGGATGGTGCCACGTGCCCTGGCCAAACAAAGCACTACTGCTGTGCCAGCATCTGAGATAACAGCTGGCAGGAGGGCGATGTGGGGACACAAGGGCTTGCAAGGCTGAAGGCACCTGATTTCTGTGCTCCCCGGACTGTCACAACCAGGAGCAAAGTTTGGCTTATACTACCCTCTCTTCGTGCCCCAGCAGAGGTGTGGGAGCCCCTGGACGTGCCCTGGCTTTGCTTCCTTAATGTCCCCCGGGCTTCCAGCACAGCACTGAGTGTCCTGTCCCTGCTGCTGTGTCCAGGACCGCTCCATTAGGACCAGAGCGGTAACGATGTAGCAGCACCTTCTGCATATCAGGCCCTGGACCAGCTCACACATCTCTTTGTGGCAGGCTGAGAGCTGCGTGCAGTCCCCTACGCTGCAAACGCAACCTGAGAAATCTCTGCCAGAGAGGAGGGGATGGTGGGACAGTCGGCGGGGAGCCGGCGCGGCAGTCCCCACTCTGCAGGGAGCTCGGGAAACATGGCACCCTCCCAGCGTGTCTCCGAGCTGCCCCACAACCCCTGCCGCACAGAGAGGTCATCGGTTTTCCCTCCGGCAGAGAGATGCTCCCACCCAGCAGCACTGAGAACAGTCAGATCTGTGCTAGGAAGAGCTGGCAGACATTGACGGCATCGCTGGCCCCGGGAACGTCCCCGATGCGTCACGGCAGCGTGATCCTGGGGAGGTAGGTAGCACGCGAGATGGGGGCTGAGTGGCCTCCCCGTGGGAGGGAGATGGGGCTCGCGTGCGCGGGATGGTTTCAATCTGCACTCAAGGGTAAGGAAGAGCTGGAGAACATCCTCCCCGTTAGAATTGTTTGGCAACTGTTTCTTTCATTTGCTGACAAAGATAAGCGTCGCTTGAGCTCAGCAGCGTAGAGNCCCCCCCCCCCCCCCCGGCCCTGAATTGGCTTAAGCTTTTACCTGGAAAGCTGTGCCCTTGGAAGAGGAGTGCCCAGTGAAGGCTTGGGCTCTGCATAGGTGCTTCGGAAGAGGTAGCAGTGCTATGTACTGACCAGGGCTTGAAACGGGTCCACCTCCTGGGACCAGCAGGAAAACTTCAGCCTAGAAGATGGAGGAAAACTTGGGTGAGCACAAAACGCTTGTAGATGTATTTTTTATTTTTTTAAAGAAGGCAAACCCAGCAGGGAACACACAAGGGAAGTGCCGAGTTGGGGTGGGGAAAAACAGATCGCACCATGGCCGTGGGGAAGGCTAGGGAGCAGCAAATGCCAGAGCCAAGTGGCACCGGAGTTTCAGTGACTGCCTGCCACCTGCCTGTACCATGCCCCAGGACAGAGCCTGGTGTTTACTGAAGGGCTGTGTCAGGATGGGTCACCCAGTCCCTCCCTGTACCGGCTTTATATAGGGACGGATTTCCATCCAGGGAGCCATGTGGGCACAAAAAGCCCTCTCGGCTGCAGTGGTGACAGTGGAAGGTGATCTCCTGGGGTGCTGAGCACCTTGCGATGACCCAAAGCCTGGCCAGGAGGGCTTTGCACGGTGGCTCTGTGGGCACAGTGGGTCTTGCAGCTCTGCCTCGGTGATGGGTTGGCACATTTGCTGTGTCTTCCTTTGAAAAATCTCGCCCTGAGCTTTTGGTGGCAGCTGCTGCTCTTCCTCGCACCAGAGGTGTCACAGTCAGCGGGCTTGGTGGTCCCACATCTTTTTTTGCTGTTAACATAGCTGTTATGGGGGCCCCTACTTATGGCTCCATCAAGTTTTCTCACTTCTTGTGGCCAATTCTGGCAGCTGCACGTCTTGCCATGCTGCTGGTAGTGATGTCCTTACTGTGCAGCTCCTCAGTGGGCATGGGCTACTGGTGGACCAGCACCCCAGAAGATGCGTGGTGCTCCATTGCACCACCTCTGTGGCTGGAGGAGGAGCTGGCAGCCATAGCTGTGTCAGCAACTCCGCTCCTCTGCTGTTGTCCTCTCCCCACCCCTGGCTTTGGTGATGGCTGGCAGTCCTGGTGACGCTACTGCAGAGCTGGCTGTTGACTCATGCATTGCCCACCCTTGTTGCCATTCCACCTCCTGGGGGGGACCTGATGGGGCAGATTGGCTCTGACACAGTAATGATGGTGGGACTGAAGCCCCAGGAGAGGAACAGCACAGCACCAGGCAGTTAGAGAAGCTGGGGTTGACTATGGATACTTCAAGCTGGTTGTCTCAGCAAAGCCCTTGGGACATTTGTGGCATAGGTTGGAAGCGTCTTGATTGAGAAGGACAGGACAAACCCCCCCCCGTGGTGTCACAACTGCCATCTTAATGATCTGTAGAACAATCCTGTTGGAGCCCTTTCCACAGGGAGGGTGGTGACGGCCGTGGTGGGGGACTGGGGTTGGCAGAGGTTTGGCCACATGCCTGCCTGTGTATGCCGAAGTGCCACAGGCCACCGTGCGTTGGGGTAACAAAGGCAGCCTGACCTATGGGTGCATGGCAGAGCTCCTTGCAAGGCAACCTGGATGTGAGTCGCTCCAGCACCATCTCCGCTGAATGTTGACCCTTGCAAAGCATGATTCTCCATGAAGGGTCTGCCAGGATGGGTTGAAGAGGGCAAATGCAGGGGTTTTGGTTTTTTGGGGTTTTGTTTTGTTTTCTTCTTGTTGAGGGTGATGTGAAGCACTTGAAGTGTCTCATCAGCCATGGGCAGATGTGGTCGTGGTTGTCCAGACTCTGGGTTGCTTGTTCTATCTCAGCCTCTCTGGTCAGCCCTTTCTCCTTGAGTGGTTGCCTTCAGCACTGCCCCTCCTAACGCGAGTTGTGCTGGATGCCCTTGCTTGATGAAAATAGAACAATGACCTCAAGGGTTTTCCTTTGAGAGTGTCTTGAGGGAGAACAAATGGGAAGGACTCAAGCAGGCCATCTGCTCCCCTCCCATCCGGCTGTGCTGGGCTAGGCCCTGTGATAAGGTTGGGTGAAGGGCAAAGTGTGCCAGGAGGTTTGGCTTGAAGGGCGTGAGAAGGTGCAGCATGCAGGGTAGGGGCCTCTCCGATCCCACCAGACCAGGGAACGGCCTTGGTGAGCAGAAGTCAACAGAGCCCATGGAAAAACGCTGTCCCTCCCAAGACTGCTCCCCCTGGAGGAGCTCCTGTATTCTGCTCTCGGTGGACATCCTGAAGCCTGCCCTGGCTGAGCTGGGCTGTAGGGCAGGGAATCCAGCAAAGGTGGCCAGTTTGGATGGAGCCTGATCTCTCCAGCCTTGTCCTGGTCCCTGGAGCTGCAGAAGGCAAGCCTGGGAGAGGGGTGCATCCTCTGAGACCCACAGATCAGCTGAGCCAATTTGTGGAGAGCAGCGAGCCACCGACTGCTGGCTCCTCCAAGCTGTGGGTGTCAGTAAACCCCGGGGTGAGGGCGCTGTGGGGTTTGGGGCTGCTGCTTTTGAAGGGCACGTCCTGCTTCTGAAGAGCTTGGGGGTCTTTGGGGAAGGATGCTCTGGGGTTTGGTCCAGCTGAGAGCTGCTATGGGCTCTGCCCCGCCTTGGGGAAGCATGGGCCAGCCTGCGTCACTCTACGATGTCACCGTCATTAGTGGCAGGACCTCATCAAAGGGTGTTCCTGTGGGTAGCATGAGTTACAGGAGCCCTGCCCAGCACAAGCAAGGAGACGCAGCAGCCTAGTTCTCCTGGAGGTTCCCAGTCTGGTGCAGAGGGAGGGGGCAGGGCCTGGGCACTGGCTGTCCCATGTCCACAATCATGCTGTCCTGTCCCCAAGGCAGGTTTCTGTCTCACCTGGGTGAGCCAGGTCCTTTCCTTGTGCGCCTGGCAAGACGCGGCTGGTTGGCAGGCTCCTGCCACTGGAGCAGGAGCACCTCCTGTGCTGCAGACACACCAAGCTGGGAGATCTTCGTAGCAAGCAGGGCACGAGCCCAGCAGGATTCGCAGTTCATGCTGGAACTGTCAAATCCTTGCGTGTTCATATCTCTGGGCATTGTAGATGGTATTTGTTTAACCTCAGGTGCCCTCCTGGGTTTGCTTGGTTGGTGAGGAGTTAGGGTTGGGAGGAAGGCTGGTGCTCTGCTCTTCAGTTTGGCTTCAGCTTTGGTTACAGGGACGTTTCTGCCTGTCTTCTGTCCCAGCCACCAAGGTCTCCCAAGCCCAGCCTGGGAGCCAAGTGGTGAGGAAAGGAGTTACCAAAGGCAGAGCTGGGTGACCCCTGTGTTTGTGGTTCTCCTGCCTGTGTTTCGGCAAAAGCTGGGTCCAGGCAGCCCTGCTGGCAGCGGGGCTCCTTGTGCCAGTGGTGGGAACAGGAGAGTTAGCGTGCATAGCGGGACCGTGGGATGGTCAAACATGGTGACTGGGAGCAGCTCCCATCCCATTTTCAAGGCTCCAAGCTGCTCCCCAAAGTCGATGCCAGCCCGGCCACATCCTGCGCCTTCCCTGCTGCCCAGGCTCTTGTTGCAGGTTGGGACTGCAGGTCCTGCAGACGTGCTTCTGCCCGGGGAGAAGCTCTGGTCCAGACCCCCAGGGCTGAACCTCTTGAGGTCTGGCTGGAGCGAGGACTCGGCTTGAGCTGAGCCGCACTCCTGCAAGAGGCAGCTTGTCATCGCCCCTGTCCTTGCGCTGGGCAGAACAGGGAGGGATCGTGCCCCAGGCCTGTTCCCGGCACCGTGCATCTCTTGGCACGCAGGCTAACCTTTTACGTGAGCTGGAGCCATGAGCAGCCAGCGCCAGGGCTCTGCCTCTTCCCAGCCCTGTGCAGGGCAGGGGTGCCCTCGCCCCAGGGGGGTCCTGCTGGGTGTGCATGGGGGGACCGCCGAGCCCCGAAGGCTGCCTGGGCACGACTTGGCGCCCCCGCCGGGGATCAGGTTAGGTCTTGTGTCCAGGTGCAGGCAGCCCGGTTGATGCAATGCGCTTGTTCCTGCTCGGCGGGGAATGTTGCTCACCTGCCCGGGGAGGCACACGCGCTCGCGTGGCTTGGCACTGCCTGCCGAGCCTTAATCTCCATTCTTTGACAGCTGGTGCTGCGCTGACGTCAATCCCATGGCTCAGGGGGCTTTTTGGGGAGGAATAGGCAAGTCTCCGCATACGCCTGCTTGCAGGCTTAGCAGAAAAACATTGCGCTGAAGCCATACAGGGAGAGAGGGGAGGAGGAGAAGAAGAAGAAGAAGAAAGGAAAGGGGGGGGTGGTGCAGCTCCGAGGGACGCTGCTCCTCCATGGCGTGGCCCAGCCCTGGGAGCTACCGGCTGACTCACACCTGGGTTTACCTGGTTGGGCAGCATCCCTGATGGGGGGGGAAAAATGCCACCTTATGCATTCCCTTGCTGGGAAGCACTGCTCAAATCCCCTCCCCTGCCCGTGCTGAGGGTCCGTATGTGCCCCGTAAGCTCCTCACCTGCCTTGCTGATACCTCCCCTATCTCCTCCAGCCAGCTGAGACCACTGCCGTTGGCTGCTGGGTGTTGTCTCCACTGTTGGGTGACTGCTTCTCCCCTCTCCTTCTCATCTCAAGGCCTAGGGTAGAGGTGCGGTTTTGTCCCTTCCTTTATTGTAGATCATTAAAGAAGCTGTTCAGCTCTGTCTGGATTGTGCTAGCTCTGGGACATCACTGTCCCACCTTAAGGGACCATTTCAGGATGCTCCCTGGAAGCCGTGCCCAGGTCACTTTTGGTGTTGGCCAACTTACGCTCAGCTCTGCTGCTTTTCTCCTGGAGAAGTAAGTTATGGGAGCAATGCCCTGGCCTCCTGCGGACTGATTCCTCCTCCACGCATCAGCAGATGTAAAGGGTGATCCTTATTGTGCCCACTGCTCTGGGGAAGGCTGAGCATCCGCTGTTGCTGCTTGCATGAATGGTCCAGGTCCAGCTCCTACGTGTCTGACTTGCAAAGCCTGGCTTAGCTTTGGAGCCTGGAAAAGGCTCTCTGGGGAGCCTTGGCATGGAGACCACGGCTTCCAGGCTGAGCCGCTGGCGCTTCTGCTTCCACTTGTGACCTTAACAACACATCCTGATGGCAATTGTTCTCCGAGCTGGAAATCCTGTCCGCTCTGCTGCGGGACTTGTGCTCCCAAGTAGCTTGAGGTCTTTGGTCAATGCAGTCAACTCTTCCCGCAAGGGAAATGACTCTTGCCCTGCTGCTTGGTGGCAGCCACCTCTCTGGCATAAGCTGCTCCACTCCCTGGGCTTGGCTGCTCAGCAGGACTGGCTTTAATGTCCTTTGCTTTTTTTTTTAATGAAAAATATTTAACTGGGCAGTGAGGAGACAAAAGAAGAGGAAGCCAGGAGTTACCATAAGTAGCTTTGAAGGGATTTTTTTTTTTTTTTCTCCTTTCCTGGCTTAGAAAGCAACTTGGTGGAAACTGTCCTGAAGCTCAACCTGGGTTGGTCATACCTGGGAAGGGGAAACCCTGAAAGCCATTTCGGGTCCATGCATGAAAGCCTATGGCCAGGAGGGTCAAAGGACTCTAAATCTGCTGCTTTGACTTCTAAAGCTAAGTGGTTTTCTTTTCTTTCTCCCTTCACCCCAGGAGAGTGTAAAAGCCTCTAAGTAGCCGCTGGAGCAACTTAATGTCTCTGCTTCAGTTGCCTTTTTGTTATGTTTGCACCACTGGCGTTGGTCTTGTGTTCTTCCTGACCACATATTTTTGAGGCCTTGGAAACTGAAAGTTGGATGATATCCACCAGGCAAGAGCTTCAGCAAAGCATTTGAGTTTTCACATCTCTGGGGAAACACATTGACTAGTCCGTGGTCTGGAGGAGGGGAAATAATGGAGGTTGTGCCATGGTGAGTTTTTCTGGAGCAAGCTGGATTCCTCAGTGGGATTAGTCAAATACCGTGATTCAGCCCTCCCCCAACAAATGAGGCATCCAGAAGTATGTGGGGAGTTTTTCTTGCTTGAAATTCTGGTCCGGAGGGTATGGTTTGGGCTGTACTGCTGAAGTTTTGATTCATAGACATAAAAACTGCACTTGATTGCCAAAAGAAACCCCCTCCTCTGATCACTTTTCTTGAAGCAGGGAAACATTAAGAAAAACAGTGTGTGAGTTTGTAGCCCTAAGAAAAGACAGCATGAGCCCACGACATCCTCTTGTGTATCACGTAATCTTCTTGCCCAAGCCCTCTGCGTCGTCTGGCACCCCAGGGGGCAGTGGCAAACACGGTATTTTCTCACTAATATTTGGATTTTTGTTAAATGGTTTGCTGAGGCTGGGTTTGTGTCTCTTGCTCCCTGCCCACAAACAAGCAGCGGGTTGGTGGTTCCAGGTGCGTTCTCGTTGTGGGTACACGAGGTGTGGGATAGCCCAGCGGGATGAGTCCTGGAGATGTTGTAGGAGGAAGAACAGACGTTCCCAGAGGACCCATTTCCAAACCAACAGGGGCACCGCACCCATCCTGGGGCTGCGGCCAGGGGGACGATGCTGCGCGTAGGGCACGTTCCAGCTGCCCAGCCTAGGCTTTGGAGACCATGACCGTTCAGACAGCAGTTTGATGAATATCGTGGCGTAATTAACAAATTGGAAGAAACTACCTCAAGCGTGCCAGAAGCTTCCCTAGGAGCTAAACTGGGAGGACTTATGGGAAGTTATGTGCACACCTTTAGCAAGACAAGGCTGGAGAGGAGAGGTGATGTTTTGTTCAGAAATATTAATGAAAGGTGTTGCTTTCTTCCACAGCCCTGTCCTCGCTGCTCTGCTCATGCTGGTATTGGTAAGGCTGTGATTTTTATCCACAACTCCCAAGATTTGCATTCACCTGAAGCATTGGGGAAGCTGGTAGGGGAATGGAGCGATGGCGTTGAAAAGACACGGCTGGCCTCGTGGTACAGGAGGGAAGGGTGAGAATGGGATCAGATAGGTGTTCCCAAAAACACGCAAGTGACCGGTTGGTTTGGCTTTTGGGGTTTTTTTACGTTCCTTTTTCCTGGACTTCAGGGCTGAGCTCGTGGTATTTGTGTGCTTCATCTCGGCGTGGCAATCACAGGTAGCACCTCTTTTCCTGGCTGCACCCTCCATGTTACCCATGGGGGAACTGTAGGCGATCAGCCCAGGTCCTCCGGCCTCTCCCACTGTGTCCCACGCTCCTTTCCAAGGTGCTCCCTTCACAGATGCCCAGGGGCCGTGGTGCTCTTCTCCACTCTCTCCCCAGCTCCAACGCTGCTGCGATCACCTCTTACTCCATGAGCTTGTGCTGTTTTCCCTTGAACCCCTGTGAGCCCCGCTGTCTGTTCAGAAGCGGGATCGGTGCTTCGGCTTTTCTTTTTATCTCGCCTTTTGAACCCCCCTTGAACGCAGCAGGGGGTAAGTTGCTGCTGGTGCAGCCAGGTTTGCAGAGGTGGTGGGGGTCCTGGACTGTTCCCTCTCCAAAACAGCCCCCCGGCCTGGGTTTAGGCTGAGCCTACACCTTCCCCAGGAGGGCTGCCCGTCTTGGCTTGGTGATCGCACAGGAGGGAGAATTCACCCTCCTCTTGCTAGTGACAACGGTTAATCACATCCAACGTTGAGTAGCGGGGTCTTACCAGGATTTTGCTTTCCCTCCAAGTCACAGCGGCAGATGCCACCTCCCTGGTGGCCAGGGACCGGTGGTCCCAAACCCCTCTTTGAAACACTGGCTGCCCAAAATCTGAGATGCCCTCAGCTCTGCTCGCAACGGAGCTCCCATCACTTCGCTGGCCCACGGAGCCAGGGGGCATCTGGCTGAGAGTAGGTGGGACCCCGCAATGTGTGGTGGCTGGCCAAGCCCCGCCTGCCTGAGAAGAAGCTGCCTCAGCGGCTCTGCAGCTGGCACTTCTGATGGAGGACCTCCAGCAAGGACCTCGTTCATGTGGCTTGGGAGGGGATGCTGTGCTGGGCGTGCGGGGAGGAGCTGGCTCCCCGTTTGTAAAACCAGTCCCGTTCAGGAGAGCTTGTTCCGAACAGCTGAGGTGTGGTGGGAAAACATGTTCTGCTTTGTCAGCTGCTAACAAATGCCCACCCGGCTGGAGAGCAGCTCAGTGGGAAGGGACCTGGGGGTCCTGGTGGCCAGGAGGCTCAGTAGCAGCGAGCAGGGTGCTGCTGCGACCAAGGCAGCCAACAGGGTGCTGGGGGGCATCAAGGGCATCACCAGCAGGGATAAAGGAGTCCTCATCCCACTCTGCTCAGCGCTGGCCAGGTCCCACCTGGAATCCTGTGCACAGTTCTGGTCCCTGCTGTACAAAAAAGCTGTGGGCAGGCTGGAGGGGGCCCAGAGCAGGGCCACCAAGGTAATCCAAGGGAATTCTCTGGGATTCTGGGATCCTGGGAAGCCTCTCTCAGCTGTATGGGGATGGGCTGAGAGAGCTGGGTTTGCTCAGCCTTGAGCAAAGGAGGCTCAGAGGGGATCTCATCACCATGTACCAGTACCTAAGGTATAGCTACAAGGCAGATGGATACTCCCTTTCCCCAAGGAGTCCCATGGAGAGGACGAGGTGGAATGGACACAAGTTGCTCTTGGGGAGATTCCCATCGGACATGAGTGAGAAACTTTTCCCCATGAGAACAGTCACCTGTTGGAATAATCTCCCCAGGGGAGGGGTTGACTCCACCGCATTGGACACTTTGAAGCTTCAGCTGGACAGGGTGCTGGGCCATCTTGTCTGGACTGGGCTCTTGCCTAGAAAGGTTGGACCAGATGATGCTTGAGGTCCCTTCCAACCTAGGATTCTGTGATTCACTTGGCCATGGGGGCCAGGACCCACAGATTGATTAGGTGCCTGGGGCAGATCTCCACTGGGAATAAGATGCCCATTTTTCTTAAGGGCTGCTTAGAGCCCAGTGGTGGGCAGAGGTGATGGACAGACCCCCGGGGGGGTTGGCTTGGCTGTTCCCTCAGGAGCTCCCTTGCCTTTCAAGGATACGGCAGCCGGTCTGGGGAAGGGACCGAAAGCCTTTGGCTGTCAGATGGAAGCTGTTGGTTTTTGTAGCAGTGTTAGAAACCTGATTATTTTTTCACTTTCACCCAGTTTTAACAGGGCTTTGTCAGAAGTGAGCCAGGGTGAAAATCTTGCGAAAGCTCATCCAGTGCAGATATCAACGAGTCGGGTGGTTGGAAGCCCTTGGAGCCGTAATTAGGGAGAGCAACCAGAGGAGGGAAGGAGGCAACGCACCAGGCTGCTTGGTTCCTTCCCCCTGCAGGCACGCTTTGCTTTTTTTGCTCCAAGCGAGGGTTGAGAAAGACAAAGCTTTGCCTGTGCAGGGCTGAGAACAGGCAAGGAGGAAACCGCAGGGCATCGGCCATGGTTTGCGTGGTTTCTGTGGCCCAGAGAGGGTAGGTTTGAGCCTGGGAGTGAGATCAGGTTGGCAGGAGGTGGCGGTGGCTGCAAGGACAGCGGGATGGGGTGCAGGTGGCCTTGGAGGGAAGGGGACTGGTGCAGCTGGACAACCCTGGAGAAGGTGGGGCTGCAACAGGTCCTGCCCCAGACCAGCCACAGGTATTGGAATGGTGGCAAATTTGTGCTTCTTTTGATTAAAAGTGGTGTGTTTTCCATGGAAGGTGGACTGTGAAAAGCCTGAGATCTGAGAATCCGCAGGTTTCAGCTCTGCTGCCGGTCACCCTGGTCCTGGGGTCTTGCTGGGCAAAGCCTGCCTGAGGTCTGGTTGTTCTCTGCTGCACTCTGCCTGTGCACTCCAGCATTTCTGCCACATGCAATTCCTTTTTTCCACATTATTTCAGCTCTGGGAAGAGCACAGCCGGTGCAGAGAACCCAGCCCAGCCTTTCTGCTCATGGCTTCCTCTGTTTCGGGCAGCCCTGGAGCGTGCATGGGCGGTTTCCCCTCTTCTCTGCCAGAGCTGACAGGCTTGCCAGCACCGACCCCACCACACCATGCTGGCCCTTCCCATCCGGACCATGGGAAGCGGTTGTCGAGAGATCCCTTTATGTGACTTGCAAAGGGCTTGGGGATAATTCAGCTCCTCAACACTGAGCAGGTGACCGGAGGGAAGACATGGAGAAGCATCCCAAGGAGAGGGAGGTGAGGAGGATCTCCCTGTTGTTTGCTGCCTGGAGCGCCGGTCACGTGCTGCGTGTCTGTGCTCCCAAGTATAGAATCATAGAATCGCTTTGGTTGGAAAAGACCTTTAAGATCATTGAGTCCAACCTTAAACCTAACCCTGCCATCCCACCACTAAACCATGTCCCTTGCATGTCCCATGCATCTCGGGGGCAGATCCGCTGCAGGATAGCGGAGGAGGAGAATTGTGTGTATGAACACAGATTCAATGGAAATCAGGCTGCTGAACCTTCCTAATGACTAATGGCTTTGCTCGGTGCTCATCTGTTTCTCCAAACCAGGGGCTGGCAGCTCCCTGTCCGTGTGCTTCTGGGAAGTGACCTTCCCTGTAAACTGAGATCATCCGATTAAAACTTACTGATGTAGTCAAAGTTGTTGGAGCAGAGAATATGTCTTGGGAGGAATTGACTTACTCTAAAAACACCACCTCCCCAAAGCCAGCATCTTTCAGGGGAAGAAAACAAAAGGTGGGGATGAAGCTCTACCCCTTGCTTAACCACCCTCCCTGCGTATTTCCTAAGCCCCTGAAAACTCCATTCCCCACCCCAAAAAATTTGAGGATCAGGTTGGTTGTGCTGGCTGTCTGCTGCCCTGATGTCTATAAGCAGAAGGTGCGTGAAAAGTCTCGAGAAGCTTTAGCCACCAGAGTAACCACTGGGAAAACCTGCTTCTGGAAAAAACACTTTCGTCTTGCCTTTTGATAGCCAACTGCAGGGTGTTCCTGGTGGAGCACAAATATTTTCAGCGGGCTAAATAATTATGTTTAATTAGTTTTCATTAAGGTGATGCCAATCCACCCCCCTTCTATTTGGAAACTCACTTAGCTTCTGAAATGGCTTGAAAACAGTGAAGCAGGGAAAATATCTGGCTCACACCACACTCATTTCCACCCAGCGTGGAAAAGAAGAGGACCACCAGACTCCCTGGGCTACACAGCGAATTCCAGGCTTGGCAAGAGGGGCCGGAGTGGGTTTAAAACGGTTTGTCTCTGTGAGATGCTTTCATTTTCCCTCCCAAAGCAAAGAAAATAATGCTGGGATGGCTTCCAGTCCCAGAGGCAGCAGCATCACAGCCACTCCGGTCCTTCGAGGATGTCATCTCCTGGGCTGGGTTCCTCCGGTGGCCCGTGGCCGTCGGGGCTACCACCAGTGGCGGAGGTGAGCCCGGAGCAGCAGCAAGGGAGTCCATGTCTCCTCCCCTGCTAACGGCATGCAGGCATTTCTTATCGTATCCCTGGGCATCTTCCTGGCCGTGACCGGCTTGGTATGCGGAGGAAGGATGGGAGGCGATGGGCTCGTAGTGTGTGATGAGCACCAGCACGGGTAACAGCCTGGCATTGGCAGGTTTGCTGTTATCATAGAACCATAGAATCGTTTAGGTTGGAAAAGGCCTTTAGGATCATGAAGTCTGACTGTTCTGGCAGGCAAAGCTGAAGCTGTACGTGAAATTAGTATTTCGAACAGCCGGGCATAACTGCCCAGTGCACAATGCTTACCCGAAACCCCAGTGACAATCACTATTGCTCCATCTCTACGCCAGGAGCGCATGCCCTCATGCATCCCACGCACCTTCTCCACTTGCCTGGGGTTGGACCAGCTGGGTGGGATACAGGCAGGATTGGGCCAGACCGGGTCCAGCGTCATGTTCCTGCCTGGGGCCACCGCTAGGAGGCAAGACCAGAAGGCGCTGGAGCCCCGTGGCACATAGGTGTAGGAGATGCCCAGCCTGGCAAAACCCTGATGGAAAGCCATCACATATTCTGCTGGGGGATGATGGGGGTCTCCCCTCTGGTGTTACGCTCTCTGCACGGTCAAGCTGGTACAAACGTGACTGTGGTGGTAGATCCTCAGTCCTCGCTTGCTATACTTCTCAGTCATCGCTTTCCATCTCCACCCTTGCCCCTTGAATCTACAGCTCTTGTTTCCAAATTACGTTGTGCTCATATTGGTTTCCTGAAGTTCTGCCCTTTTTTTGGTCTCATTTCCACAATTTTCCATTGCGCTGGAGCCTAGCATGTTCCCATTTAATTGGGGAGTTAAACTGGGGGGGGAGCGAAATGATTCTCTTTTGACCTGCTTTTACCTGGGCTCACCCTTGGTTTGGGGTATCTCTCCACTGCAGTCACTGACTTCAGTCCCGAGTGCTGAATCCTTACCAAGGAGCACCCTGCTCACAAGTGCTTGTCGTACGCCTGTGTTGGTGGGAGAAGGTAAAGCCCAGCCCCCGGATCTGTTAGCCAGCCTGGCAGCATGCGGCCATCTGGTCCCAGTCCAAGCCCGGTCAGTGATAAGGGGAAATTCCCCAGTCAGACAAACAGAGGAAACCATACCAGCATTCCAGTCAGTCTTTCCAAAATATTTTTTGACAAAGGGCACGCACCCTCTGTTTGAGCCTGATGAGCGTCCTGTTTACCTTTCTTCTTGGACTCTGCAGGCTGTGGGAGAAGGTGGGAAACATCTCGGCATCACCCAACTTGAGGAAAAGGGGAATTACTCTGGGGAGGCTTAAAGAAAGACCCTATCCTGGCACTTTGCTGAGCCGAGAAGGTGCCAGCAGGAGAGGTGAGGCTGCCTGCGGTTGCGAAAGTGGGTGAGAAACATCTGAGACTTGGCACTGTGTGGTGGGGAAGGCTCTACCATAATGAGCTACAGCCCTTCTTCCCCTCTTCTCACCCCATATATGTTGGGTTTACTGTGTCGTAAGAAGATGCTGCTTCTGTGAGCAGTTGTCTAGTACATGGAGAGGGACTCTGTGCTGCAGAAGGACATGTTGGCATGGGGAACCCATCAGAGATACCTTGTGCTCCTGGCCAGTGTGGCAGGAGCAGGAGAGGGGCTGGATTTGCCAGGGTACGTTGTTGTGTGATGAATGAGAAACTGCTTGTAAAAGAACCTCGTCTCATACAAATACTGAGTATGTTAAATCAAACGGCACATGAAGACTCCGGGTCTTAATGCCTGTGCTCTCTGTGTGTGATACCCAGCAGCGCTTGCAAGGTCCCAAGCTGGCAATCAACGCACAGCATCCTGCGCGCGCCTTAATCTCTCCACAGCAACCCCGGGAAGTTGTAGCCGCACCAAATGCACATCTTCAGACTATCCTGAAGATGGGTGGAACAGCCCACACTCCAGCGTGACCCCGGCCCGGCACCGTGTGCCTGTCAAGGCTGTCTTTTCCCTGAAGAAGAGCCCTGCCGGGCCCAGGAGCGTTCGGGGAGATGGCCACAAGCCCCTGGAGGGGAGCGACCCATGTGGGTGCAGGTGGGAGAAATGGCTGGTGCCCAGGAGGTGCCCTCTTCACCACAGGCACAATGAGGGGCGCAACCCGCTGCCCTCCACGAGGGATTTGGGTGCTGAAGATGAGGGTTCCCATGGCTGGTCCCTCCGGGAGTGATGTTGGCTGGCGCTCAGTGAGTGGCTTAGCCTCTTATCTCTGGCAATGGAGGGCTGCAGGGCAGAACGAGGAGTCCCAGGCCAGCTTCCAGCTGGGGATGCAAGCAGCAGGCTGTTTACAGAACGAGTTCTCCTGTTTCGGTGCTGCCAGGCTCTCTTGTGAAATGTCCTGGCTGAACCAAGCCCGCAATGATACAACGAGGCTGGCTCCAGGGGTGCAGGCTGGATGAGGCAGGGAAAGGCTGTGGGCTCATTGCCTGGGGAGCAGAGTCCTCTGCAAGAAGGACATTCATTTCAGCACTCTCCTGGAGAAGCTGATGGCTCATGGCTTAGGACAGGCGCACTCTTTGCTGGGTAAAAAAAACAGCTGGGTGGCTGGGCCCAGATGTGGTGAAGGGAGTTAAATCCAGCTGGTGGCTGGTTACAAGCAGTGTCCCCCAGGGCTCAGTGCTGGGGCCAGCTCTGTTTAACATCTTCATCAAGTTGA
>JAKFQP010000128.1:362451-403981 GCA_023375905.1 Nycticorax nycticorax | reverse complement strand
ATCTCCTGGTGGGACTGGCAAAGGAGCTGGGTCTCCAGGTGCTTTTGGCCTTCTGTTGGCATCGGGAGCTGCCAAAGGGGGCAGCTTGGGTCCCTGGAAGACCCCAAATGCAAGGGCCTCTGGGGATGGGAGGAGGTAGCCTTACAGCCTGAGTCATGCGAGAGAGGAATTGTTGCTGGACTCCACCTATTCCAGCTGTGTTACAGCCCTTGCCTTCCTTGGTCTAGCAGGGGACCAAGCTCAAGCCCAGAGATACCGCCTGTAAGCGATGAGTCAGTCACCGTCCCGAGAATCTCCACGGGACAGACATCATATATCTTCTTCCCTTGGCTATCTTCTCAGCAACTGCATCCTAGAGCTGGCTTGGCTTCTCCCGTTTTGTTTGTTTCCTCCTGGCTGTGGAGCACTGTCGCTGGAAGAGGAAGTGTCAACAGTGCCTCTCAGTCTGTTCTACCTAAATTTAACCCGCTATTTTTGTCTTTGCAGTCTCACTGTGTCCTGTCTTAAATTAGGAACAAAAAGTCACTTGAGGAAAGGTTTTGTCCAACATTTGGTGCCGTGGTGAGACGAGCCATCGCGTGATGAAGACCTTGTGCCAGAAGAGCCCCATCCCACTGTCGGTCATCCTCTCTGTGAGGGACGGGGTTTTGTTTCTCTCAGTGGTTCCCCAAAGGAGCAGGGAGGAAGCAGGAGCGGGATGGGATGACCCATTTCTCTTCCCAGTTGAATGTTTCCAGTCAAGAGGCTCTTTCAGAAGCATGTCAGCACACAGATAACACAGACGGACACGTTTCAGGAAGCGGTTCCCAGAACTGGCTTGACACTTCTTATTGGGATGACCTGGGCCAACGGCTGTCCTTGCAAAAGAAAGAAAAGCGAAGCCAGGGGTCAAACAACAGGAACAGGCATTGAGGAAATGATCCCTCGCTGAAACTAATGAACTTGCAAGGATAACATGCCCCTTGGTGTGAGTCAGAGCTTTTCCTTTTGTGGTGCTGGTGGGGAGCACGAGGATGCGGGGCTTCTGGTGTCTCTCTGGCATCATGGAGGAGGGGGTCTGGGCCGAGTGGGATGAGGAGTTCAGTGGTTCGTCACTGAAAGGAGGACAGCACTCAGGAAGGGATGGCTTGATGGTCCCTGCTGACATCGTCCCAAAGGCTGTTCGTGGAGGACTTGGCAGCTGGCTCCAAAAAGTGCATTGGTGTCCATCCAGATTACCATCATCCTTACCAGGCATTGACCGGCCCTGCCAGGTGAAGCTGCTCCTCCTTAACGCCAGCTCCATGAGGAGATCTGAAGAAAGAAGGGAGCTGCAGAAGGACTGTGCAATCCTAAATGTTGACCAAACCCACCTTGTGCAGGCCTTGACCTCTGCCGTATGGTGGTGGTGCATGGTACTCCCTTCAGGTGAGGAGCTCAAGGGAGCTTCTCTAAAGAACAGCATCTCCCATACCTCTCCTTTGGCCCACGGTGCAGGGGAACTATTTAAAATGCCACTTCTGAGGAGAAACAGGCCCTAAGCTGTCAGCGCACTCTTGAAATGGTTGCCTTTGGGTGATCTTCAATGGACCACTGGCAACCGCATCCATTTCACACTGGAGCATACCTCCCCTTATGATTCCTCAAGCTCCCAGCTCTGCGTTGGGATGTCGGAGAGCTGGAGCGGGGTCTCTGTGCAGCCAACCAGTACAGGTCCTCTTAGAGGGATCTCAGCCATGCCTTTTGCTCCGGGCTCCACACCTAACGGCAGGTCCTTTACCTAACATTCAGCCACAGCTGTCGGATACGGATTAGGAACACAATGTTCCTGATTCAAACCAATTTCTAAGGTGAGATAATTCAACCCCATCGGGAACACAGTATCTGTCTTGGCCAAAGGAGTTCTTTCAGGTAGGAGTGGTCCATCATGGCCGTCAGAACAATTTACTGATTTCCCCCTAAAAAAAAAAAAAAAAAATATTTGTCTCGGTTTTTAGGGTGAAGTTAAGTAGCCATGGCACAGGCGTACCTGGCTGAGAAATCAATCCTCCATCTGATGGGGCAGCTCCGAAGCAAGCAGCGGTGAGGCGTGAAGGCACGCTGCGAGGGCCATCAGAGCTGACAGCTCTTCACCCGATGTATTTATTTCTTCACTGCTCTGCTTCCTTGTTTGTAAGTCGATCGGTGATCATTGCTCTTTTTGGCGTAGCTATAAATAGTCAGGTTTCTCCATTGACGTTAAATCTGAGCTTGCCAGATAGTGCCGCAACGCATGAGGTCGAGGATTGCGTTTGCTGGACTTGGTCCAGAGATGCGGTGGGTGAGTCACTCCTGCTAGCCCTGCTGCGGTGGAAGCGGCGGGTCCACAGTGGGGTTGGGGAGCAAAGGCCTTTTCTCCATCAGGCTGTTGGCGGAAGGGCGTAAGAGTGAGACAGCACTTACCGCAGCCGGCGTGGTTTTCAGGGAAGACCGGGGGCAGCTTCTTCTGGGGACTACCGAGAACTTCAGATGCTGGCCAAAACCTCGGTCATGTAGTTCGAAAAGGAGAATGGAAGCGGGAAAAGAAACCCTGCTGTGCCTTAAACCTCTGGTTCTTCGGGAGTGCACTGGGGACAGGAGCATGCCAAGACTCAGGCCCACTGCTCCTGCAAACCCCGGCTTGGATCTCCTCTCCATGGGGCCACACCGTGCTCGGAGGACTATATCCTGCCATCAGTGTTCGCTTGAGGCATCCAGGTGGAGAGAAGTGGTCACCAAAGGGAGGAAAGCGCCGGCTGTGGGAATGGGCTGGTTTTGAACCTCTCACAAATAGACCCCAAGTATCTCCCCAGCTTGGGAACGCCTTGGTTTGCCCTCACAAAAGAAGGGAGAACAGGGAAGAAAGGATCCTGTTTCCAAACTGTTTGACTGTGAAAGTTTTTTTCTCTTGTATTAAAAAAAAAAAGAAGAAAAGAAAAGGTACATCTTGTTTCAAACCCAAACCTCTTCACATTCATTTAGAATGTGGGAAAAAAAAAAAGAAGTTTGAGTCGTCGACCGGTTTTTGAAAGGAAACGGCAGCAGATTGCTTTGCTCCGAAATGATTGTTTAGGCGTGTGAGCTAATCCCAGAGCGCGGGAAAAGCCCTGATCGAAAGGAAATGTTTTGAAATGGTGAAAGGGAAATGTTGCAGCCAACCTGAGATTGACACTTCCCTCTGTTGATGGAGCTTTTCAAGAATAGGTCTTTTTGTCCGGATTTGAGACGGGAGCGGTTTGAGGTTTCTCAAGCTCTCCAGGTACGAGAAATCTGAGACTTCAACAAAGCAGGGCTCGGATTTCTGAATTATTGTTATCTCTTACTGGTCTCCCCCCCACTTCTTTATGGAAAACTGACAGGATTTTTGACTTCTGTTCTTTCCAGTGCTCCTCTGGTTACCCGCACAAGAACTCAAGTGGGATCTCTTCACCTGGACGCAGCTCTCTTGGGGGCTTGCTCCTGCGCTCGGGGAGGACACACAAAGAGGCAGCGTCCTCCCATCATGTAGAAATCAAGAGCTTTAAAAACTATTCCTGGGCCTGCTGGTTACCTATTTTACGAATTAAGAGGTCTGGTCACATTTTACTACCTTTTTTTTTTCCTTCTCTTGCTCATAGCCCACTTAGATTACAGGGGAATTATTTATTTGTTGGCCTTCCCTCAAGGTCTTGGGACTCCTCTCATAATTTGCTCATGCAGACTAAAATGGGTCTTGGTTTTTGTCTTGCCCCTCCGTTCTCCCCATTAAAAAGGGTGTTTGCATGGGCTGTGCCCATGGTGACTTCTTGCGTCGCCCTCCGTCCCCCTGGTCGCGATGGTTGGATGGCTCTCCATCCCTCTTGGTCCACGCCATGCACGTTGGGTGTCTCCTTGGGTCCCTGCCGCTGAAGTGGGAGCGGCCAGAGGAGGATGGAAACTGTGATGGGATGATTCCCATGTGCATCAGCAGAAACAAAATGTCATTTCCATTGGAAAATATTTCAAGGTGCTTCAGCCTTTCAAGATGAAACAAAATCTTCCCTTGCAAAATGTCAGTTCCAGCCATTGTTCCAGTTCGACTCGCCTGTTCCAAGGAAAACAAATAGATTTTGACTTGAAATGGCTAACGCTGATACCAGCTCAAAATCAGCCCTTCCTACCGCGCATTCAGAGTTAGGAGAGGATCTTGTTGTGATCAAAAACATTCTTTCTGGGTTTATTCCAGCTTCTCCAAACAGAAAGTTCCCAGTGCTTTTTGCAGGATGGACATCGCAGATTTCCATCCTGCCCTGGGTGACACCCAGGTTCTCTTCTCGGGCTGCAGTCCGAGGTGGAGCCAGGGCTGGCTGCCGGCAGCAAGGTACAGCCAAGCTTTCACCTTAATTTTGGGCTTCTAGCTGCTAAATATCAATGCTGGGGTGACCCCCGTGGGGAGAGGCACCCCGCAAAGGTATTTTGCATGGGGACGTAAGAGCATGTGGCAGTATCTGTCTTGGGAAAGCCTCTCTGAGAGGAGGAGGAGGAGGGGGGGAACGAAGAGATCTGAACTACTTTGGGCACACAAAAAGAGTTCTGTCAAAACCAATTTCCAGTAGAGCTCTGCAAAACCCGTGTCAGCAGGGGTGGGTGGCTGCCAAATCTCAGCGTCTTACTCACAGATGCCTCTCCCTCGCGTCCAGTGTGAGGAGAACGGGTTTTATTGGTTTGTTTTTGGGTTGCTGCTTACTGAAGTTCAGGCTGTTTTATTTCGTGGGTTGACCCTTACAGGGTGACGGCCAAACCACATGCACACGCTCTTGCAGTATCAGGGAAATTTGGAAGATTTAGAACCAAACAAGGAGTTTTTATGAAACTTCCAAGTAGCCAGAAAAAAAAAAGAATAAAATTAGATGATTATGCAACCTTGGCACTCATGTTGACATCGTCGTTAAGTCGGTCAATATATAGTATAATAAAAATACCATTTTCATTGCAAACACATAACTCTTATTTCATATTGAATGGCACCCGGAGCTTCAGGACTTGCCGTGGGATGAGTACAGGCTTGTGGAATGAGACGTGCTGAATTCACTCTTTTATCCTCTTTTTATTGAATTCAACCTTTTTTCCAGAGGGAAGCGGCCAGGCATTTGAGTTTTGTGGTTTCACTGTCCTTACCACAGCTTCAGGAGGGATCAAATCGGAGCCGTGATTGCTGGACTATCTCCTTTTATGTAATGGGGTAATATTCATGAAAGCTTTTTGTCTGCTTAATTATTATTTTTTTATTGTTATTTCTATTTGAATGGTGGCTGCCAGAGCACTCTGGGGTCTTCTAGAGGTGGCAGAACACCAAAATAAAATAATTTCTAAGGTAAAATGTCAATATATCATAAAATAGAATCATAGAATCATAGAATCATGGAATCGTTGAGGTTGGAAAAGCCCTTTAAGCTCACCAAGCCCAACCGTTCCCCTAACCCTGCCATCCCACCACGAAACCCTGGCCCTAAGCACCTTGTCTGCCCGACAAAGTGTATCCAATGAGCATCAGCTCCTCAAGGGGGTGAAGGTCTCCAGTGGGACGTGGCAGCTGTGGGCATGTGGGTCTCTCCATCTCTGAAACTATGAAGGCCATCTCAGCCCTTCTTGCCCCTTCGTGGGGCCTTTGTGGGGACTCTGCAGCCATGTCGACCCCCTTTCTGTTGGCGGGCAGGGACTCATCCCCAGGAGCAAGTAAGATAAGAGGGCGCCACCTTGCTTGTGGTGACGCATCTCATGTGTCACCTACCGCAGCTTCGCAGCAGAGGGAGGAGGCTGCGATGCGAGCCCCCCACCAGCTCCTTGCCTGGAGGGGCCGGCATTCCTGGGTTGCACCCAAGGGAGAGCAGTTGTTGAGGTGTGCAATGCTGAGACATCGCCACCGCCTCCTTCCCTGTGCCAGCACCCAGGGCGTGGGATCTCCTTCTGCCTCCCTGAGCTGCTCGAGGTCCGATTTGGTCGCACGCCTTCCCCCTCACCCCTTAGGGTGGCACCTCTCTAGACCTGCTACTGGGGGTCTAACGAGATACCTGTGAGCAGCAGCAGGCTTTGGTGCTGCTGGGTGCGGGTGTTTTGGTATGAAACGAGAGAATTGCACTGCAACGAGGCGCAGGAGAGCCTGGAAAAGTCCCCTCTCTCCGTGGAGGAATCAAGGTTAAGGAATTTTACAAAAATATTTGACTCGCTACCTTTGTAGGCTGCAGAAGCCTTGCTTAGGGGCAGTGATCCTGAAATATGTACCGACTGAAGTTTATTGGCAGTGGGCAGAGTTAAATTAGACTTGAAACAATCTCAAGGAAGCGCAATCCCGCGTTGAATGGCACAGTCAGATCCTTGTCTGCCTCATTTAATTGCTTTTACTACAGGATACTGATGCTTTAGATTGCAAATCCTTCGAGGCAAGGGCTGTCTCTTTGTTCTGGGTTTGCGGAACACATCCTGCAGCAAAGGCCAGGGCTCTGGCCTGACTACAAACATCTGGTTCTTTTGAATACTGTACTTGGGGAGTGCCAGGAGGGCTTTATGGCCGCAGCCGGAGGGTGAGAGGGTGGCGGGGTCCTCGATGGCGTGGCCTTGCTGGGTGCCAACCCCTGACATTCCCAGCACCCAGGTTGCACGGAGCGCTGCACGTCGTCTTCCATCCCTGTGATTGCTCTTGTTTCTGGTGGGGCAGCGTTTCTGGTGCATGCAAACGCCATGCAAATGGCTATATGGGAAGGTGTGCAATAAGCAGTCTTGATTCCAATCTCCCGCCTCCTCCTTTTTCCAGAGTTTCTTTGCTAGAGCATGCTGAGCCAAAGGCCCCAAAAGTGACACCTGGGGGGCTGGCATCTCCGAAAGCTGTTGCAGGGGAAGGAGAGGTGGAAAAGGCATTACAGAGAAAGGAGAATTGGCTGGTCCAGTGGGCACCCACCAAAATAATCCACCCATCAGGTTGTCTCCAGTTTAACTGAAGAGCCTTTGGTACGCGACATCAGGGATTTGGTTGATGGTGAGACTCAAGTGGCCTAATTACAAACGAGGCTTAGTTAAAACAGAAAAGACAGAGGAAAAGAAAGTGGCTGTTTAAGCAACATGATGAGAAGCACCACCAGGGCTCATTTAAAAGCATTCCCTCCACTCCCCCGTTCACTTATAGCCCTCTTAAAGAAGTGGAGGAGCTTTCTGCCTTCCCCGCTGCTCTTCGCACCGACACAGCCTCCGTGCCGTCGCCCTCGTGGTGCCGTTGCAGCCCTGCAAAGCTTGCCTCCCCGTCTGCTCCTCCAGAAGGTACCTCGCTCCTGCTGCTGCCCTGCTTGAAGGTTTGACTGCCTTGGCTTTGCGTACGGGACGGAGAACGCGACCGAGTTGCTTAATGTAATTATTAGTCACCAGTGCAAATATCCTCTGCTTCGGGTTAGCTGGTTGGGGAGGGTTAAGCGCTGACACACACCTCTGCCGTCATCTTCGGGATAAACTACCTGCTCGCCCATCCTGCCTTGACCTCGTCCCGATCTCTGGGCATGCCTGGCTTTCCTGCAGGGCTGGCGGTGGCCTTGGCCAGAGGGTAAGCAGTGTCGCGTCCCGCGCTGGGGCTTGGCTGTTGCTTGTCCTAAAAGCTCCTCCATAGGTGCCTCTGCCCTGCGGGGGCCGTGGTTCCCCCTCCCCGAGGGCTGGACCACCTCCTTGAGTGCTGGTAACCCACCTTCCCCCCACTCACTGCCCCCAGGAGTGGGTCAGGCTGTGAGCCAGCCGAGCCTGTTCTTCAGGTACGGCTGTGTTCCTCCCTCTGACCAGTATTTCTGCTCCAGATCAAATGTGCGTTGCTGGTAAATTAAACCCAGCCTGTCATGGTCTGTAATTTCTATTGCAACAGCAGGTATTGGCAGGAACCGCCGGAGCACGCTGCCCGGCCCCTTCGGTTCTTGTCCCCCTGCCGTGCCACACCACCAGCCCTGGAGAATAAACGGGATTTCCAGGGGATGGGTTTGACGTGCTGGTCTGCAACCCCAGGGACTGGCTCTGGTAACGCGGGGAGGGGGTGGTTGTTTTTAACCTGCATTCCCAGAGCAATGTTTGTACTTGCAAGTCTGAAACCCTCCAGGAGCCCCGGGGGCTTCATGTTTGCTTCTGCAGAGGCTTGTGCTGTCCTGGGACCGGTGTGCAAGCAAGTAAATTGGGGGTCACGTGGCTCCAGGAAGTTTGTTTTTAAGCTGTGCGAGGTTCCCGAGTAAATACAGGGATCGCCTTTCACTCCCTCCCTAACGCTGCTTGTGACCGCACCACCCACAAAGCAGGAGACCCAGCACATCTTGGGGGAAAATATCTAGGGCTGCTCGGTTTAGGAGGGGCTCTGACCCAGCTTTTGTGCCTTCCTCTCTCTTGCAGAGCCTCCCCGGGTCTTCCCAACACGATGTGTCTGTCCATCCTTGTGTCTCCTCCCATGGCTGACATCCGTGGTGGGATCCTCCAACGCTGCTATGTCCGAATAGACCAGAAGTTTGCTTGGATCGCATCTCACTCCCACTTTCTGCTGAGCCAGGTGGTCCTGAGGTCCAGTCCTTTCTCCAGCTTCTACTTTTGCACCTGATTCGGCGCACAGGGACATGAACTAGGACACGCGAGGACACACACGTGGGCACACGTGTGGCTTGTTGGATGGTTGGATTTGATCTTAAAGGTCTTTTCCAACCTAAAGGATTCTATGATTTCCCAGGCTGGGGGATGCACCCAGGCTTGCTGCAGGCTTCCCTGTTATTGCTGAATCACACGAAGCCACCAAAGAGTTCGGGAGGCAGCTGAGTCTTCTGGATCCACACTTTTGGATCTGGGGAAATAACTTCTGGCCTAACAGGAACCAGATTCCTCAGGATGTCTGACCACACAGTTCACATTTTGCCAGCTCTGAGATAGGGAAATTAGTTCCTTGGCCCATCATTCCCTTGGGGCCAGGGTTGTCTGGCTCCAGACCATGGATGGTGCTTCAAGCAAGTCTGTGTGAAATGAAATACCGACTGCAAAAGTCCAAGTCGCAGTCCTGAGTCACTGATAAGGGAGGCTGCTGGGAAAGAAAAACCTTTAAGAAGGATCAGCTGGTCCAGCTTCAAACGTAGCAGGGCCCGTGCATGCATAGCATGGCGGGAAATCATCTTCCATGCTGCAGTGTGGTGCCTCTTCCCAGTTGGGTCCCAGTTGCAAAGAGGGACCGGCCTCAGTTCCTGCATAGCTCTACTGCTGTAAGCTTGGTCTGCCTGTGGGAAATGTGCCTGGTTTCAACTGGTGGCTTGTTTTGGATGAGGGGAGGTGGTAGGGGAGAGGATGAACTGGTGGTACACGTGGAGAGCTGCGGGCCTGATTCAGCTTTGCTGGTTGAAGTAACTGGTTACTGCTCAGTTAGCAGCAGCGAGGTCTTCTCCTTCCAGCCGATGTCTTTTGCCAGGAGAGCGTGGCTCCTGGAGGAGGAACTCATTTCGAAGGCTGGGAAAGAAACGTAGCCCCAGGAGCCGTGTAAAATGAACCAAACCCTGTCGATGCGTGATCTTCCCTGCCAGGCACTTAACATCAACCATATCGCCCTAATAAAGCACGATGAGAAGAATTTGAAAGCAAACTCTCCTCCCCTTGTCAGCACTGCTGTAAATCATGGTCCTCCCGTGCACTCATCTGCAGGCCGAACTGTTTCTTGCCAAGGCTGTAACACCGCAGGAATGAAAACGCAGCGGAGAATCCTCAAAAAGAGGCGAGAGGGGTAGCTCCAGACCTGGGATGCCTGGGGACCCAGGTCCTTCAGTTCGGAGCATGTCAGAGGCTGCCCCGGCCTCTGTCCCTTCCTTGGCCAGCTGGGATGCCTGGTCGGTTCCCACCAAGGACCTGCATCCCAGTGGGGCAGTGACATCCAGCCCACGGGGGTGTTTACCGATCCCCAATTCCCTTTTGACTCGCTGCTGCCTTTTGCTTCCCCTCGCAGGGGTTATTAATCCCACCAGCACCATGTTTCCAACCCCATCCATGGGATACGGCATCGGGGCAGGGATGTTTCTGCCCGCTGCCAGGCAGGGACAGGCTTGTCGGGCATCGTGCCTCCTCCCTGGGTGCATTTTGCTGCACAGAGGCAAACTGGTACAGAAAAAGCTGAAGTTGGTGGCCGAAACAGCTGCTGCGTGGAGGTGGTTGTGATAACAAAGTGAGCATCACAGGTCTCTGAGGAATAAACTGAGAAGAGAGGGCCAGTAGCGAGCAGGTCAGGCAGTGCCTGAAAAATGGGCTCAGTGGCTGTCGGGCTCACAGGGAGGATGGGAGAGGAGCAGAGGAGGTGCTCAAAGCAATGAGCTTTTCTGTGGGTGAGGCTGAAACGCTGCCTCTTGCCACTGAGCGGCGGATAAAAGGGCTCAGCTAACTCTGATGGGGGAAAAGGGTCTCTTTGCAGCACGTCCTGACCCCAGATTTAGCAAATTTGGGGATGTGAGTGGAAAAAAAAGAGAGATGGGAAAACAGGCTGGTGGTAGCCTCCCGTTCCTGCAAGCGGAGCTCCCAGGGCAGGGTTAGGAATTCGGGAAGCTGACAGCCAGAAGGAGGTCTTTTTATCTTCGCCGTGCTGGTTTTCACACTGCTTTCAAGCCCTATGCCTGGTCAGAGCGATGCTGGACCCCCGAGATACTGACCTGGGGGTCCTCTGGCAGGCAAGGTGGGGAGCACCTGGGAGCCTCTCCCATGGGTGCAACGGAGCCTCTCCCATGGGTGCAATGCACCCTCTCGTGGTGAGCGGCTACGGTGGGTGCCGGGGCAGGGCCATGGGTGTTGGTGGGTGCCCGCTGAGCGGGGCTGGGCTCCCTGGCATCCTACTGGGGCATATGTAGGGACCCGCCAGCCATCCCGTGGCCAAAAAACATTTAAGGAGTGGGGGTTTGCTTTCTCTGGGCTCAGGGCACCACGAGACGAGCTCCACCATTTCCTACGGGGTCCCCTCACCTCTCTCCCCCCGCGCTTTAACGCAGGGGAAAAGCAATAATTTTGACAGAACGCTTGAAGCTGGCCGCCCCTCAGCCAGGACCGACCTGTCCTTCTCCCTCTGACACATTTCCTCCCTGTGAGGAGCCCACAGAACAAATCAGTGCTTTGCATAAACAAAGCCCTGGAGTGGTACTAGCAAATAACCGGGGCGCAGGAGTTTCACAAATGCTGTTTTTTCTATGAGAGAAAATCAGGAAAAGTTGGGTTTTCTCTGTCAGTCCTTAACCCAGGGAGGGATTTCTCTGTCTGGCCCCCCCCACCTGCCCCCATCCCACCACCTGGGAGCCAAATCTCTGGTTGCTGAAAGGTACCTCCCCTTCAGGGGGACTTGGATTAAAATCCCAACATGGGGAGGCTGCGGTGCCGGTGGCTCATCCAGCCACGTCCCGCAGCCTCGGCCGGGAGCTCAGCAGAGGGGATCTGCGGCAGGGACGAGTGGTGGGTCGGGGCACTGGGTGTCCCCCCTGGGGGTGGGCAAGCATCTTCGTGCCACCACAGTCCCCGTTCCTATGCCGGCCGGGCTGGGGTGAGCCCTCACTCCCACCTGTTCCCCGTGTGCTGGCGTTGGCTTCCTGCGACTTTAAAGTTTCCCTCGGCGCACAGAGCAAAAGAGGGAGGAGAAAGGGTTTCATCATCGCTCCCGAGAGCCGACTTATAAAAACTTTGCGCTCACGCTGCCTGCCTCACTCGCGGGCTTGGAGGGTTTTTGGCGCGGACCGTGGACGCTGCTGGCAGCGGGACAAGCCAGAGAGGGACGGGATCCTGCGTGCAGCCCAGCTATTTGGGGCTCCCTGGGAAGCACCCACGATGGGAGTCCACCCCGAAGCCAGCAAATCCTCAGTTGATGTCCCCAAAAGGTCCGGCACCTGCTCCCAGGGTATCTTCTGCAACATCAAGGTAAGGAGCTTGGATCCCTGGCAGGGATGCACCGCTTCCCCGGCGGGGAGGGAGGAGGATGCTTGCTCAGAGAGTGACCCCGACCCATCCCACGGGTCCCCACATCCCCCATACAACCCCCAGTAAAACGAAGGGTGTTTGCTAAGGTGCAGAATTTGAAAGTCAGTTCCCCAGGCAGTCCTGGATGGCGCCGCTGGGGTCCCTCCCACTTGGCGGGCGAGAAGGGCTGGGGGGACTTGGGTGGGTTTCGGAGCAGAACCCTGCAGGGCGTGCGGGTGTCGGGCCCCGTGGAAGTGGCGTGGGCAGCTCTCGGCGAGCTGTGGAGCTTACCCACGGCGTCCGGTACGCAGTGTGCTGCCGCTTAGGGAATGATTAACTACATCCTGGTGCGAAAAGAAAACACTGCCCTATAATAATAATGCTGATTTGCTTTAAAAAACTATGGTGGGCAGGGCATTTTGAGTGAGAGAAGCAAAATTTCGGCGGGTTGAGGTGGGTTTTTCTGGTATTGGCTGCTCGGTTACTCACCGGCCCCGATTAGCAAGGCGGGAGCTGTCATCTTAAAGCCGATCCCTGCCCGAGCTTCAGGCTCTTGACCTCGCTGCCGGCGTGAGAAAACACCAGCCACCCTGGCCCCCTCTCACCTTTTAAACCCTGCCACCCATTGTGCTTTTACACCACCCCTCACCCTGTTTTTCCCCGCTGTGGCACATTTTGGCCCACTTTTGGATGGGCGCTGAGGCTGCTGCATGTGCTGGTTCCTGTCCCCAGGGCATCCTCGTGCATCAGCCAGGGTTACCCCCGGTGGGGGGGGATTTTCGTGCCTCGCTTGGCAGCACCTCTGCACATCAGTATCTGAAGCAGCCGGGTGCCGTTTTGTGGAACGGCAGCTCCCAGCAGCGCAGAGTGGCTTCAGGTATGTGAGAGGGTCCCCACCAGCTTCCAGGACCCCCTCATGCTGGTGCTGCTGGTTGTGCCCTGGGCTGGGGTGTGATTTCCCACTAGCATTACTGAATATGAGTGTGCATTTGCTGCGAGGAAGGGTTTGTCATCGTGCTGTGGGATGGGTTTGGGTTTTATTTGCCACCCATCTTTCCTCGCCTTGCGTGAAGGATTGGCTCTGCCCACTCCTCTCTGGGCTGCGCTCGCTTGGGGTTGGTTTCTGGCAGCGAAAGCTTCACCAAATCATGGGGCCCCCACGGTTCTGTTGGTGTGCTGTGGGGATGCTGTAGTGTACCACAGGGCTGTTCCCAACAGCTGCTCCTTCTCCTGGGGGCTCCCCAGGCTCAGGCATCATCCCAGGTGATGTCTTCCAGTCCCACATCCCTGAAGGTCCCTGCTTCCCAGGCTGGGCTATTCCAGCGGCTGACTTGATGGCCCTTTTTGGCTGTGAGCTCCATGAGGAAGAGCTTGAGATTACCCTGGGTAATTTGAGGCTGCTTCTGGGCTACTCTGACGTGACTCTGGAGGGGACTGGTGGCCTGACCTCTCCTCTGGCGGAGGTGCAAAAGGTGGCCCTAACCCCCTCCAGGCCGCTCCAGTAATAACCATGGCTTGCGGTGAGTAATGTCACCCAAAACCAGAGCCCTTCTCACCGCTCTTGCTCTTTCCTGGAAATACATACAGCTCCCTCCAGCTGCATGCTAGCAAATATATCCTGGAGCTGAGAAAACATTGCCCAGCTCCATGCCTTTTTCAGGATGTAAAACTTCAGGGTTGAAAAAAAACCAAAAAGAAAAAAAAAGCCCCAAGAAACATTAATCCCTTTCTACATCCCCGAGGCAGCCACAGGAGTTGGGCTGGGTGCTCAGCACCCCCCACCCCCAAGGGCAATTGGTCAGGGGCTGCGTCCGGGGCCTCCTTGGAGCATTTGGCCAAGGGTAGGTGACATGGGGGGGTCACTTTGCTGGTGGCAGGAGCTCCAGCTGCACTGGGAGGTGCCTGGCCAGCCGCCTGCACCCATAAGCTCCAGCTCGGGTCACCTGGGTGCCGGCTGGAGGGGCTCAAAGTCTTCATTTCAAAATGAGCAAGGAGCCTGGAGCTCCCCAGAGAGGCCAAGCACCCCTGACTGAGCCTGTCTGGAGGGTGCTAGGAGGTGGTTTTGGAGGGAGAGGTGGTGTTGCAGCACCTGGCATGGCAGCCACCTGCGGGACCACATGCAAGGTGACCCCAGGAGCGGGAGATGCCACCAGGGACCCCCCACCTCCCGCCTGCCCTGCCTGGGGGAAATACAGCTGCGCTAAGGGAAAAGCGGTGCTTTTGTTTTAAAAAGTCACCAGGTTTTTGCTAAATCAAGGAGAACCGGCCCTCGACTTAGCACAGCCGTGGTCTGGCACCATGCAAACACCTTAAGGAACAGTTTGAGCTCTGTCAAAGCTTGCTTGTTGGCATCGGCCGGGTGGTGGGTACCATCTGGGATGGTGGGGAGTCCGGACGCCCATCCCCTGGTGAAAAATTCTTGTTTAAAGAGTAAATGCATATAAATTGACAGGCAACAACATCCCCCACCCTTTCCTGACCTGTTCACTCTTCCTGTGCCCTGGCATTTGTGTTAAAAATATATTACAAAGGGGTTTAAATTAATTAGGTGCAGTGTCCTCCTATAAGCGATGACAGCTTCTGACGGGGGTGGGATTTCCAACATACGCACAAAAAAATAAAAATATCCACTAGTTGTAACAGGCTCCAAGTCTTAATCGCCAAGCTCATATTTATTCCCCAGGGCTCAGATGCCAGGATCGTTTTCAGAGTGCCTTTTGCAAGGCTGGGGCCAAAAATAACAAATTATTTTTCTGTGCAAACAGTCCTGCTCCTCCGTGTTCACTGCCACAGGGGCCACCACCTCCCTGCACCTGGTTCCCATCACTCTTGGGGTGTTTTTCAGCACCGGCCCTGTTGCTGCTGATGTTCGGAGGTGCGGGAGCACAATGGTGCAGGGGGGTGGGCATCAGAGAGGGCAAGGTCCTGGTGGAAAGCAGCAGTTTTAATGGTTCTGCAAGGGTTTTGTGGAGTGGGATGGGGATGGCAGATCTGGGGGGTGGGTGGCACGGAGGTGCCACGAGGGATGCGGGATGAGTGGCGCAGAAGCAGGCGCTTGGGGAGTCAGTGCCCTGTGGATGTGGCCACTGGCTCCTATCCATGCTCTTGACACATGGCAGGCATTTACAGCTGATCTCTGTACCCTAGGGAATGTGGTTGGTGACAGTTCCGTCCCTTATTGCTGCCGTGGAAGTTGCTCCCTGGTGTAAGCAGGTATTAATGACTGTAGCTGCAATTACACCAAACAGCACCAAGGCTCTGTCTGCGCTGATATTTAAGGGCACCTCCTGGCTCAGCCAACAGCACATTTGCTGTCTGCACCACATCCCATAGCTGGAATAAACCTAATCACTGTGCTCACGTTTTTGAGTGCCCTCCCAGATCACCGAATCCCAGGATGGCAGGGGTTGGAAGGGCCCTCCAGAGATCACCCAGTCCCACCCCCCTGCTCAAGCAGGCTCACCCAGAGCAGGGGGCACAGGACAGCATCCAGGCGGGGGTTGAATATCTCCAGAGAAGGGGACTCCACAGCCCCCTGGGCAGCCTCTGCCAGGGCTCGGTCACCCTCCAAGTCAAGAAGTTCTTCCTCACGTTCAACTGGAACCTCTCATGCTTCAGTTTGTGCCCATTGCCCCTTGTCCTGGCACTGGGCACCACTGGGAAGAGTCTGGCTCCATCCTCGTGACACCCACCCTTCAGATATTTGTATGTGTTGATGAGATCCCCTCTCAGCCTTCTCTTCTCCAGGCTAAACAAGCCCAGCTCCCTCAGCCTTTCCTCACAGGAGAGATGCTCCAGTCCCCTCATCATCTTTGTAGCCCTCCTCTGGATTCTCTCCAGTAGCTCCTCATCCTTCTTGAACCGGGGAGCCCAGAACTGGATGCAGTGCTCCAGGTGGGGTCTCCAGATGCAGCAGAGTTGCTTGAACCCCTTTAGAAGCTGGCTGCTTGTCCTGAATTGCCTTGAAGAGAGAAAGCAGAATGCAAAAGGCCTTCAGTTTTGGGGACCGGGAGGTTGCTGCTGAGCACTGTCCCCCTGCGAGAAGCCTAGAGCATCTAGGTAATCCCACAGCAGTGGTGGAGATGGGTGAAGATAAGCAAGGACAACCCCCTACTTTAGAGTTCACCAGAGCTCCCAGGGTTGTGCTGACTGGCACTGGGATTTTGGGAAGTTGCAGTTGTGCTGCTTGGCAAATGCGGGATGAAGGCAACCTTCAGGAGGATGGTGGCACTGGGGACACCAAGGACCTCACAGCCTAAAGGAACAGAACAGGTTTGGAAGGTGGAGGAGAAGTGGTTTGTTAGTCTTTTTGATACCCATGCATGGCCATGGACCCCATCAGTGTCCCCCAGTCCAGAGCCCTAACTGCTATCTCCAGTCATCATGTCCATGCCCATCTTGCCCTTCCAGACGTCCACTGGAAAAGGATTATTTCAAAGGCGTTATCTATTTGCTGTGCCACGGATACCCGTGGCTTCTTCACCTTTATTGTCTCTTTTGGGTGGTTTGTGCTGTTTTAATTGATAGCAAATTGCTCCTTCAGGCTCCCTGGAAACACAGCGAGGAGGAGAGCTTTGTAAGAACCTCGTTGGTTAGCTGAGTTGGACTGGTTTCAGCTGGAAGCTAGTTAGCTGGAGAACTCAGGGGAGCCACATGGAGCAGTTGGGAGCGCAGGCAGCGGGAGGCTTTGGCCCTATGGACCGCCTGGTGTGGAAAAACCAAGCAGGAGGGTAACGGAGAGTTATTACCACTTAGGTCAGCCAGAGGGGGTCTGGGGGAAAACTTAAATCAGGTGCTGTATTGGCGCAGGGAGAGGGATGGTACAGAAGAGTGCAGAAGAGGGGACGGCAAGGTCAGGAGGAGACTGTGGGCTCTCGGAGTGTGATAAGGCTTTAAAGCATCCCAGGGTGAGGATGCTGGGGGTATGCCAATGCCTCCCTGGGGAGGCTGAATGCCTTCTGCAGAAGGAATGGGAGCTTTGCCTTGGGGTCTGAGGCCCCAACAGCATCGGGGCAGGTTTTTTTGTCCCTTCCTTTAAAGGGACTGAAGGAATTTGCTGAGAGAAGTGTATTGCAGAAGCCTGGAGATGTAACAGTTGTGCTCTTGTATCCTGTTGGAAAAAATTATGGATTGCTTTGTGTAGCTGTGGGCAAGAATAGGAGATTCATCAAGTCGTGGGTCTGAGAACAGCATGGCTGTATGTTCGGAGAGGGAAGCACTGAGCAGAGGTAAGTCCTTGTTGATTAGGTTTAAGCAAGAAAATCGAATGATATTCCAATACTGGGCGCTATGCAAGGAGAGCCGGTGAGTGGGATGAGTGTTTGTAGCAAAGAAGCAAGCAGGGACCTTAGGACAAGTGGGGTGGCACAGGGAGAAGGACTCGACGTGACTGGGGTCTTCCAGCATTCATGGTGATGGTGCCGGCATCGGAAAGCAAAGGTCGGTCCATCCGACCCTGTGTTTAGGTCTGGTTTTGATGGGACAAGGTTTCAAAAGGTACCAAGCAACACAAGCAGCAGGATGAGGAAAGATGGGGAAGAGCCAGATGGTAAAACGGGTTGGAAAGTTTAGTGGGATCAAGGTCTAGGAGACATGAAACAAGATAATTTTATGAGGGGCGAGGTGGTTCAGTGCCCAAACATAACCAAGGAGTGGTCAGTGTAGATAAGATTATCATGAGCAAAACGGGTGAGGAGTGTCGCTGATAGGGAGCAGGAGGCACGGCCAGGGCTCGGGTGTGTGAGTGGAGCGTTTACATACGCTTGTGGGTCAGGGAAAACAAAGCCGAGCTGAAGCTACCTTCAAGGAAATCACGATTGGATCCTGATGCACTGTAAAGAAAAGAGACTTTCAGGGGAAAATGAGAGAGCAAAGACCCAACCACACAACCTCCCCGCACACTCAGTCCAGTTGCAGGAAGAATCACACAGAATCCCAGAATCCCAGGATGGCAGGGGTTGGCAGGGCCCTCCAGAGATCACCCAGTCCAACCCCCCTGCTCAGGCAGGCTCACCCAGAGCAGGGGGCACAGGACATCATCCAGGCAGGGATTGAATATCTCCAGAGAAGGGGACTCCACAGCCCCCTGGGCAGGGGAAAATGAGAGAGCAAAGACCCAACCACACAACCTCCCCGCACACTCAGTCCAGTTGCAGGAAGAATCACACAGAATCCCAGAATCCCAGAAGGGCAGGGGTTGGCAGGGCCCTCCAGGGATCACCCAGTCCCACCCCCCTGCTCAAGCAGGCTCACCCAGAGCAGGGGGCACAGGACATCATCCAGGCGGGGGTTGAATATCTCCAGAGAAGGAGACTCCACAGCCCCCCTGGGCAGCCTCTGCCAGGGCTTGGTCACCCTCCAAGTCAAGAAGTTCTTCCTCACGTTCAACTGGAACCTCTCATGCTTCAGTTTGTGCCCATTGCCCCTTGTCCTGGCGCTGGGCACCACTGGGAAGAGTCTGGCTCCATCCTCGTGACACCCACCCTTCAGATATTTGTAGGTGTTGATGAGATCCCCTCTCAGCCTTCTCTTCTCCAGGCTAAACAAGCCCAGCTCCCTCAGCCTTTCCTCATAGGAGAGAAGCTCCAGTCCCCTGCCTAATGAGATACATCATCTTTTGCAGGTGGGAGTATTTTCTCAGCAGCAGTTTGGGAAGCAGCAAACCCTTGCAACACTGAGGGTCTGGTCTCAGCAATCCCCTGCAGCCAAAAATTTCCTTTCTTTCCAACACCTGCAATGCTCACCTGCACCCCAAGGCAGGGACGTGGCTTTATGTCCCCTGGCGCGCTCCCTCTACAGCAGCTGAGCAAAGCAGGGCTTGCAGGGCCCTTGCAAGGGCACCGTGATATGGTTCAGGGAAATCCCATGTGTACATTCATTGCAAAAGCAGCAAACATTGTCTTTGCACTTGAAATCTGGGGTTTGTAAAGCGTGGGTTACTTGGCAGCAGACAGTTGTCATCGCCACTGATAGCCTGGGCAGCGGCGTGCTTCAGACAATCCCGAATCATTTTAGGTTGTTTTATTAGTTTATTTTTTGCAGTAGAAATAAAATTCAGGACCCAGCGTGTGCCATCGGACTGTGCTCCAGGTTTTGTGGCTGAGGTTTTGTGCTAAGGGATGTGCTGTGCAGCAGGGTGTTTGGTTCCTTCTGGGGAAACGTTGGGGTTTTTTGTTTTTCTTTCGTCTTTCACCCTGCTTTTTGATCTAGGTAGCTGCATGTAGGAATGAGATGCCAAAGCGGGATGTATTCCCCCATGCGTGTCCGCGTGCTTTTCATTTCCAGCTGATGTATTTCTTTCAGAGTGAGCAATCTCAGCCATCCTACTGCGGGAGGATCTCTTAGCCTAGCGAGTGTTGATCATATACGAGCTCTAAAATAAGCAGCTTGTCTTCTCCCTGACTATTAAAATTTGGGGGATATTCTTATTACTTCCTAAAGTTCCTCTCTCCCCTTTCTTTTCTTCCCCCTTGGAAGCTTAGGAATGAAGTGGAAGAAGCCTTCTGAGATGGGCACGTTGAGGTCTCCCCCTTTGGACCATGATTTTCCACTAAGGTCAAACAATTTTGTTTCATCCCTCTGGAGCCCAGAATGCAACTCTAGTAGTCCTGTGTGTGGGGAAAGAGCTAGCAGGGTCTCCTTACTCCTATTCCTTTCCCAGCATTTACTCCAGCCAGATTCATTTTGCGCCTTCCTGTAACGAGCGCTCTTGGCCGTGTCCTACTTCGGGGTCATCACTTGGCTGGGAGCGGTTTGCTAGGTTCCATGAGGATCTCCGCTCCTCTTTACAGCTCCCCAGGCAGCTCTTGCATCCCTCTAATGAATTAAGCCTTGGCTCTTCCCATCCTGGGAAGGCTCTTGGTCACAGAGGTTAGCACTGGTGCACGCATGGGGGAGCCGGGAGCTGCCAATGCTCTCTCCCCAAAGAGTGAGCTGCACCGTCAACGTTTCCACCTTTTCTATCTCCAGGCAGGGCTGATGAGGTGAAGACCCTGAGAAATGAGGTGAGAGATGCCTTTGGACATGAGTGCCAATGAGTGCCAGCATGGAGCTGTGGAAACGGAGCAAGGAATTAACCCTTAACTCGCTCCTCCAGGTGGCAGGGAGGAAGGGGCAGTGGCCGTGCTGCATGTAGCAGCATCTTCCCAAACCCCTGGTCCCTGCAGAGCAGAGCCAGGCTCCCTCCTGGAGGAGTCTCCTGGCTCCTTCATAAGAGGCAGTTCCCTCTGAAATAAAGAAACCGGAATTTTTTTTACCTGGCCTTGACTCTGACCCATGCCCAATGCACACATGCTGAGGTTATCAAGTACTTCATGTTTGGTTTTTTTTGTTTTCTTATTTAACCCAACTTGCCAAGCATTTTATTGGCTGCCTTGGTGACCAAGGGATGCTCCCCCCAGCCTGGCCCTCCAAAAAAACCTCTTACGAAACAGTTCACCTTTCGTAATAGGCTTTTCTAAAGTCCAGTCTCCTTGTACCTGTTTGTTAAGGCTGGTGATGGTGCGTTATCTTACATAAGCAATATGGAAAGAGCGAGGCAGGTGATAAGGGAACGCAGCTTAGCGGACCCCAAATGGGGCCATGGGGTAGCGCAAGCGCCTGCTGCCTGCCCACACTCACCCAGCCTCAGGAGCAGCAACCTCCCTCTCACCCCAAAAGCTTCGGACCCCAAGAACGCCTACTTCAAGGATGGATTTGCCCCCTGGCTCTGCCCTCCTCATCCTCGTCTGCTTTATGGGTTCAGCATGAGGCTGGGAGACTCCCCCCCCTTTCTCCTCCCAGAGCCTTATTTTATTCCCTGTGAGCTTCAGGGAAGCAGAAAGGGTGCAAATGGGTTTTCAGAGGTGGCTGCCAGGGCTGAAGCGCCGTCTCGGACATCTCCCGGGCGGGCACCCGCCACTGTAGCCATACCTGGCATCCCATAGGGATGTCTTGGTGCCAGTAGAGTATCTCAGCCTTGCTGCCGCATGCTCTCACCTGGGGAATGCCTGCACCAGTCCGCTGGGTCGAGTATTTGTTGAACACGTCTCCTCCGAAGGAGGTTTGGGTTGGGATTGACTGAATAGCTGCCAGCTCTCTGCTTTGAACCTGAGAAGTGTTGTCCAGACCGCGGAGAGACCAGTCTCCTCTCCTCCCCACACCAGGGTGGGTTTCTCTTCCTTATGAAAGAGTGTTGCCCGGGGAGGTGCTAGCCTCCATGAACTTGGGGTGGGGGAGAGCAGCATGCCTGCAAGGGACCATCCCCGCCCCCCCCCTCCCCGAAACGTTTGCTTCCCTTTTAAATGAAGTGTGCCTTGGAAAGGAGTCAAGTGTCTTGTATAAACAGCCTGGAGTCAGGATCGCTCAGGCACTCCGAAGGAAACATAGGGATGATTAAGAGGGGATTTTGTGTGCGGGTGCATGTGGGTGCACGCCTTTGGCCTCTCCGCGCTGCTCCCTGGCTGTCCATGATTGCCGCTTGCCTGCAGCTCCAAAAATACATCAGACTCTGTGATGGGAGCATCTGCTCTGGAGGGTCAGGTCTTCGTATTCATGGGAGTGTCCCCGACTCCTTAACCTCCCACTGTGCCTTCGCCGCCGTTGCGCCTGATTTGCGTCAGCAAAACCTCCCTTCAGATGAGTTTGGCTCCTCTTTATAACCTCCTTCTTCGTTAAGTGTTATGGAAGGTGGATGATAGCAGCTCTGACCCCTCCTGGGGTTGCTCAGCGGGTGTGCGGGGCCAGCCGCAGCACATCTGGTGCTCTCTGCAGCTGGAAGGGACCAGGTTGGTTCTGGTTTTCCATGGACCCACCCATGGGGTTGTGGGTGGTCAGCTTCATGTGTGGGGATGGGGACGCTTGGGGAGGAGGGAATGTGAGAAACCCGTGGGGACCTGCAAGGGACCACGGGAGAGTGCTGCCCTCCATCGCCGCCAGCCTCAGAGGTTTGCTGGAGCATCTCAGCCAGTGCCAAGGTTGGGTGGTGTCCAGGCTCCTTTTGGAGAGCCCCTCCAAGTAAGCCCCTCTCCCAGCTATTTGCACTCAGAGCCTTCAAGGTTTGGGGCATTGTTATTTTAATTAGAACTGAGCCTGCTGAATGCAAGGGGAGGTCTTAAACCAGGCACATCTCTCACCTCCAGAGAGTCAAAGTGCATCTTGGAAAAGCCGAGCTCCAGCTGCACAGGTCCTGAAGGAATGGCTGTTTTGCTTTGCTCCAACAGTTTTGGGTGACAACTTCTTCCCAAGCAAAAAAAAAAAATCCCCTTTGTCCTTCCCCTCCCACCCTCTGGGCTCTCTGCATCCAAGGGCTGAGGCTGCTGCGTGGTTTCGGTGCCAGCAGCAGCGCGGGGTGGGATCGGGTCCCCCGAGCGGCCCTCCTGCTCTTCTGCCTTTCCTGCGACCCCTGCTCGCAGGAGCTGGATTGGAAGGGCTCGTGGGCAAGGGGGGGGAGAAGTTGCACCCCAACGTCTTCCTCTCCCCTCACCAGCTGCGTTTCCCCCACCTCGCCTTCCCTCACAGCAGGCAGCCCCAGCTTGCTCCCAGGCATCTGGGGACCCACGGCCCCGTTTCTTCTGCCCCCAGGTTATCACCCATGGACAAGCCCATTGCAGCCCATCTCCTGCCAGCTCTGCATTTTCCTGCCTGCTCTCCCTGACCACAGCTTGTCTCTCCCATCTTCTGCCCTCCACCTGCTCCTGAAGCTCAGCCAGCGCTGCTTCCCCGTGGTCTCTGTGCCTCTACCTTCTTCCCAACCCCAGCATGTCGGGGGGTCAGGCTGCCTCTCTTCCTCATCTTCCTTCCCTGCCAGCATCCCCTCTCTCCCCAGCACTCCTCATCTGCCCAGGGATCAGGCTGATGTTTGCTGCACTAAATTCAGCCCTAGCGATCCACCCTCTTCCCTCCCCGTTGGTAAACAGCTTGGCTTCTTCAGCTAACGCCTCGCACTGGGAGAGCTTTCCCTCCAGCTGCTCCACGTCTCGGGCGGTCCCAGCCCTCTGCTGTTTAGCCAGTGCTTCCTTACTTGAATGACTTCGGTAGGGTCTGGCCAGAGCTGCAGGAACAAAACCTAATGTTCTCTGCAACAAGATCCTCACAGGAGTCACTTCTCTGCTCCAGCCCAGCCCAGCTGGACCAGGGTGATGAGGGTGGTGAGGCACTGGAACAGGCTGCCCAGAGAAGTTGTGGATGCCCCATCATTGGAAGTGCTCAAGGTCAGGTTGGACAGGGCTTTGAGCAACCTGGTCTGGTGAAAGATGTCCCCCCCCAGGGGGGTCAGACTGGATGGGACCTTTAAAGGTCCCTTCTGACCCAAACCATTCTGTAATCCCAAGATTCTAATTCCACAGTGATCCCAGGTCAGGGTTGGGTAAGGTGAAGGTGGATCCAGCTGTCACCCGCAGGACCATGTGCTGGGACGGGTTTTTTGAACATAGGCGTTGATAGCTGAAGGGCGTAGAGGTCATTCTGCTTCAAGAGTTTACTTTCAGATGTTTCACTTCCACTTTCTCCCTGTCTGGGAGCGTTTCCCACGTTACACCCCACATCGTTGCTCTGTGGCTTTTTGTTGGGGCAAAGTCCCAGCCTGGGACTTTGTCCTCTCCTGCTTGGCTACTGCGGTGACAGATGCCTGCCTGATGTTAGCCTGTCTGTTGACTCCCCTCCAAGATGGGGCTGGGGAGTTCATGGTGGCAGCTCGTCCCTGTGACCCTTTTTCCCTCTTTTTTTGGCTTTCTCCTACTTTTCCATAGTCTCACGGTTGTTCACACCCTGCCCTCACGCTACCAGGGCTCCATTTTCTTCTTCCCCTTCACCTCTGTCCTATTTTCTCCCGCTGTCTGGCAGCATCTCTTACGCTTTTAGATACCCAGCCCTGTCTTCTGGCTGGTGCTATCATCCCTCCCAGGAGAAGCTTCCCAAGAAGCCATCTTCTTGCCCTTCTTCTCCTACACAAATTCTCTTGTAATTGTCTGACCAGCCCCAGGTAGATCCCCGGGGCTCTGCATCCTCCTCTGCTCCCCCAAAAGCCACTCCACCCACCTACAGCATTTGCATTCTCCATGTTGGGTGGGCAATTTCATTCTTTTTCTGGGTTTGGTTGGGGTTCTTTTTTTCACACAATGGGTCAGGGCTTCTGGGCGCTACCGCCATTTCAAATAAATGCCAATAGCGAGTATTGCTGCTCTCCTAGCCAAGGACGCAAGGAATTTGTCAGCCCTGAAATACCTTTGATCCCCCATTCATCATCTTGGCCTTCCCACTGTTATCTTTGTGGAACACGCTTCCGGTATTCAGCAAATATTTTATTTCCTGTGAATTTAAATAAAAAGACCTTTCCCCCCCCCCTTTTTTTTTAATTATTTTAAAATAGTTTTGGCACCATGTGGACGCATTCCATTCCAAGAAAAATAAAGGAAAACTGTTCTGACTAAATATAGATCAAAAGACACTTGTGAGCTGCCTATTGCATCCTAGGCTGAGCGCGCTTTCCTCTCCTGGGCCACCCGGGCTCTCTCGACCATGCTTGTGCCCTGCCCCATAAACCCTCTGTATTCCCTCCTCTGCTCCAGGCAAGCTCTGCTTCCATTCAGCTTGGTTTCTGGCTCGGCTCACAGCCTGGCTCATGGGGAAGATGCTGTTTTTAGAGTACTACAGAGGTCTTCCAGTAGCAAGACTGCGTTGTGCATATTTCATCCTTTCCCCCTGGGGCTTTTAAAGCTCTTTTTCAATTCTTTCTTGCAACGCCCCTTGGAGCAGGTTCTGGTAATTGGCTTTACAGCCGGGTGAATCCAAGGGGCCAACTGGAAATACTGGATTTCAGGTCACCTAAACGAGCATGGCTCCATCTCAGCTGCGGCACAGCTCTAACGTGGTCTCAGGAGCACCCGCCAGGTCTGTGCACAGTCAAGCCCATCACATTGGTTTGTCATTGTACAACTCCCAGTGCAACAGGTCCTCCTAGGGTTGGAGGGTTGCTCTTGACAGCTGCACAAGGGTTGCCACAGTGCAAATAATAATGAATATTAATAATGGCAAAGCAGAGGAAAGATCATAGAATCCTAGGCTTGAGGGGACCTCAAGGGTCATCTGGTCCAACCTTCCCAGGCAAGAGCCCAGCCTAGACAAGATGGCCCAGCACCCTGTCCTGCTGAAGCTTCAAAGTGTCCAATGTGATGGAGTCAACCCCTCCCCTGGGGAGATTATTCCAATGGGTGGCTGTTCTCATGGGGAAAAATTTCCCTCCCATGTCCAGTCAGAACCTCCCCAAGAGCAACTTGTGTCCATTCCACCTCGTCCTCTCCATGGGACTCCTTGTGAAAAGGGAGTCTCCATCTGTCTTGTAGCTTCCCCTTAGGTACTGGTACGTGGTGATGAGATCCCTTCTGAGCCTCCTTTGCTCCAGGCTGGACAAACCCAGATAAAAGCAGAATTCCTTGCCCTCTCTTCTGAATGCTGCACCCAAAATCAATTAGGGATCCAGGACTGAGCCCTTAAGTAGATCTGTTGCGTGTCAGGGACACAGCCGTATTGGCCAACTTGAGTCCATGTGCATATGACTCTCAAATCCCTCACACAGGGTATGGTCTCCAGCAGTTACACATCAGCAGGGTACTAACTGGGTTGGCATTTTTTTTTTTCCCCACAGGTGTTTGTGCTGTGCCATGGGCTTCTCCAGCTCTCCCAGCTCCTCTACAGCGCCAACTTCAAGAGTAGCCTCACCACCATTGAGAAGCGCTTTGGGCTTTCCAGCCTTTCTTCGGGTTTCATCTCCAGCTTGCATGAGGTAACTGGGGGAGATGCTTGTGTGGGGGCCCCCAGGCGTGGCTAGAATGCGGGGGGACCTTCCCCAAATAGGGCCTTAGGGTTGTTCACACTCAGCTCTTCCTCATCCATGCCTACATGTGCTGGATGTAGCAGATGTTGCTGTACACTTCGCACCTCTTCACAATTCACTCTTGCTGTACCATATGCTGGGAGGTTGAAGGTAGGTTTAGGTGGTGAGGACATGGCCTTGGAGGGCAGCAGCAGAAAGCAGGTTGCGTCAGAGGAGACTGCTCCACCCTGGGATGCCATACATCTCCAGCAGAGACATGACTGGGACACACGCAATGCGATTCTTCTCCTTTGGTCACAGTTCTTCCAGCTTTTGTGAAGAAGAGCGTTTTATTATGAGTAGGACCCACACAAAGACAGCTCTGTGAGCAAGTTCCAGTAAAAGTGTCTGTTTTCATAGGTGTCTCATCAGCTTTAGGAATGACCCTGGCCTAAGTAATTCCCAGCTTTCTCTGAAAGGAGACCTTGGCCAGCAGTGTCTCCAAGATCTACCACCCTTCTTCAGTGGTCCCAGCTCCTGAAGGCCCCATGGCAAAGGACTGACTTTCACTGGCATCATATTGCTGAGCTGGCCAAGGATTTTCTCATGGACTGAGACTCATTCTGATCTGGAGTAAGTTTTCTAGTTCACATTGTCATGAATTTTATCCTTTCTGGTAGCTCTTCAAGGCCAACTGGGAAAAGACCCGCGGGGAGAGCCTTTCTTTTGAAGACACCAAATGCTTCGTGGCAGCCCGCCTTGCATACAGCTGGTCTTCTCGCATGGGATCCTCCACCAAGAGGCCGAGCACTGGGAATCCTCCTGGGTCCTTGGGGAAGTAGATGCCCAGGTCTTACCCCAACCAGCACCAGGTCCAAGATTAAAAAGACCGGTTCAGGGCCTTTTGAGACCAATGAAGGACTTCCCACTGATTGTGGCTAGGTCCAAACCATGCAAAGAGACCCGGTATGGATAGTTGTAACGTCTTTAATCCTCAACTGGCATAATTATGCCCTGCAGAGTATCCCACCACCCACAGCGGTGATACATCGAAGCCATGTGCTCCTCATCCACTGGAGAAATTGCTTCTACTTATGAGACTTAATGCCTGGAAGAAGTAAGACCAAAGCAAACATCACGTAGAGCAGTCTGTTACTGCAAGAAGATAAAGGGAAAAGGATTGGAACGGGACGTAGGCCATACTGTTGAAGAATAACAGCTTTCAGACAACTGATATATCTTTATTTTCCTGCCTTGTGAGAGGGATTTCTGCACTTTACTCCAGCTCTGTGTGAGCTCCTCTTGCTTGTCCAGGACCGCAATCTTTTCACATCGGCAGCTGCGGCAATTCCAAGAAGAAAAACCACAGAGAGACAAACAAGGGAGCCCATGTAAACATAAATAGAAAGTATTCTTAGCCATACACGCTGAGGTTAAAATAATGTTTAGCTTGTCTCAAGCTGACAAAGCCCATGTAATGGTGATTTTATGGTGTTCGTCCCCTTGCATATGACTAAGCTGCATGTTTTAATTTTTTATTTTTTTTTTAGCTGATCATATCTGCAGTTCAGAATGTCCAGAGTCACAAACATTTGCAATGAGCTGGATTTTGTAGGCTCATGCCTGCTTGGAGTCATGGGAATGGAGACAAGATGCTTCGTTTCTTGCTGTGTTTGGGAGAATTGTTAGTTTACAGCACATCCTATGGGGCGGGCGGCATGTGTGGGTGCTGAAAAATGCCCCGGCCGTCTGTGACAGCAAGGGATGCACGCAGGCAACAGAAGCCAAGGAGTTTTGATGAGAAGGAAGCGCTGACTTGCTGGGAATGTGCAGGGTGAAGGGCTCTTGAGGGGATAGAACACCACCTGATAAGGGAGCTCTCCACCCACCCAGACACGGTCATGGGGGACCTGTTATAGAGTCTTGACTTCCTCCATGGCATCTTCCAACATTCTCCCCATTTCGCTGTGCCCTTTCCAGATTGGCAACGTGGTCCTCATCATCTTCGTCAGCTACTTCGGCAGCCGAGTTCACCGCCCGCGGGTGATCGGCGTGGGGGGGCTGCTGCTGGCACTGGGAGCGTTCCTGGTTACCCTGCCCCACTTCCTATCAGACCCTTACGAATACACCACGCTTAGTGCCGGTAAGTCCCGTCACCCTTATTGCCATCAGCTGTCCTGGCACAAATCCATCTCTGGGATGGGTTACCCATGCCTACCCAAAAAGAGAGGTCGTATCCAGCGTGCACATAACTTAAACGCAGCAGTTGGAAGGGAAGACCTAAGGCAGAGATTTGCTATTCTAAGCCTGACTTCAGTATGGGTTTGCAACCCTTTCTGAGTGCAGTAATTTCACGTGGCATCCCTTCCGCCACTTCCATGCATGTCATTCAAGACACCGTTTCAGGTACCGAGTGCTCGGGTCATGGTGAAGTACCTACATTCCCCATAGATGCTCCTCAAGGCCTCCAGAGGGAGCAGCCAGCGTTTCCAGTTCAGCAGGCAGGATATCTGTCTATCCAGGCTGCCAAGACCCCCCTCCCTCCCATCAGTGCCCAAGGAGCTTGCTGTAGGGCCAAGACCCCCAAGATGGCCATCACCCCACACAGATGTGCCACCCCAGCAATATTTGTAAGGAATCTCCACATCCAGTGAAAGAGCGTGTCCTTCCATGTGGCCACTATAAAATATACTTGAAAACGAATTGTTTAACTAGCTTAATATGTTGGGTTTAACATGCTCCTCCCCTGGTTGCGCCCACCCATCGCTCTTCCAATCTCTAAGCACGCCATGCGTCTCCTTTCAGCACAGGTGGTCTGGGTCCTTCCAAACTGCTCCTGAGCATCCTGGAAATAGGTTTGCTTTCTGTGGCATCACAAGAGCCCTGGTGACATCTCTAAAGCTGCGTTACTGGCTAATGATGTTATTAACTGTTATTAATGATGGCACAAAAACCCCAGCCCGGGAGTGGGTGTGAAACCAGCGGTGAGCAGAGCGAGCTGCTGACGGGGCAGCAGATTTGGATGTTCCCAGGGATGGGGCCTCCACCATCTCTCTGGGCAACCTGTGCCAGGGTTTCACCACCCTCATTGTAAAGAATTTCTTCCTTATATCCAGTCTAAAAGGTTATCTTTATGGGAGTCACAGAGGTATGGCGGCATGAGAAGTGAGGTGGTCTCCCTGCTGCTGTGGGTGACAGAGCAGAGTTAAGGCCTCCTGTCCCCAGGGCCTGTCCTGCTCTAGCCAGTAAGCCTTATGATTCATACTAAGGAGGGCTACTGGTTTAACTGGGCAGGCTTAGGGAACAAGCTAGCGTGTACGATGACAGCTCCAGTTTCCTTGCAGAATGCAGTACGCAGAAGAGCCCACATCACATGCCACGAAGCTGGCTTTGGTCTTCCCAAAGCAGCTTCAGCCCCTAAATCCTCGGGATGCCGATGAGCCTTAGCCTCCCTGGGGATTGCCACCTCTGAAAACCCAAAGTCACCCCGGCTCTGTGCCAAGTGGCTCCCCCCCACGCCTGTGCCACCAAGGAGGATGGCAGTGGTTGCAGCAGTGCCAGCCAGGGAAAGCCTTCCACCTCTAGTTAGAAGACGCTTTCTCCTGGAAAGGCTGTGAGCCCCATGCACGGCATCCTAGCCTGATCTTCTGGGCTCAGGGAGCCTTGGCTGTGCTGGAGAGCTGCTGGATGGCCTTAAAATTACAGGATCGTTTAGGTTGGAAAAGACCAATCATTACCCTAACCCTGCCATCCCACCACTAAACCATGTTCCTAAGCAAAGGGACATGGTTTAGTGGAGCAACTTAGGCAGGTTGCTCCCTTTAGTTAGGTCCTGATTTTGCCACAGCTCAGTGGGCTGCAAACCCCAGGCAGGACAGAGCTCCTCACGGGTGCCTGACAACCTCTGCTCCCCACAAAGGGGCAGAGATCCTCTGGCTTTGCTCTCCCACATCATCTCTGGGAAATCTGGCACCGCCACAGCTCATCTGCAAGCCCAGGTCCCATGAAACGTTATTAAAAATGATGGCCCGGTGCGGGGCTCAGAGTGTGCCAGCGCTCACGCAGAAGTACAAAGACCAGCTCTACTGGCTCCCTGCTATGCAGCCTCGAATGTCTCCACGTTTTTTGAGTCAGCTGTTTTGGAGAGTAGATCAGGCATGAGATGCCAAGTTTTCTGACAGCTTAAATTCATGTGTCAGGCTATGAACTGGTCAGGGACAGGGGCTGCTCTTACTCTGAAGGAAACAAGTTGGAGGAGCAGGTATCCTGCTGCCTGCCCAGAGCCGTACGTGTCTCTGCCCAGTATTTACAGACCATGAAGATACTCCAGTCCTGGTTGGAGTTTCCATGGCTGTCTGGAGCAGGATGAAGACTTCCCCCTGTCTGGATGGTATGAAGAAGTATGGTCCTTGCTTTGGAAGGAGGCGGGCTGCTACTGAGGGATGAGGGCAGCGGAGATGCAGGGGCAGGGTGTCCTGCTGAGGGCAGCCAGGTCTCCCCAGAGAGCATTGCTCCCCGTTCCCGCCTGGGCACCACAGGGGAGCAAAGGCCACTAACAAAAAGCCAGCTGTGGGTTAAGTTGGCCCTCATGAAACCGAGAGCGATCTGCCATGAGGGGCTCCTGTGGTAAAACCTTCATTAGAAAAGGAGGCTCCTTCTGTCTGGCGGCATGGACCCTATAGACAACACGGCTTCAAAGAGACTGGCATAACGATTTTCGTGGTGACCTGCTATTAGGAACATGCTGCTGCACTACGGCAGGGGAACCCCTAATCACCCGACAAATATTTGCTTTTGTTTCATGTCTATTTGCTCGGAAGCATAGAAAATCCATGGTTATTACATTAACAAGAAGGACGTGATAGGAACGTCGAACTAATTGCAAATAATAAAAATAGAAAGGACAGAGTGGGAAGAGCAGCATCAAAGGCACAGGACTTCCTCTGTTTGCTCTGTAATGCCTTCATTTTGCATGAAACCCAGGGATTTTTTTCCATCCATGAATATTTAGGCTTTTCCACTGGCTTTGACAGCATCTGTCCGAAGGTTTTTATCCATTGGCTGGGTCCACTGTTGCTGCAGCTTGGATGGAGAGATTTTTGTTTTCTGCTGATGGCTCGAGTGCAGCTCCCTGGAGCTGGGCTGCAGGGCTGACCCTTCCCAGGAGAAATTCATTTGCTTCCATCTTCTCCCATCAGCCTGCCTTTAAAAGTTTGATAAAAATCTGGTTGGTTGCTCAGTATGATACCCCAAAGGAAGGGAAAGGTGGTGAGAACAGCTAAATAAAATGAGCAATCCACCGGAAATCCAACAGCGCATGCCTACTTGGCAAATTTGGGAGATTCCTGGTACTGAGGGATTTAGTGGCGGGGGGGAGGCAGGGGACGTGCCCAGTGTTGTAATGCTCCTTCTCCCTCTCAGGTAACAAAAGCCAGATCTGGACTGAACTCTGCTATGCAGAGAATAAGTTCACGTGCCCAAACGCCACCCAGGATCCCCAGAAGGAAGCCAGCAGCGTATGGGCAATGATGGTCATCGCCCAGCTGCTGGCTGGAATCGGGACGGTCCCCATCCAGCCCTTTGGGATATCCTACGTAGATGACTTTGCAGAAGCAAACAATTCCCCGCTGTACGTTGGTAAGTGGGACCCTTGTTGTATATCGGTTTGATGGGGAGGCGAGACGTAGAGGTGCTCATCAAGAAGCCTGTGGACAGGGGTTGAGCAGCCAGTGGGACTCAGATGAGATCCTCCCCTGTCGAAAGGCTGGGCTGGCTCTCCACTTGACAGTTGGCTGTTCCCTGTCGGGTTATATTTATGGTGTGGAAAGCCAAAGAATCAGGGCAAGGAGAAGAGATGGATGAGCTGGGGCTTCTCCCTTGCGTCTGCAAGGTCTTACGCCATCCATAGGGTGGGAAAGACGAGTAAGGAAACCTTCTCAGAAGCCATGTCCTGCTCTTACTGAGCATTGGGTGATCATGGTATGACAGCCTACAGGAGCTAATTCACACAGGTTTTGCATCAAGGCTTCAAAATTGACATTTTTTTTGCCATGGAATTGGTCCTTGTCCAGCAGGACCCGCCCAGGCTCAGGAGGACATCTTGATTGCAAAGAGATAGGTGCTGGCTTCTGTGTTAAACTACAGGTTTTTTTCCCTGTAAATGGCAAAACCCTCATGCCTGCCTGCATGAGCTTTGAGCTGCATCCGTAAGTTATTTAAAAAGCTGATTCCTCCTGGTGCCAAACAATGTCTTGTAAAGCAGCCAAAGGTGTCAGGGTGATTTGGGAGTGAAAAACTGGATGTTCCAAAATAAGGTAAGCACTAAAGGAGAAGGAAAGGGATTGGAATTAGACTCCCAATGACAGGTTTTGGACAAGTACTGGAGTGCTTGGCAGGGTCTCCAGACCCACCCGGGTGTGCTTTGCTCCAGGCTCCTGCTGGAAAGGGGCTGCTGCACCACCTACGAGCTCTGCAGAATGTCTCCCGTGTGGGTAGTACTCACATCTCTCAGCAAAAATACAGTCTGGGCTGGCAAAAGGAGGGACAGGGGATCCTTGTGTTCCCCCTGTGGTGAGGGGCCACTGTTCCCAGGACCTCCAAGTGCCCTTTGGATTCCCAAGCCTGCAGGTCCTGAGGATGAAGGAAAACGGGGCTGGCTTGTTCTTTATAATATAGGTGGTCACTTTAGGGCCGTGAGAATGTCCGTGTCAGGCGGCATGGCTGCCGTGAGTCTGGATTGCCTCAATACTACATAAATACCGTTGCCCTTTGAGTCTTGTTTCGGTTTAGGTCTCAGCATCTTCCTATGAGAAGGAGCTCTACCATCCATGCATGAAGTTAAATACTCCTTCTCTAAAGATCCTGCCCTTCAATATTTAAGTTTATGTTGTAGAAACAAAAGCACTGCCTTGCCTGATTGGAAAAGAAAAGCTTTTAAAATAGGTGCACAGCTGAGGCATAGCGGGCCCAATACTCTCAAGGGCTCCAGACCAGCAAAACGCACAGAAATGGTCAATGTGGTTCAAGCAAACTGGCTCCTTTTGAACATCTGAAGAAGGTTGTGCAAAGGTTTCTTTCAGGGAGGAAACTTGCTTCCTTTCATTCCAAAGAAACCAAAAGGGAACTTTTTGACCTTACGGGTTAGGTCCAAATTATCTAATTTTTGAATGGGATAGTTCAGCTGAACCGCGGGTGACCTGGATTTTTTGCCCTCAGCATCTTTCACCGCCCCTGAAGTTTGCACCAAGTGTTTTTGCTTGGGTCTAAGGACTGAGATGGCTTCATTTCCTCATCCACCTGCAGGAGATTAAGGTCTCCGTCACCAGCGGGAGCCCAGGGTGCCACCGCCCTGCTGCTCTCTGGAGTTCCCCCCTCTGTCACCGTGAATCACGGATATTCACGCTGTGGCTGACAACTTTTAGCACACTGGCAGAGCCTTGACTGCAGCAGAGGGACTTTTTCTGCAGCCAGCTGCCTGCCCTCCTCCTAATCCTGTTAGATAAACACCAAGTTCATGATCTGAGCAATGGGGATATTACCATCTGCTGCCTGATAAATGATGGTTTCTCTCCTCTGCGCTCTGTAACACCATTCCCACCTCACATGGGAAGACCAAGCCCATCGAAGCCCCTGTTCCCTGCTCACACTGGCTCTCTCTGCTCCCTTTTTCAGCCATCCTCTTCGCCATTGCCGTGTTCGGCCCTGCTTTTGGATACTTGCTGGGATCCGTGGTGCTGCGCCTCTTCGTGGATATCGGGAGAGTTGACATTGGTGGGTATTTCTCAAGTAGCGATGATCCTCCTGAAAGCCTTCCGTGAGTCAGAAGGTCACTTTGAGATGGTGGAAGCCTCCAGTCCCATGACCCACAAAACCCACTCCCCCTGGAAATAACTGACCTGGAAGAGCACCCCCAGCCCACTTCTCCACTCCATCTCCCTGTGAGGAAGGCTACAGATGGTCCTGAAGCCACCACTGAAGCAGAGCCCTGTGGTAGGGACATTTCAATGTCCGACCCATGGTGCTGCACTGAAGCACTGGTGGTCATTGCTGGGGTCTGCCCACTGCCACCATGCCGGCACGGTGGTGGAGAGGAGCAGGGACATCTCAGACATCCAGGGGTGGAGAAGACAACCACAGGGCAACCGTTGCTCTATGGGTCCACAGGAAGGCTCGAGCCTACTCATCCTCCTCCCCACCACCCTTCACTAGCACCTGCAGAACGAGGGACCAAGCCAACGCCACTGCAGGGCTTATTTTCTGTATCCTCGGTGCGTGCTTATTATTCCTGGTAACTTAATCACTAAAGAATTCTCCCCAGCTCCATCATTAACGTGGCTTTTCCTGTGTTTCCTTAGAGAGATCAGAGCTCGCCTGACATTTTTGTCCGGTGCCTGATAAGAATAATAAATGAACCTGGGGCAGGAAACGGCAAAAAGCCTTGGCTGGCTCCCCACGGCGGCAGACGGATTTAGCAGCCTCTGCCTGGTCGCTCCATGATGACGTCCAAGCTCTGGAGTGGAGTGGTCCTGTTTGGGGAAGCGGGGCGATTGTTTCGGTGGGGTGTGGGCTCCTCTCCTGCCGCACCCTGGCAGGCAGCTCCCACCCAGAGGCTGCTGCTGGTTCCTTTCCCAGCCGCAACGTCCCAGCGATGGGGAGATGTGGTCCACGTGCCAAGCCAAGCAATCTGTCAACCTGCCTTGAGCATCGCTTGGCCCGGCCGAAGGATGTCTGTGCTGGAGACGGAGCGGCTCTCACCTTCTCCTCCTTTTTCCGGAGAAGGCGCCCAGAGTTTCATCCACTCGGAAACCAGGCTCATTAACAGCACTCTTCTGCCGGCACGGGTCCTTCCCTTGGTCTCTGCAAGCAGAGAGTGACCAAGCTTGGAACAATGGGAGAGCAATTTTTTCCAGGAAAGCGGCTGTGCCCTTTCCCAGTCCCTGTCTCAGCTCAGCATCCCTGGCAGGCAGCGCGGTCCAGACCCACCATACGCCCCAGGCTGAGGAGGATGGAGTCGGGCCCCCGTAATTGCCGCCTTGCTGGCTGGCTCAGTGGGAAAGAGTTGAACCTGTGCCATCAGCATACTTCAGTGCTGACTAAATCCATCCTACGGTCATTTGGGAGGCTCGGCACAGTTTAGATGGGGAGTGGCAGGGTAGGATCCTGGCCAGGGGAAAGGAGATCAAACACAACCAGGGCTGGTCTTGCTACCACCTTGGGAGCTCCCACCTTCATCCATTTGCTCTTCCATGACAGTGGAGAGACCCTTGGACTGTGCCCACATGGACCCTTGGTGTTCCACCGGTTGATATTTGCATGGACATGCAGGAGCAGAGCTCTTACGATGGGTCCTTGTGTCTTGCAGCCACGGTGGCCCTGACACCAAGGGACCAGCGGTGGATTGGAGCCTGGTGGCTGGGACTGCTGATCTCCTCGGGCTGCTTGGTGCTTACATCCATTCCTTATTTCTTTTTCCCTCGGTACATGCTGAAAGGAGAGGTGAGACTGCAACCTCCAGAGGGCCAGAACATCTTGGTACCAGGGCTGCACTCGGGGAGGGAATACTTGTCCCCGGAGGAGAGGGGTGGGAGGGAGGAAGGGAGCCCAGCAACCCTTCTCAGATGTGGTTACAACTTCTCACAAGTGAAAAGTCTTCCAAAACAAGCCCTGTGCCTCTAAAACATGAAGGACTGGACCCTTCACTTCGTCACCCTTAGCTGGAGAGCCAGAACCACCACAGCTCAGCAGACCAAAACCAGACCTCATGCCCTTCCCAATATCCACACTGACAGCATCGCTTGGGAAGGTTTTGGGTAGACCTGCGCCTTCCTGGGGGCAGGGTGATGGCTGGGTGGCTTCTTGGGGTTCCTGCACGCGGTCCTCCTTGGTAGGGGTCTGTCTGTGGGGACTTGACCTTCCTAGGGTGCCTGGACTGGTTCTGCTGGTGATGGCTGTATCTTAGCTCCCCACTGCAACACCCTCTGCAAGGTGACACTCCCCTGATATCATCAACCCCATCATCATCATCATCATGCTTGAGCAGAGTATCCTCAAGCTGGGATAAATCTAGGCAGTGGGGTTTGATAAATGCGCTTTTCCTTCAGGAAAAAATTGCAGAAAAGAGACAAGTTTCCCATTAAAACAAATTTTAAGAGATGCAAAACTATCAAGATGTTTAATTTTGATGTTTTCAAAGCCAAACCCCACTTGTTTAGTTTCAAAACCAGTTTTGTTTTGTTTTGAAATTCTTTGATGATCGATCCTTTAAAGGTCAAAACCAAACCCAATGTACTTCATGATTATAGCTGGAGGACTCACCAGAACTTCAGCTGAGCTGCCTCCAACTTTCATTTTCAGACTTTCTGCAGAATTAAAAGAGGTGCCTTGACGGGGTTCAGGAGAGGGAAGCTTTCCGTGCTCTTAGAACCTCTCCCAGCAGGACAAGCTTTTGTGTTGCAGCTCTGCTTAAGTGCTGCGGTGATTTTTAAGATAATTCACCCCTTTGCTTGTGAAGGGCAGGAAAACTGTCAGGCTTGGCAGGGGGTCACGGGCATCTGGGACAGCCCTGCTCCTCCCAAGCCCCACTGCATGCTGGGATGGTGCCAGCCACCCATGGGTGCTCCCCTCTCACCGCAGGCTGCTCTTCTCTCCCTCCCCAGGACCCGAACGCAGAGGCTGGCATGCTCAGGAAGATGGAGAAGGGGGTGGCTGAAGAAACCTCCCTGCTGGAGTTTATAAAAAGTAAAGGACTTGCACTTAAAGGCGAGGGTGATGGGGGGTGTTGGGCCATGTGGGGTGGGTGGAGACCACCATGATGGCGTTTTCAAGCTTGAGGGTGTTTGTTGGGAGGCTTTGAGTCATAGATTCATAGAATCATGGAATCGTTTGGGTTGGAAAAGCCCTTTAAGCTCATCAAGCCCAACCGTTACCCTAACCCTGCCATCCCACCACTAAATCCTGGCCCTCAGCACCTCCTCTGCCCGGCTTTTAAATACCCCCAGGGGTGGGGACTCAACCCCTGCCCTGGGCAGCCCCTTCCAGGGCTTGACAGCCCTTGCGGGGAAGGAATTTTTCCCAATGTCCAACCTAAACCTGCCCTGGCACAACTTGAGGCTGTTTCCCCTCGTCCCATCGCCCGTTCCCTGGGAGCAGAGACCGACCGCCCCCCGGCTCCCCCCTCCTGTCAGGCAGTTGTAGGGAGCGATAAGGGCTCCCCTCAGCCTCCTCTGCTCCAGCCTGAACACCCACAGCTCCCCCACACGCTCCCCAGCAGCCTTGGGCTCCAGACCCCTCCCCAGCTTCCTTGCCCTTCTCTGGACACGCTCCAGCCCCTCCAGGTCCTTCTGGGAGTGAGGGGCCCAACCCTGACCCCAGCATTCCAGGGGTGGCCTCTCCACCACATTGTGTGGAGATGCAAGGGCCAGCTCAGGCTGTGGTGTGTTGTTCCCTAAGGACCACAGGAAGACAGACACAGCCTCCCTCTTGCTGTAAGACAGTCGTCTTGAGGTCTGTGGAGCCTGAATCATCTCTGAAAATTGGTTTGAGGATCTTAAATGGCACAAGCATGCTGGAAGACGCTAGCTGGGTGGTTCAACCCAGGGCGCCAGGAGAGGGCATGAGGCTGCCGGCGCCACCAGCCACCGCTTTGAGAACGTCACCGCCCTGCTGCTTACACCAGTTTGTTTATGCGTAGCTGAAACTGGCTTGAGCAAGGATTGTCACTGATGAGAGAGATCGGTTTAATGACTTTTTTTTTTAGCTCCATGATGACTTCTTTCCAGCTTAGAGCCCTGCTCCCCCCCCCTTCCCTCTCCATCCACCGCAGTCATAACCTGTGGCTGTCAGCTCCTTCTTCTCTGTCTCATTGGGCTCTGACGAATGACTCTAGGTCTCCGTGGCACTCTCTGCTAGAAGGGGAAGGCTAATTAGAGACCAAATAAATTACTCCTGGGGAGCCTGGAGTCAGCCTGCCTCTGCTGAAAGGCTGTCCTGGCTGGGCAGGGGGGACGTGATGTCCCACCAGGAAAATGCACATCAGCTGCAGGAGCCGGACCGTTCCTGTGCACAGCCAGCGGGGCTCTGCCAAAACCCTGGTGGCTCTGTTCGTTTGCGCTGCCCGAGGGTACAGCCCCTGCTCCAGAAAAACAAGCGCACCGTGGCCGCTACACGCTCCAGAGGCTCATGAGTTTGGGACGTGTGGGAGGAAGGGTGATGGGCAGAGCTGGCCCTTCACCTCCCGTCTCAGGGCACTTTGGTTGCCATCCTGACAGCTGCTGGGCCAAATTAGGGTGGCTCCCCTTCCGTTTTCCCACGGCCTTAGACATCCTTTGTGTTAACTCACTGGGAGCAGTCTAGGGGTTGTTTTTTTCACAGTACGAATGCTGATGTGAGCATCCTGGCTCCGGCTGGGATAGAGTTAATTGCATGGCCAAACCGTATTTTTCCTGCTGTTTCCCTGTAGGATTCCCAAAGATCTTCCTCAGGTTGCTCCTCAACCCCCTCTTCATCCTCCTGGTGCTGGCTCAGTGCAGCTTCTCCTCAGTCATCGCGGGACTCGCCACCTTCCTCAACAAGTTCCTGGAGAAGCAGTACGGTGCCTCCTCCTCATACGCCAACTTTCTCATAGGTGAGCACAGCCAGGCAGCAGCAGACATAGGGCAAAAAATATCCATCAGCAGGCAGCCACCGGCCTGTAGGTCCCAGGCTTTTGTATCCCATGGGATGAAGTCATCGGAAATGCATTTTCAGATGAGACCTAGGGGATCACCTTGAGGTGGTTTGATCACTTTCCTGACCTAAGATGGCTGCAGAAGGCCAGGCTGTCTTGCAGCCTCTCAGGGACTTGACCACTCTTGGGGGCCAGCAACCCCTCGCACTGAAAACGTGCAGCCCCACCATCCGGGTGAAGCTGGTCTGGATCTCTTGGATGCTTAAAGAAGTTGGCAAGAGCAAGCAATTACGCACCAAGCTTGATCTTGCATCTCTAAGCCAGACTACTGAGGCTGAGGTATCTCAGAGGTGCTGACTGCCTTAAGCTTGGGTCTCCTTGGGTAGCATTGGGGTCTTTGGGTTCTCCCAACCACCACAAGGTCCACAAAGCCACTACCTACACACCCTGCCAGCAGAGAGGTGCTTGGCAGGCAGTACCCGAGCTAATGCCTTTGTTCCTCTGCAGGAGCTGTGAACCTGCCAGCAGCAGCGCTTGGGATGCTCTTAGGAGGAATCATCATGAAACGTTTTGCCTTCTCCCTCCGGGCCATCCCCCGGTTTGCTGTGGTGGTGCTCGTTTTCTCCATCCTCATCTGCCTGCCCATTTTCTTCATGGGCTGCTCCACAGGGCACATCTATGGGATCTACCCACCCAGGTAACGCGGGCGCTTGGGTTGTTTCCAGCTCCTTATTCCTCCAGCTCTTGACCCGGTTATCCATGGGATGGGATACATGCAGGTGGAGGGGAAGAGGCAGGAGGCATCACCACGCTACTGTCTGCTCCTTGATCTAAGCACTATGCAGCACAGAAAGCTTGGGAGCTGCTGGAGGGACTTGCATGGAAAAGGAGGCTGTGCCTTCGGAAAGCTCCTCCCTTGCAATGGCAGCAGTGCCTTTTGCCAGGATCCCCAGGTAGCTGTGGGCTATGTGGATGGGTGAACATGAGCTCTTCCCCATCCCACCATGGCCAAAGGCAGGTCCCCGGTGCCGCCTTCCCAAAGGAGGTGGAGCAGCTCCATCCCACCATGGCCACCTTCCCACAGGAGGTGGAGCAGCCCCATCCCACCATAGCAGGTCCCCGGTGCCGTCTTCCCGCAAGCAGTGGAGCAGCCCCATCCCACCACGGCCAAGGGCAGGTCTCTCATGCCACCTTCCCGCAGGAGACGAGCCGTGCCGCTCCAGCAGATGAACTCCCTTAGGTAGTAAGGCAAGACAGAACACATAATTTGGTTTGTCCTCTTGACTTCCATGCTGTCGTCAGGCTTGTTTGGAAACAAGCCCACTTCCAGTTTCTGTCTGAACGGTGTTTCCAGCCTGGGCTGTTGGCGCGGCTGTTTGCGCAGTTCTGGATGGAGCCCAGCTACATTTCTCCGGGCTTTTGGCTGATAGGTTTTCAGCCAGGGGTGGGGTGGGGAGGGTAAGTAAGTGTGCGAGTACTTGTTTGCAGACATAACATAATTACTGCTACGTTCCCTGTGCACTCGCAGAGGTACCTGCAGGGGACCGGGGGGCTGGCAGAAGGCCAGCCCGCTGCTGGCAGCGTCCCAGTGCAAACAGGAATGGGGAAACTGGTTAACTAGTAAGAGGGCTTTTTCCTCCTCCCGTCCTATTTCTTAAGTTTTAAAATTTTTTTTCCTGCTCCTTTTTGGCAGTACATTGAGTTCCCAGCAGCAGGTTAAGCTGCCGAGTGGGTGCCAGTGCTCTGAGCACATCTTTCACCCAGTGTGTGGAGAAAACGGCGTGGAGTACCTCTCCCCCTGCTTCGCTGGCTGCACAAACAGCACCGCTAACTCTTCCGCTCCCAAGCAAGGGGTGAGTAAAACGCGGCGTTTGCAAAGCAGAAAGCGCCCTGCTTGCTGCTGATGGTGGGGGCTGCAGCGATGCCGTAGGAATCTGCCAAATGCAATAACGTGGTGGAGCCTTTTGGATGCGAGGGAGCAGGGAGGTCTCCCAGAGGAGCTGAAGTCCTGGACAAGGTGCAGTGGAGAATTGCTGTCATGCCCTGGGAGGCTGGTGGAGAAATGGGGACGGCAGCACATCCCACCGCAGGGTGCCATGGGCCGTGCCTTAAAATCGGAGCTGACGCTCTCGTCAGCCTTCTGCAAAAAGTGATGTGGTCTGGTGCGTCGCTAAAACCCTGCTCTTGGCTTTGGGAGGTTTATGTTTGTTTTTTCCAAATGTTTCCAACAGATCTACAAGAACTGTTCCCTGATCCCTGCTGGGAATGGGCTGTCCTCCGCCAAGGCAGGCTCCTGCCCTCTCAGCTGCTCCCACATGCTTCTTCCTGCCATATTCCTCATCTCCTTTGCTGCCCTGGTAGCCTGCCTGTCCCACAACCCCCTCTACATGATGGTTTTACGGTGAGCAATGGGCAGGATGGGGGGCCCCAAGGCACTGAGGGAAGTGTGAGATGATGGGTTCCCCGTGCTGGGATCAACAGAGCCTCTTGACCAGGCAATGGGGCCAAGATGCTTGGCCAAATACAGAGCTGCTGCGGCAGCTCTGACTTCCTGTGGCTTCTCCCCTGCAGGGTGGTGAACCAGGATGAGAAATCATTTGCCATCGGAGTCCAGTTCTTACTAATGAGGCTGCTGGGTGAGTGTCCATCTCCTAACGAGGCTGGGGGAAGGCAGCAGGGTGCTTGAAGGCTTGCTTGAGCCCTGGGAGGTGCTGAACCTCCTTGGGGACAGCAGGCCAAGCCTACAAGCAGGGCAGGGCGGGCAGCATGACTCCATCTTCTCTTCTCCAAAGCCTGGCTGCCGGCTCCAGCCATGTTTGGTGCCCTCATCGACTCCTCCTGCATCTACTGGCAGAAGCAGTGCACCCAGCGCCGGTTCTGCGCCTACTACAACAACGACTTCCTCCGCAACAGGTAACCCTGCCGTGCGTCCCTCCTGGTGAGGATGACCACGAGGGTGGTCCCCAGCTCAGCCTGGTGCCAGCTGGAGGTGCCACCTCCCAACACGGCATCTCCCCGCTCTTCTCCCAACAGATACCTGGGGCTGCAGGTGGGCTACAAGGTGGTGGGCACCATCCTCCTCGCCCTCATCAGCTGGAAGGTGAAGAGGAGCAAGGAGTACAATGTGCAGGAGAAGGCGGCAGCGCTGGTGTAGC
>JAKFQP010000128.1:349074-359887 GCA_023375905.1 Nycticorax nycticorax | reverse complement strand
GCTCACGGAGGGAGCAAAGGGAGAGGAGAGGAGGGAAGAGGACAGGAGGGAGCTGCCTTGGCTTTGCTCTGCATCAGCAAGTCTTTACAAAAACGAGATCTGACCGTGCTGTTCCAATTCCCCCTCCACCTCGCAGGTTTTCCCTTAACACCCGTGTGACCTTCCTGAACTCCGCTTTCTCCACCTTCATCCCATCAGGGGTAACACCCAGCTGGGCAAAGCCTTAGGAGGTGCTGGCCAGCAAAAGCATGCGAGGTGGCCCCAGACGGGGCTTCTGGCCCCAAAGGCACCAAGGTGGCCAGGGCTGGGCAATGGCTCTGTGCACAGGGAAGGTCACAGTTGCGACCACCTAGTTTTAGGAGCCCTTGAAACCACCAGAACCGGGCTGCCATCATTCAGACATCATGCTGGTTTTGATCTTCTTTGCCTTTCAGCAATCTCTCCTCCACTTCCCTTTGGTTTCTGGATCTCACCATGCTTGTTGATCTACTCCGAAAGCACCCTTCCCTTCCAGGGGAACAATTTGCAGGCAAAGTACAACCCACAGCAAAAAACATCGATCAAAAGAGCTTTAAAGTACAGCAAAAGCCTAAATCCCCGCAGACACATAAGTGCAAAAGGGTGACCGGCCTCCAGGTCAGGCAGCTGGAGCAGAAGGGGCTGAGTTTTATCACATCCTGCTGTCTTGCCAAAGCCATCTAAACACACCAGCTGCCAAGCTGCAGCCCAAGGAGCAATTTGCCCAGCCAGCACAAAGCCACAGGGCTGGGAGCAAGGTTTATAAAGAGCAAAAAACAAAGCGCAAAGCTAACTGGGGGGAAAAAAAATAAAAATAAAACACCCAAACCAAAACATTCACAGTTTCCAGTTCTGCTCTTTTCCCTCAGTCACTGGGGAAAAACAGCCCCAAATATTTAACAGGCAAGTCATGGAGTGCAGCCCAAAAAAACAGAGGCAGCTCTGCAACAGCCCAATGCAGGCTCCATCCTCTGGCACGAGCGGCACTGGGTGCAGCCCCAGCTCAAACAAGGAGAGATGAGGTTTCCCCATCCCGCTGGAACACCACAGGGTGCCACCTCCACCACAGAGCAGGGCAAGTGCTGACAACCACTGCAGCTGCCTCAAGTTTTCCTGTGCATTTGAGCAAAGTGCCTTTTTTTGTTAAGTTTTTTGGTTAGTGGTTTGTTGGGGGTTTTTTTCTACATGATTACCAAGCTGCTAATATTCAGACTAAGGAATAAATATGTGCCCTCCCACCCCAAACAACCCCAAAAGCCCTGTGCGTGGAGGAGGCGCTGGTTTTTGACAACACAGACCTGGCCACCAAGCAGGAAGGTTGATCTCCAGCGTCGTGTTGAGCAGAAGCAAAGCCCCAGTCCATGGGGATTCGACACCACTGAGAAGAGGCCAATGAAGGCTAAAACAAGACTGGAGAACAAACAGTTAAGCAAAAAAAACCCCAAAAACCCAACAACCTTTATTTAAGGAATACTTTTAATAAGAATAACTTAAAACCCACTACGGCCTCATGCTACCTTAACCCAGCAGAGGGTGGTGCCTGGCCTTTGCTTTTCAAGGAGACAGGGCTTTAAAGCATAAAACCCACCCAAAGCAACAGCAATATTCTCACTCCAGCACGACGGATTCAAAGCAGGTGGCCTGGGAAGAAGCTCCAGCTCAGGGAGTTCAAAGCAAGGCAAACAGATTCCAACAATGCTCTGGCTGCAGGAAAAATAACCTACTTTCTAAATATAACCCTCCCCACCTCTTGCATGGACTGTAGAAGAGTCACTGGGCTCATGAGACTGGAAATGCAAGGCCCAGCTTCCTCACGAGCCAGGTCTTTGCAGAAGACTCATCTGGCTCTTCACGATGCTACTGACACTCTATAATGCTACAGGGAGGCCGAGGATGCCCCAGACAGAAAGGAAAAGACAACAGATCAGTTGAGTGATGAAAGCAGCATCAACCCAGAGAGGAAAGGAGCCTGCAAAGGACAGAAGAGGTCTGCCAGGAGCCAGCCACCCCCTCCTACCCCAAAACGAACGGGGAAACAACAGAACCAAAAGGAAAACTTTCAATGATGCAGGACCTTGCAATTTGCCGTGCAGCATCCTGAAGAGCAATCATCCTCACACAGGCGCCGCCCAGGAACGGCACCCGGTCAGAGCGCCGAGCTACACTGAGTCACTGGGCAGGGCAAGGGTGTCTTAAGGTTGTTTGGGAAGGGGAAGTTGAGCTCCCAGCACAGCACCAGGGTCTTGTCTCCCACCTGACTGACACCAATGCTGCTGCAAGGTCTCTCTTTGGATAACCAATGCTCCTGGCCAGAGCGTGGCAAGGAGAGCAATGTCCTTTGGAAAAGCATGAATCAGAGCCTCCAGCAGCCTGCCGAGCCACTGCGATAGCTGCAGCGACAGGCGCTGTCCCCTCAGCCTTCCCTGCAAGAGGAGCAGCTGAGATCACACAAGAGGCAGGCAGGCGACCGCGCAGCAAACACCTCTCACGCCCGATCTCATGCATAACGTAGGTATGAATCTAAAAACATGCCTGCCTCATAGTTTCAAGCTAAGACCCTACTACAACTCTGCCACTTGGAGAGCGTGGCTACATGTCTGTGGGAGAAGAGCCTGAAGCATGGGAAGAAGAAGCAGAGTGAAAGAAGCTTTCAGGACATTAAAGCATTAAAGGAAAAGCTCCCAAGAACTGTCCAACAGTGGAAATCACCCAAGGACACAGGCGGTGCACAGTGACAAAGGCACATCAGCCAGCCTGGTTTGGGCATTTAACAGACCGTTCCAGTCCCACAGAAATGGGACTGCAAGGCCTTGGAAGATCAGCAGGGTAGGAAACAAAGAGGTAAACAACTTTTTATAGTCTCTTCAACAACTGCCCAATGGAGAGAGCCTGTGCACTTCGCCAGGGCAGCACAGATGATGTGCACAGCGCTCCCAAGCAGCACAAGGCTGGGGAAAGAAGTCAGAATCAGTCAGATCAGTAGCTCCGAGAGGCAACAGGGTTGCAACGCTAAGCCAAGGGAGAAGACAACATGCAGATTCCAACCTCTAAAAGTCAGCTGGCAGTTCACTCCTTCCTAATTTGCAAATGAAGAGCCTACAGATTAAGGAAACACATAAGTCCAAAGGGTCAGCAGTCCAGAGGAAGAGAAAGGAAGAGGGGAGAGGAATAAAAATGCTGCGGTGTGAGGGGAGAGTCAGAGGAAATCACACCAGCAATTGTGTCATGTTGCTCCCAAGCCCATGAGCAGCAGAGGAAGACACCACGCTGGTTTCCAGCTGAAGTTTCTTCTACAGCAAGATCAGATTTGAGCACTTCAGACCATCTTTTTCCTTCCAGTCCCCAAGCAGCGTCCCGCCCCCCGCAGCCTCTCCCTCCAGCCCTGCTCTTTTCTGTTCAGGCGATCTTGGCCAGCCATTTCTCAAGGCCTTCGAAGTCAGCATCTCCCTCCTCTCCCTTGCTGCCCCGAGCACTGCACTCCACAAATTCCACCTTCATGGGTAGCTGGGAGAAGTCGAAGTCCTTGCCCTTCTTCCCCAGCTGGGCAGGGCCCCCAGTGGCTGAGCCATCCAGACTGGTGGGGGCTGCAGAGCGGGTCACTCGTAAGGTGTTGCTGCGGACAGAGAAGGGAAAGAGTCAGGAACTGTGAACCAGGGGAATGTTACCTGCACCATGGCTGCTGAGATGTTTTGGACTCAGCTCTGTCAGCAGGATGCTGGCTACACCAACGACAGAAGGTGCCATGGTTCTGCACAGGCAGTTCTACACAGAGCACTTTGGCCACTTCTCTTAAATACCTGCTGGGAGGCACAACTGCAGAGAGGCTCGGGAGAGGAAGACAGACAGAAGCTCATCCCTCTGCCACCTGAGCATGCCAAATACCCGAGAGGGGGGATCGAGTCTCCCTGCTGCTCCCATGAGCAATGACTGCCCAAGGAGCAGGCTGCAACATCACTACTGCTCCTGCCCTTCAGCTCGCTGCAGCACCCCAACTCCCTGCCACCTGTGGAGAGGAAGGATGGACCTCGTTGTCCACGCTCACCACAGCATCCAGGGCAGAGGCAGCACAGGGAGATGGAACAGCCCAACAGGCGCAGAGGCACTGCGATTTGACTGCCTCTAAGGTCCCAAAAAGCAAAGCTAGGGAAGTCAAGGGGCTGCACCAGGCACAGATGCAAACAGCAATCGCCCCCCCAGCTTTTTGCATAGCAGAGCCTCACGGCTGGACTGCTGCTTCTCTTCCAGAGACAGAGCAGCCTGGCAGTGCCTGCTCTCAGTCAATCCCAGCTACTCCTCATTCACAGAAAGGAGCTAAATTAATGGGGCACAGGGGAAGAACAACACCACCCAGAGACGCGAGTTCAGGAATAAGAGAGCAGACGCTTCCTTGGGTTCTCCACACAAGGACATCCACATACAGCAGCACAGGGAGACGATGGCAGCAACCTGCCAGCTGTCAGGAATAACGCTGCCTAACAGGGCACGTATTACCTACCTAGAAAACCAACTTCTGCACATGGATAACTGCCAAATGCCCAACATCAGAACCAAGGAACGCTAGTTTTCCTGGAGAGCTTGAATATGTGGCAACTAATTCCTCCCTTAAAAACAGGAAGGTCAGGTATTCAGCCTGGAAGAGGCACCAGCAGTAATAACCCTGCTGCCATCTGCTGGCCAAAGAGATTATAGAATCACAGAATCATTTAAGGGTGGAAAAGACCTGTTAGATCATCATAGAACCATAGAAATGTTTTGGGTTGGAAGGGACCCCTAGAGGTCATCTAGTCCAACCCCCCTGCAGTGAGCAGGGACACCGCTAACTAGATCAGGTTGCTCAGAGCCCCATCCAACCAGGCCTTGAATGCTTCCAGGGATCGGGCCTCCACTACCTCTCTGGGCAACCTCTTCCAGTGTTTTACCACCCTCATTGTAAAGAATTTCTTCCTTATATCTAGTCTAAACCTATCCTGTTTTAGTTTAAAACCATTACCCCTTGTCCTGACACAGCTGGCCCTACTAAAAAGGTTTTCCCCATCTTTCCTATAGGCCCCTTTAGGTACTGAAATGCCGCAATCAGGTCTCCCCGCAGCCGCCTTCTCTCCAGGTTGAACAAGCCCAACTCTCACAGCCTGTCCTCCGTAAGCCTAATGCTGCCAAATCCACCACTTGGCAACAAGATGGCCATAGCCCACGAACATGCGTTTGTTTAGAGACCAAAGAGCTACACTCCTCCTACTACTCTCAAGACCACCTTGCCACTAAGTGTAGTCCAGCAAACAGGACCCACAGGCAACAGGAAGGCAAAACATCCACTGAGTGCACGTGGGGAAGCAAAGTCTCTACTAGATGCTGGTGGAGAAGTCCACCATGGCGCAAGAGCTGCACAGGTCTCTCCCAGAGCAGATTTGACCCAACTATAACTATGGGACTCACAGGCAGAATCTTCATGCACAGAGATTAAATATAGCTTTAAAAAAAATAAATCATCTTCTACTGGCCCCCTCCCCAGATGGACTTGCCAGCCATTGATGCTGCAACTCATTCAGTTGGCAGCTTACAACGTAGCACAGTCTACAAGCCCCTTTCTTCTCCTTCCACTTCCTCTTACAACTTAAAATTAGCAACAGATCGTACATCACTTGACTTCCCATATTCATGTCCTTCCTAGGGCAGAGACAGAGCCAGCACGGGGTCCCAAACCAGCTTCTGCAATGCCTGTTAGCAGACCAGGAAAACTAGACGCTCCCTCCCCAGCTCTCAGGCTTTGCACACCAGGCCCTTTTGTGTCAGAGCAGGCCTGCAAAAACCCGTGCCAGTGCAACTTAGCAGAGCTACTGAGATCTTCACACCACTCGCAGAAAGTCTGACATTTGGAAGCCAACCCTCCCTGCGCCGGAGAAAGGACCCAGATACCTCCCTGGGCCACGGGAGGTATCACTTAGCCTAGGGATGGCAGCTTTTAGGAAAGGATTGGGATGTTGTTTCTCCAACCCACAGCTTCTAGGAGGCAATGCACTGTCTGTTCCCACTGCTTTTTGGTGTGCTTTATCTCCTCTCATCCTGGTTATGCCTACACAGACAAAACAGACTGCTCTCTTCTATAACGAACTTAGATGTGGCTCAAGGACACTCACTGGGCGCTGTGGTAACAGACAGAAAGGAGAAGAGAGAAGCTCAGAGGGTTTAAGATCCAATTTCGTACTTACAGCTCCTTCTCTAGCTGCTGTTGAATAAGTTTTGCTGATTTTGCCATCGTGACATCTAGAGAGAGAAAAGGAAAGGAAATCAGCTCTTTGATTTTATGTCAGAATTCAGAACCTGGTTCCTCCTCCTAAACATAGAGTAAGGCCTGCTCATACAGGGCAATCATAAGAGTTATTGGGACAAAGATGGCTGCGTCTGCACTGGGATAAGGGATGCTGGAGCTTTAGGTTTGCAGGCACGAATGGGACCAATCCAGACATCTGATATAACGTAGGGAATTAATTTCTTCTTGCAGGCAGTAAGTTCTTTCAAAAAGAGGATGGGGTCTGATGTCCCACCCACAAGGCCCAGCAATCTCACCTCTCCTGGCATTACAGAGCTCACCACCGTGTAGCCACGAAGGTGTCAGGCAGCTCCTGAAGCAGTGCAGGAAATAACTAAGAAAACAAAACCAGATACTGCCCAAAAGCTTCAGGTTGTTATACACAGATCCACACATTCCCTGTAAACGCTGTAGGGATCCGAAAATCTAGTCCTTTCCAATAACTGGATGTTCCTGCTATTCCAAATCAAGAGAAACCATACAATACTGGCAGCTAAATGGCTGTCTGTTTTTAACACTGAAGCTGCCTGATAGTTCATTACGATCAAGTTGATCCTATTTTCTGCTGCCTGCAGATTCAGGAAGACAGCTCTGCACAAGCAGAAAGTCACCTGCCTTACTGAAGCCCGTCTGAAAAGCTGTAGCTCTCCCAAGTGGTGCTTCCCTACAAAGCTATTAGACATACCTGACCCAAGATCTCTTCCAATGACTGCTAGAAATGTTCCTGCTGAGTAGTCCAAGCTTAAAACTAAGTTCCAGCCTTGATTTTGCCAAAATCCCAACCCCTAAGAACTTCAGCATCCATGACATTTTCCCTTATCACTCAAGGACCGAACCCAATGTCCAGCCCACAAGGCAGCACCCAGTACCTTGCTTATTGCAAGCAATCAGCAGCGCGGGTGCATTTTTGAGCACAGTGCTATCGACCAGGACCTGGTACAGGAACTCCGCCACATCCTTCACCTCCCGCTGGAAGGCCACGCTATCCACCACAAACACGATGGCTCTGGAGGAAAGAAGGAAGAACATGTGCTGGGCCTGAAGCTCTGCAACCATCCTTCCCCTGCAAGTATTCCAGCCTGGTCTAACACATTTGTTTCCACAACTGATCTCACCCAACCCAAGAGCTGGCTGAAATACACCCTACGTTCAGCCCCAGCAGGAAATCCTTCCCACTCTGCCCCATGGATACACCACATCCCCTAAACCCTCCCCGCTGCAGCTGCTTTGCCTCCTGATGCACTACAAACACAGGTAAGCGGGAAAGCAGAAGAATAACTAACCCCCACTGCCCCACGGTAGAGCTCTGACCCTCAGGGCACCACCACCCAGCCCAGCTCACAGCAGCATCAGCACCATCGCTTGGTTCATCGCTGTCCAAAACCTCACCTGCCCCCTCCTACCCTGCCAATCTCCTCCAAGTTACCTGGCTGCTGCCTTGAACCTCTCCAAGAACTGAAGCCGCAAACTCTCATGGCCTGGAAGGTCGATTAAGGTCACGTTAGCGCTCTGGGAACAGAAGCGAGAAGGCATCAGCAAGACCTCACCTAGGGTACCTGTGATCATGGAGTAGGGAAAACCAGCCTGACAGTGGATTCCAGTCAGCCTGGTGTTGGGGCAGCAGTGGGCGAGTGAATCCCCATACTGGGCAGAAGCACATAACTCTCCCTGAGGTGCAGTCTCTCCACCAGCCCAAACAATTCTGAGAGGCAAAAGAAACGCTGAGTAACGACATTCACGGCCAGGACTCAGTAAGGAGGGTGCCAACACCAGCAAACCACCGACCAGAGCTGAGAGGACAGAGCATGACTGCAGAGAAAAGAGAATGTTCAACCTGTTTCTCGTCTACAGTACCACCCCCTACAACTGCCACACACACAGTGAGAGCGACAAAGCTTCACCAGTCACCTCTCTTGGGACACCAGCAGATTTATACTGTCCCTGACAGCAAGCAGATCTCTGCACAGCAAAACCACAGACTCCTGTCCTGCAAGTCCCTGATACAGAACACTAATCCCACTGTCTCTCAATCAGGATATCTATTCACGCCCAAGAATCTCTGCAAGTCTACCTAAATACACGTTACTTTGCTGGGGATAACACAAAAAACGCCCTTGCAATAGACTTTTTTTTAATTGAAAGCTACAAACGTTTCCCTTTCCACAGATTGCCAACCAGAAAAAGCAGTGATTAATATTAAAGAGAACAAATGCCGCTCACACGCTCCTGATCGAGGTGCAGCCACGTAGGGCCATGTCACCGTTCTCAAGATAATGCTCGTTGTTCTCGAGAGGGCAGAGAAAACGACACAAGACCCTGTCTACTCACTGCTCTTGGATTTTAACGGAAACCTTGTCTAGAGTTTAAAAAAAAAGAAAAGCAACGGTCCACATTGGAGCATTCCTGCACCTCTCCCCCTCCAAATACCTCCTGGCTGCTCAATCTTAGAGATGCAAATATATTTTAAAAAAAAAAAAGTGCACTTCCCTTTACTAAGTTTTTAACCTCTTATTATCAGCACTGTTACTGAAGATTGCCATAGAGAAGCCACAAAAACATGCTCTGCTTTTACAATTCACCCGCACAGAACACGCTGCCATCTTGCTGTTTTCTCTGCTGCACCCAGCAAGAGACAGAAACTCTTCTGAAATGGAAGAGATCACCATAAACTGAAAATGAGTAGGTCTGTGGTAGCCCAGGTCCTGCAAGTAACCCAAACCCCTTCTGAGACTACATGAGGTTCAGCTGGAGACTCTTTTCAAGCCTGCTAAAGCTTTTAAGTTCAGATTTTCTTGGGAGACACAAAAATTACTGCCCAGCAAATAAATCAAACATGACAGAACAACGTTCCCTCACAAATCTCCCTCCTGCTCCGAACCACACCGCCGTCCCCAGAGTGCTGTGTGTTCTGCTCTACTTGTAAAAGCAGCTCCTTTCCCCTTCTGCAGGAAAAACCACTGCACCCTACCCACCTCTCAAAATGCAACACACAGACATGGCTTTCAGTCAGAAAGGTTTCACAATTTGGCAAGCAAAGAAAAAAGAAGCTGTGCATACAAGGAGACCCCAATACCTTCCAGTGTTTCCTACTCTCTCAGTGTGCGTTGCCTAGAAGAATCCTATCCCTCACTCGGACCAAACTGGTGACTGATTTGAAGGGGGGAAGACTGAGCAGCACAAAAAGCATCAAGCCAGGTTTAGCATAAGGAGCAGAAGAACAAAGGCGCCAGCTGTAGCAACCATGCACAAGTTACAGCCGAAAACCTGCCCACTCACCTTGTCATTGCTGACTCTGTAAACTGCAGAGCTGTCAGTTATCGAAGTCTGGGTATCGCGATATTTGCCTGTCAACAGCTGTGGAAAAAAATAAAAAGGCACATTCAGGTAAAGGAAGCTGGAGGAACGCTGGCATCGCATTTCATCCACTCAGAAACAGAAATGATCTGTAAGGGGTAACAGACTTCAGATATCTGACTTCAATCTGTGTGCGTGAAACAATTTCAGGGGTTCCCCCCCCCCAAAGGATTAAGACAACAATCATTAAGGAAAAAAACCTATTTATGTACTGAATCTCCATTATACTAAAAGAAGGAAGAAAGTGTGCCTGAAAATCCTTCGGGGTACCTTCACCTCTGTACGAGGACACCAGGCGGCCGGAGCCGGGGCAGCTCCCCGGCCTGGGGCTCCTCCGGCGGCCGCTGCGAGGGGTCCCCCCCAGTAGCACCCCCCGACCCCGCCGCCCCGCTCACCCGCGCGAAGAGCAGCGTCTTCCCCGCGTCGCAGAGGCCCAGCAGCAGCACTGCCTTCCGGCTGCTCCTCCTGCCCTGCACGAACCTCCAGATCACTGCGGGAGAGAGGAGGGAGCACCTAAGCCCGCCGCCCCCTCAGCCAGCGCGGCCCGGGGGCCGGCGCTCCCCGGCAGGCCCGCAGGACCCCGCGGGGGGCCCGGGCCGGGGTGGGGGTGTCTCCCCGGCAGGCCACGACTCACGGAGCGTGATGACGACGGCGATCAGCGCCAAGAGGACGGAGAGGACGGCGGGGTCGGGCGCCCGCAGCTCCCGCCGCAGGGCCTCCAGGTGCGGCTCCAGCCGTCCCGCCATGGCCGCCCGCGCGCACACGTCGCCGTAACGCCCGCTTCCGCTTCCGGCCCCGCGGCCTGACGGGAGGGGCTCGGGGGCTGACGGGAGCTGTAGTTCCGGGTGGAGGCTGCGGCCGCTGGGGAGGCGGGAAGGGGGAGGTGGGAGACGGCTGCTCCCTCTGCCCAGCACCGGGTCCTCGGTCTGGGACTCGAACATCTTGAGATGCGGGCCGCACCCTGGCCCTGTGCCTGCTTTTGGTTCAAGCAACGCATCCGTGAGCTATGGCAAGCCCGGAAGAGAGGCGCTGGGCTGGGCACTGGTGAGGCCGCCCCTGGAATGCTGGGGTCAGGGTTGGGCCCCTCACTCCCAGAAGGACCTGGAGGGGCTGGAGCGTATCCAGAGAAGGGCA
>JAKFQP010000128.1:270733-339420 GCA_023375905.1 Nycticorax nycticorax | reverse complement strand
GCAAAGGGAATTTTGAATTTATTGCTCCCGTGTGCTTGTAACCACCTCCAGCAGCACCTCTCCTCCCCAGGCGCGTGTCTCTCCCAGCCTGCTTCCCTGCCGAACAGAGTTCCTTGTCTCACCTGTCCTTTCAGGTTTGCTTTTTGTGCTGCCTTTGGGGTACTGACCCAACCCTCTGAGCTGCCACCAACATCATCCTCTATGCTGTGGAGCCACCCCTCTTCTAAGCAGGCAACTGCTTCTCTCCACATTTTACAAAATTTGCTTTTCCCCTTCCTTTTCCAAATAAAAAGTTACTTCACACCAGAAAACTGCCTTTTATTTAGGAATCCTCAAAATATAACACTGTCCAATAAATTTTTTTGAAGAACATTAATCAGTGAAAACCTAGTCTGGCCTTTTCCCTGCGGTGGTTTCTGCCCACTGGTATGTTTTGCAAAGCTCCCAATATTTTATTTTAAAATCCCTCTGCCCCATCTATTCCCAGGCTGAAAGAAGCAACACTGCTCTCCATCGGAAAGGTTCACGGGGAGAAGAAAAGGAAAAAAAGCCGTACCATGATCTTGATAATGCAGTCCCTGGGGTTGTCCGCCACTGTGCACTCCACATCCCCATTGCTCACCACACTCCAGAGATCACACTTACTCTTCTCATTCTTGCCTACTGCACACCACCGTGTCTTGTTTTCTCTGCGGCTGGGGTTCAACTGATCTGTAAAACCAGCAGAGGAAAGAAAAGGCCAAGCCTGGAGCCCCGCTGCACAGTGAGGCTACGAACGAGCTGCTCTCTGGGTGCGTGGGACTCAGTTGTGAAACCGTCTCTACGCACCAACCTGTTGCTTCCCAGCACAAGGCGCTCGTGTTTAAAAAGCCCTGGGCTGGTGGGAAGGGAAGGGATGGTTCTTAAGCTGAAAGATGCTCAAAAATCAACTTACAGGTCAGAAAGGAGAATTCCTGCATACCACAAGCCGCTCATGCAGATTTGGGTTAGCTAAAACATCGCAACTGCTAAACCACCATGCATGAGTAGTACTTGGTATTGCTGCCTGTAATATATTCCACATTTATCCAGACCTCACAGTCCAGACAACCATGAGGCTAAGACCAGGCCAAGCTGGAAAAATACACCCAAGTTATGTTTCTGTGAAGTGCCATTTGAATAATCTATTCTGGTGCCATATGAAGTCCATGAACCCCATCACAACTGAGCCTACCACGGGGATCTCTGAGCAATTTTAAGTGGATTTCGAGGTCATTTGTGGGGTGTTTAACTCTCAGAGAGCCAGCTAGGACACCAACAAATGCCTGATGAGTCTAGATGGAAATAAAGGATGCTGTTTCCCTCATGTGGCCAATACTGGACATGGTGTCTGGGCACGGTCCTTCCTCTTACATCCCAAAAATGGCTTTTCTAAGCATCTGTTTTGACCATCCCTACCAGCAGCTGAATAACTAGGGGAAATTTTTGTTGTAGCAGTCATGGTGAAGGGATGATGGGTGGCGTGAGTGTAAATTTTCCACCTTTGTTGGTGTGGTGATGATGTTATTTTGACTTTGGCATCAACGAATTCCCGTTGTCGATGTAAGTGAAGTTTGTGCAGATTGTGTGATTTTAACGATAATAACCTTCACGGGCAACATTTTGCAGGGGATATTGTCTGGGTTTGAAAAAAAATGGTGTTCCTTTCCCCAGACGCATCTACTGAGCCCATCTCTTCAATGCAGCTGACACAAGAGTAGTATTTCACGCCCTGCCTACCTTTCTGAAGGCTCTGGATGGCACTGTAATACTCCAAGCCCAGGTAGAGCTGGGAATCCATCAGTGGTGGGATACGCTTCAGCTGTATGGCAGAGTCTTTGAAAAGTAAGTCTTTGAGGCCCGGGTCCTTCTTGCCAGGTGGCCCAAAGAGCTGGAAGCTGCCGGTTGTGCCCACACCAAATTTTTCCTGCCGCGAGAGGAAAATAATCAGCAAATGACCATACCAAAGCACTTGGAAAGCTGGAGAGAGCAAGCAAAGCCAGGGGAGAGAAGAGGGGATGCTAGGGGAAAGAAAGGAGAGCTTGACAATACCTGTGCCTTTGAGAGAAAGGTCCAGATGTCATCAACCTTGCTATCGTCTCGAGCCACGACGGCGTGAGCAGGCACCTTGGCCCAGTGACAGGTTTTGTAGCTGTCCACGGGCTGACGGCTGCCATCCAGACACAGCAGCTCATACTCATCCTTATTCTCCGGGACATTTTCTGGAGGAAGGGAGGAACCATAAGTTGCATTGTCACGAAAATAGACAAAAAAAAGCCAGTCTGGAGCGGCTTCATAATGAATTTATCGCTGCGGAAGCTCAGGGGAGAATTCTGAGTCAGAGATCCCAGGGTTACAGGAGCGTTCAGGTGGGAAGGGACCTCTGAAGATCTCCAGTCCAAGCCCCAAATCAGGTTGCTCCAGGTGAATCTTGAAAACCTCTAAGGATGGAGAGTGCACAGCTGTCCTGGGCAACCTGTCCCACTATGTGGCTCTCCTCAAGAGAAAAGAAAATGTCTCCTTTTATCTGGTCCAAACCTCTCTCATTTCAGTTTATGGTTATTGTTCCTCCTCTTTCCACTGTCTGCCTCCAGAAAGATCTTGGCTGTACCTTCTTGCTAACCTCCTTGCAGGCACTGGCAGCCTGCTCTGAGGTCCCCCCCAAAGCCACCTCTTCCCCAGGCTGATCAAGCCCACCCCGCTGAGCATCTCCAAGTGTCCCTGCCCCATGACCATCTTGGTGGCCCTCCACTGAGCTTGCTGCAGGTCCTGGGCATGCTGGGCCATCTTCCACCTCGGAGAGGTGCAGAGTTGGTGAACTCTTGCTGTGGGCTGAATTCCCCCCAAAATCCCTCCCAGAGGGATGGGTGAGCGTGATCACCTACACAATTGCCCACCCTGCATTTGCCGTGGTCACGTTACAGCTGGCTCTGAGATGTGGCACCAACGACAATAACACTGAACTTAAACCAAGCAGGTTTTCCTTCTTCAAAGAAGAACCTCAAGGAAGAAAAAGCAGACCCCACCACAATCATATTTCTCAGTAACAGGATAAGTCAGTCCACAGCGTGCAAAACAACATTTCTAGAGATGAAGGGAGAAGAGGTTTGGGGCAAACCCGGAGAGGAACAGAAGCCTGCACGGTGCAGACTAATTGCAGGGTAGAGCGGCAGCAGGGTGGGCTGGAAAGGAGAGCAACAAGTGATCCCCCAGGCCTACCTTGAACAGTTGTGTGTTTCACAAAAGCCACATCTCCCTTTCCGTCTCTCAGACAGCTGCCGGCAGGAGGAACAGAAGGGATGTTAAAAAATCAGGCATGGCAGCTCCCTATCTCCTGCCTCAGAAAATCACTTTGGCACAAGCTGCGGCTGTGGAGCCATAGTCTTCCCCCCCCAAAAAAGCTACACCGGTGGGAAAGAAAATGTAATGGTGGGGAAGTGATGCTCAAGAAGCCCATTTAGACTTAGCACAATGCTAATCACAGAATCATAGAATCATTTGGGTTGGAAAAGCCCTTTAAGCTCACCAAGCCCAACCGCTCCCCTAACCCTGCCATCCCATCACTAAACCCTGGCCCTAAGCGCCTCCTCTGCCCAGCTTTTAAATCCCCCCAGGGGTGGGGACTCGACCCCTTCCCTGGGCAGCCCCTTCCAGTGCTTGACAGCCCTTGCAGGGAAGGAATTTTTTCCCAATGTCCAACCTAAACCTCCCGTGGCACAACTTCAGACCAGTCTGTGCAAAACCATACAGCCCAGCTGCCTCTCTCACCTCCTGCTAGCTGCCTGCTGGTGATTTCTAATTAGATCTTTAATTACCACCACTCCCAGTTGTTCTATAAACTCAGTCTCCCCCAATTACAACACAGCCCTCCCTGGTATAATGAAAACTTGTGTGTGTCAGGTCTAGAATATTTCCCCAAAGAAAAAAAAATAAAATAACTTTCACTCACTGAAAAGCTCCGGAATATCCAGAATAAGGTGCTGTGCGGGAGCATTTGGTTTTGGCATCCCCCTTGCACTGGCGGCACAGTTTTTGTTCAGTGGTGGCACCAGGCACACAGCTGGCAGAGAAAAAATTGGCTACCGCTATGGAGGAGAAAAAAGCAATAGTCAGGCTAAAATTCACCTTTACAAGGACCTGGAATGGAGGGGATGCACAAAGGATGACAGTGACTCGACTGCTCTGCGAGGCACCTCTGGACCTCCGCAGAAGATTGGGCAACATCGCTTTCACCGTACCACTGCCCCTGGCTGAACGCCAGCCCATTTACCTCCACATTCCCCTCATCACCTTGTTCAATGGAGGCAGAGTCTTTGCCATCCCACTTGATGTCTCCCCGGTGAAGGAGCGTCCCAATTGGGATGTTCCAGCCAGCGGACCGGCCCAGGCCTGTGTGGCAGGAGGTCTTGCCCTGCAACTCATTTATGGTGAAGCCTGTTCCTTTCTTCACCACAGCCACAGCATAGTAGCTGGTTGTGGAGCCTGCAGGGCAAGAAAAAGCAGGAAAGCAATGAAAAAAGTAGGATTTGTGAACATTTCAAATCCTGCCACCTCCCCCAATTTCAGCGAATAAAGTGCTGCACCTCCAAATAATTAGCAACTTTGCTTGAACAGTCATGGTCTTCCCATGTTCTTAGGGGTGAGCTACACCGCCAACATTGAACCAACACTGTGCATTACAACTTGTAATGGTAAGCACCCTGAAAGCACGTGAAATGCTTTGCTGCTGGACAGATGTTAGACATGCCCGTAGCTTTGTAAGGCTGCTTCAATGAGTCTTTTTGGCAAATCGTCTTTGGAAAGTCTTTTCTCAAGTGCCGTCACCCACTGAAGCATACATGTAAGCCTCGCAAGACTGAAATTCCACATTAAATTGTACCTAGTCCACCACACACTACATATGAGTGAAGTGACTTAGTCTTAGGGATGGAAGAGACCGCAGCCTTCCATTTAATGTCTGTATTTTCTTAGCTACCATGTTGGGCTCCCTGGTTCAAGAAGGGTGAGGAGCTACTGGAGGGAGTCCAGAGGAGGGCTACAAAGATGATGAGGGGACTGGAGCATCTCCCCTAGGAGGAAAGGCTGAGGGAGCTGGGCTTGTTTAGCCTGGAGAAGAGAAGGCTGAGAGGGGATCTCATCAACACGTACAAATATCTGAAGGGTGGGTGTCACGAGAATGGAGCCAGACTCTTCCCAGTGGTGCCCAGTGCCAGGACAAGGGGCAATGGGCACAAACTGAAGCAGAATAGGTTCCAGTTGAATGTGAGGAAGAACTTCTTGACTTGGAGGGTGACGGAGCCCTGGCAGAGGCTGCCCAGGGGGGCTGTGGAGTCTCCTTCTCTGGAGATATTCAACCCCTGCCTGGACGATGTCCTGTGCCCCCTGCTCTGGGTGAGCCTGCTTGAGCAGGGGGGTTGGACTGGGTGATCTCTGGAGGGTCCTTCTAACCCCTGCCATTCTGGGATTCTGTGAATGACTCTGCCATGTGGCTTTGATCCTGAATATCGCATACAAACAGGCTGAGCTCCAGGGCAGAGGCCAAAAGAGAGAGGGAGCTTTGGACTGGGTGGGATCGCATGAGGCGAGACAGACAAAAATGGAGAAATAGCATCTGTTTGGCTCCCAAGAGGAAGATGGGAGAGAGGAGAGAGAGTACAGAGCCAGGATGGAGCCATGGAGCTAAGCCTTATCAAAAGGGATTGCTGCGGAGCATTTTTTATGCTTCTCTTCTTTTTTCTGTGCGTTGCCTGCACCTCTTGCCACAGTAATCCCAACGGGGTGTTCCTCCTCCACTCCACTAACAGGAATGTTGTCGCCTCTTCAATCTTTTGAAGATACAGAGATTATCTGTGCAATCTAGCTCAGTGTTTTACCCACGTAGTTCAAGGTCACTGAAAGCAGGTCCATGGGACTCTGGGACAGTTTTTATGCTGTGCTTCAGGATGACCGTGATTTCTGCCCATGGGTGCTCCCCTTCCATGGCCACTGCATCATCACAGGACCAGTGACTTGCATCACAGCTAACGTCAGAAATGGGGCACTGGCTCTGCCCCTTCCCATTGCAAGTGACTCCATGGCCATGGGTGATGATTCACATTTTGGTGTAACTGCCCCCCACCCTTCCCCCTCTGGGATCCAGAAGCCAGGGGTGATATCTCAGGTGCCCAACAGAAATAACATGGGAGCTCTGTGTGGAATGGGTGGCCTTTGCTCTATCAGTTCATTGCCACCACTCAGCTTAAAATATTTAATGAAAACCTACCTTTGCTGTGTTCGTAGACCTCAGCAACGATGGGCTTCAGCTTGTAGGGGGCGAGGCCTGCATCAAAAATGTGACCGCCGTCCAAGCTAATGGCATCTGCTTCATTATCCTAAACAACAAAAATATTTCAGTCCATAAACAGCAGGGACGCACAAGGGAAAACGCTTCCCTGGAGCCTGCCCTGGGTCCTTGTGGGCGAGCCCTTCTCTACAAGGGGATCACAGGTAGCAACCAGTGACTCAAAGGAAACCCCAACCTTCTCCAGGTGTAAGAGGCTGCTGAAACATCCTCAGTGCCCAGCGCAGGTATTTGCTTCCCACTCACCGAAATGGCTTTTATGCAGTCGAGGTACGTTGCTTTCTGCAGGCAGAGCAACGCAACGCTCTCTTGTTGCATGTGATCCCTTAGGCTATGGCATTTGTTCATTTCTGCTGAGGATATCGTGCACCACCTGATGCTTGCCTTGGGGGGAGCAGCAAAACACAGAGCTGTAGAAAGAATCAGAAATAAATAGCCTCAGAAATAAATAGTCTCAGAGGTAGAAAGGCACCAAGTGGAGAGAAATGGCATCTCTGTGAACACACGATCTCTGGTTCCCTGCAGCCGTGGCCTTGGGGGATGGCTGGGTGCGGGATCTCCCTTGCACACTCCCAAGCCATGCAGGAAAGCCATTTTTTTCTTGCCTGACATGTGCACCTTCAGGAACGTCTGGGAGGATCATTCCTGTCCTGCACGGCATCGAGATTCAAGCAGCCTGAGCTCATGGCAACATCCACAGGAGGAGGAGAACAAATCCACACACTTCAGTAGAAATCACAGAATCATGGAATCATTTGGGTTGGAAAAGCCCTTTAAGATCACCAAGCCCAACCGTTCCCCTAACCCTGCCATCCCACCACTAAACCCTGGCCCTCAGCACCTCCTCTGCCTGGCTTTTAAATCCCCCCAGGGGTGGGGACTCAACCCCTGCCCTGGGCAGCCCCTTTCAGTGCCTGACAGCCCTTTTGGCAAAATCAAACTCAAGACTGCAAAAACAGAGAACAGGCGATCCACTGAGGCAGAGGGAGACCAGCTCTGACCTGGCCAGCCCGTATTCAGTACATTGCCACGCATGACCTCCTTGACAGCTAGACGATCTGATATATTTAACCCTCTGTTTATATCTCACCAAATCCGGTAACAGAGATGCCATACCACCTCCACAGTCCCCTAAGAGTCTCCTAAACAGTAAATCCCCATGACTGGCTGCTCTGGGAGACCAGAGCAAAGCCAAGCCCTCAGGAGGACACAGCCTCACACCGCCTTCAGCAACCTACACACCAGAAACATTGGAAACCTGCAGTTAAAGTCCATGGCCAGCCTGGGCTGCTCACTTTGCCTTAACTCTGCCCCTTCCTGGCGGGGTTGTGCAGACCAAGCGGCTGTAGGCACCACTGGCACCCTCCAAACCCTGGATGCCATGCTTCATTCAAACCTCTCTGGCTTAACCTGTGCTGTTTCCAGTTTCTTTCACCTCTGAAATACTCTCTTGCACTTGATTCTTGAGCCACAGCCCTGCCAGCAGACACCCCCCCTCCTCCCAGTGGAGGTGCTGAATTTGGCCGCGGGGATAATTCTTAGCCTTAATTCCCACTGCTGTCATCTAGGTTTTTCAGGTCTTGGCATGGCATAAAGCCATGGTCGCCTTAATCCAGTGCTGGCAACCATCCTGCCCTGGGCAGAAGGGGGACGGGGACCTCCGGAGGGAGGCAGCCTGGCTGCACTGATGAACATCGGGAAGGCAACGGGAGCCCGAGTGCCACGGGCTCTGCTGCAGAGCTTTTGGGCAACCTCTTGGCTCCTTTGTGCAGGGGAGGGATCACTGTTAATAAGACATCATTGCATGCTGGCACTCGGCAAAGGAGCTCGAGGACCTTCCGATGCCAGCAGCACAGGGAACGCTTCCCACCAGAGGAATCACCACCACATTTTAGGGGGGATCAGAAGAGACCCGCTGCCTTCTCTGAGATGGGGATCCCTTTCCAGGCAGCAGTCCTCAGGTCAGGATTAGGAGGCTGCAATCTCCTTGCCGTCGCTACCTGCCCATTGCCTGCCAAAGCTGCGAGCAGAGAGAGAGGAGGGAAAGAACCACCTGGAGCAGAGCCAGCTCTGCGACAGCGCAAGTTAGGGGTAAAAATACACAGGAGCCCGAGAAAAGTGCAGCCACAGCAGGACGGAGCAGCGCAGGAGCAGGGGGGGGGAGCATGCAGAGTCTTCCATTATTTAAGCCCGATTTTATTGCCACTGCCTTCAAGTTTAACCCAACACGCACGCAAGCTCAGCAGGGAGGTCTTATTCTAGTTCCTCCCCTCCCTGGCTGAACCCTTGCTCCTCTCCCAGCACAGCAGCTTGTGGGGAGGGTGGTTTTTCCCCTTCGCAGCAGGAGTGCGGAGCCCATCCCGAGCAGCGGGTGCCGAGCATCCCTCCTCCTTGCCAGCCAGGTGCTCCCTGCAGCCCTCCCTCCGGCCTCCAAGGGCTGGCCCCAGGAAAAAGCCACTGCTGCTAATGCTGGAAACACCATCCTTGCAGACAGAGACCCACAGCTGCCAAAGCAAGCATCTGGCAGTCGCTCCCTTTGCTTTTCCGTCCTGGCTTTTACTTTATAGCTGCCTGGGTCTGGCAGGCGCTGCAGCTCTAAACCAGCCTTGTCTAAGGGGAGAGCCTGGGGTCCTGGGAGGTTTCAGCTCTTCTTTTCCCCCAGAACTGCTTTCGGCAGACACTTACCTGCTATCCCAAGGGACAGCACCGTAGAGAGGACGAGTTTCATACTTGAGCAGGGAGTCGGGTGCCGAGGAGGGGGTGCAGCAGCCTTGGTCACAGACTGACCCCTCCAAGTCTGTGATGGCTCTGGAACTGCTTTCTCCCCCTTTTATAGAGGAACAGCCCTGGCTGTGTTTGCAGAAGCAATGACCTAACACTGTTTGTCCTTCCTTGTTTCTCAATAGCTCCTAAATCGCCCCCCCTCCCTGGCTCAGCCCATTTTTAGGAAGCCTTTGACTTTGGCACCAATTCCCTCCTCAGGCAGGAGTCAGAGCAGGCCAAGATGCTTTTCATTTTACAAGGGCCTTCAGATGGAAAATTCCCAAGTTGTGATATTCGAATTCCCCTGCAGGCTGAAACGCCACAGGAGGGGCTATTTTCTTTGTGCTAGCCACCCCCTGCCTTGCCCAGCCTAATCTCAGAAAGTCCCTGCTGGATCCAGCCCAGAGTTTTACATGGTTGCCAGTAACTGCTGCTGTCATACCCATTGCCCTTTGGCTTGCAGCACCCTGAGCGCCCGCCCGCTCTCTTGCACCCTCTTGCCAATGGGCCAGTGGGGTTGGAAAGGCAGTAAATGTTCCTTACGGTCAGGCAAGCTCCTTGAACAGGGAAGGAAAGTCAACGGCAGCGATCAGAGCTCAATAAGCGCCCTGCAGCCAGAAGGAAAGATCACGCTGCACCTTTGTTAAATTCTCGGGATGAACCCGGTAAGAAATGTGGAGACTAGTGGTCACCCTCCTCCCCCCTCCTCTGCAAAACCGCTCCACCCAATCGTATCACTCCCGATTTACCTCCCTGACCAGGGAGGCACGGCTAGGTTTACGAAGGTCTGCCTTCATGATACTGTCCCAGGCTCAACATCCTGATCTTTGCTGCAGGCTACAAGACCAGCTTCAGGTTGACTTCAGCACCTGCACACTAAATGAGACCCCCCGGACCACATCAGCGAGCTAGACACTGCCGCTAGGGCTGGTCCACCCACCATAGAAATCATAGAATGGTTTGGGTTGGAAAAGCCCTTTAAGCTCAGCAAGCCCAACCGTTCCCCTAACCCTGCCATCCCACCACTAAGCCCTGGCCCTAAGCACCTCGGCTGCACGGCTTTTAAATCTCCCCAGGGATGGGGGCTCGACCCCTTCCCTGGGAAGCCCCTTCCAGGGCTTGACAGCCCTTGCGGGGAAGGGATTTTTGTGTCTACCCAACACAAGCTACAAGAGTGCTGTAGGAAGCCCAGTGGTGAGGTCCAGCTCCCAGCCTTGCTCTCAAGAGCACCAGCCTCCCCTTGTGACCTTCTGGATCCCCTGCCCAGGTCCTTCCTCTCCCACAGTCTGCACCCTCCACGCAGCAGTGCCGTGGGCATGCCCACAGCAGGCTCCTGGCTGAGGTTGGCTGGAAGCACCCTTGGTTGGCTCTTCTCCCTTGTCCCAGCAGGCTCAGGGCACAGTGACCTGCAGGTGGGGGGTGGTGGCCAGAGCAGCTTCAGTGCAGGTGGGAGCCCAGTGTCAGATCAAGTATACAGCTTTACAAAGTGACCCAGGGAAGGGGGCTGCTGAAGAAAATTAACTCTACCCCAGCCGAAACCAGCCCAGAGACCTTCAGGCAATGACCCACCTCCACGGTGGCACTGAGAGCCCATGAATTTGGCTGCTGGAGGCCCCTACAGGCTGAGCAAGAGGCACTCATGGCCATGGTGGTTATTTCAGTATCACCTTTAGCAGTTTCTTCAGCATGTCTAGTTCCTATTTCGCATGCCTTCGTCCCCTGCTTTCCCAGAAGAGCAGCACTTCTTGTGTCCAGAGCATCTCCAAACACACTGCACCTGGGCGGGGGTGGGGTGGGTGACACACAATGACTTGCTCCCACCGCAAGCCTTTCTTCCCTTTTAAAAGATCTCCCATCCGTATTTACTCCAGCAAGCTGTGGCCCTCCAAGGTCTTCCTCCACTGAGACACATAGATGCCTCTGAAATCCACCCCCAGCTCCCCGTGGGTCTCACCAATCCTTGCCTCACACAGGCCTTAGCAATGTCCCCATCCATGGGAAGAAGGGCTCACAGGAGGCTGTCCCACATGGTTCTTCCATAGCTTTCTGCTGACTCTTTCCAAAACACCTCTTCCAACAGATATCCCGAGAGAGCCTAGAAATTGTAGTGCCACTGGAAAAATCAAAGATATCTGAGCATGTAAATAATGGTGAAAATATTTGGACATCTTGACGCCACAAACTAAGTAGCTACAACACTATCCCGAGGAGATAAATGTATTTTTTGCCATGTGACAGATAAAGGGGAAAGCCTCTATCTAGAAAGTCACCAACACATACAGAGCAGCTTCCATACCTCCTTTTGATGCTATCAAACCCTACCTTTCTCCACGATGGATTTCCACCTCCTGGTGTGCACCCATCTTGCAGCTGCTCCTTCAGCAGTTTTGCCTCCTGTGGCTGAGATCTGCTGCTCCAGCCTGCCGCAGAGCAGCTCTGGGGAGAAATTCTTCCAACACACAACTTGCTTTGGAGGTACCCGATGGCAGTGCAGCAGATTGGCGATGTGTCCTCTAGGCCACCTGGGCTTGAAGGCTCAGACCTTCATCTCCCAAGGACCCAACGGACCTCCAGGATGCTCCTTTCTGGGGAGTTCATCCCGCCAAGGGAAGCCTTGGATGGAAAAGGCAAAGTATTCCGGGTGGCCTGTAGCTGCAAAATGCCTTTCTTTTGGAGCCCAGGAGGGACAAACTTCTTAGTGCAACCAACTTCCTCCCCCTAATGTCTATCAGACAACTGCTTTTCCAAATTTTGTGTTAAAAAATGCACGCTTATTCACACAGCGGGTCCTCGCCCTCTCACTAAATACACACACATGCTTCTACAAGTTCTAGTTAGATCCATACCTCGCTGCCTGGGTGCAGGGTATTGTGCAAAAAGAGAGTTCCTCCCGTGCCCACATGCCTGTATCTGGCTGACTAAGCTGAGATGAACAGCAGGGACCAATTCTTACTTAATGATAGAAATTCTTGTTGCCTTTCAGGTACGAGGTCAATGCTCTGGGCTCATGCAAGCAGGAGCAGCTTTAACAGAACGGCCAGAGCTAAGCCAGTGCCTCTCAGACTTTGTCCTTGTTATCCAGAAAGCATTGAGCCTTCCGTAGCATACATCTTCATGAAACGAGCTGAACTATTGTTACACATCACAAGTTCGTTGTATTGCAACACTGTGGATCCCGGCTGTTCTGTTTTCAGAAAGAGGATGCTGCTAAAAATTACACGAATGATGAAGAAACACAAATTAACACACCCTCTGACCAACCACGGGTCATTGGTGATGCATAAACACATCTGAACCCCAAGGAAAGAACAGGGCTCAGCCTCACACTAAGTAAAATTGAGGATAAAATAATACTGCTATTTCTACATCTCCCTTATTACTGCAACGCCATGTGTGTACGCTGTGGTTTGTGGTTGAGATGAGGCTGGGCTGGAGTTTTGGTTGTGTCCCAAGGAAAGGACATTTGTTGTAATTGGGCTGGGATAAAGTTAGAGCTGGCACGACTGTCTGGGAGAGGGCTTGGCTTTATCACGGCACTGGGCGCTCCCCCCGGCACAGCTCATCCTGGAGCCAACGCAGCTGGATGGAGGCTGGAGCCGAGCTCTGGTTGTGTGCGCGTGTGGGGAAAACATTAACTGGGGGAGGGAAAGCTGCGATCAAGGCACCACACCAACACAGGCATCTTGCCCGGCTCTTTGGAGCAGTTCTTTCCACAGAGGTGCTCCTATCCAGCAGTGGAGGCCTTTGGAGCCAATGCCGCTGTTCCCAGGGGTCACCAGGCCAGAAGTTGCGTGAATTAAGACCCAGCTCACCTTGAGATATTAAGGAGAAAAAGCACTGAAAATGGAAGAAAGAAAAAAAAGGAATCAATTGAACCTCAAGTTGGGGTGGGCTGAGGGCAGAGGGTAATATACACCCACCAGGACTTCGGGCTTGCTTATAGAGTTGGCTCATTTCCCTCCGGAAATGGGAATTTCTAGTTTGTGGCTCGGAGGAGGCTGGAGCCTGCCCACGACAAGGACGTCAGTGTGGTCAACCGTGAATGCTGGGCTCGAGCTCTTGTCCTGACCTGGCTCTGCAGGTCACATCACATCCAGAAGGCAAGAAGAGCAGCCTGATGGGAACCCCTTTTCCCAGACCATCTTCCCTGTCCATAGCCCAGGGTGGGACAGGAGACTGAGACTGGCATGGAACTGGCAACAGTGGCCATCTCAAGAGATGGGCGACGATGATGCTGGGTGGTGAATGGATAAGAAGGACTTGGGGATAGTGGTGGGTGACAGATTGGACATGAGCTGGCACTGTGCAATTGCAGCCCAAAAAGCCAAGCATGTCCTGGGCTGCATCCCCAGCAGCATGGCCAAAAGGGTGAGGGAGGGGATTCTGCCCCTCTGCTCTGCTCTGGTCAGACCCCCCTGAAGCCCTGCATCCAGCTCAGGGGAGGCCACAAAAATGGCCCAATGGCTGGAACCCCTCTGCTATGGAGAGAGGTTGGGAGAGGTGGGGGTGTTCAGCCTGGAGAAGAGAAGGCTGCAGGGAGACCTGATTGCAGCCTTTCAATGTATAAAAGGGGCTTATAGGAAAGATGGAGAGAGACCTTTTACCAGGGCCTATAGTGGTAGGACCAGGGGCAAGGGTTTTAAAATGAAAGAGGGCAGATTTAGATTGGACATAAGGAAGAATTTTTAATTTTTACAGTGATGAGGGTGGTGAGGCGCTGGAGAAGGATGCCCAGAGAAGCTGTGGATGCCCCATCCCTGGAAGCATTCAAGGTCAGGTTGGACAGGGCTTTGAGCAACCTGGTTTGGTGGAAGATGTCCCTGCCCATGGCAGGGGGGGTTGGACTAGATGGGACCTTTAAAGGTCCCTTCCAACCCAAACCATCCTGTGATTTGATGTTCAGGTACCCAGGAGGGACAGGGAGAAGCCAGGGGGCTGCTGCAGGGTTGGCTTACCTGGTCAGTGTAAGCATCTGAGGGAAACCCCAGCCCTCCTGCCCAATGCCAGGTCTCTCCTGGAAGAAGGAGTCACTCATCCCCTGGCGCCCGGGTCAGCGTGGGGCTTGCAGCCGCTGTAAGCCGCACCGTGGGGGTGCCAACCCTGCGAGCATGGCCACAGCCGACGGTGGACTGGGACCAGCCCAGCATTCCCCATGGCTCCCAAGGCCTGACAGATACCTGGAGAGCTGTGGCAGTCTTTCCAGAAACATGTTTTCATCCCCTCTTTGGGCCTACGGGTCAGTTTTGAGGCTGTGCTCCAACTCCAGAGTCATTGCGGTTAGTTTATTTTTCAGGAAATGCCACAAACCAGTTTCCCCGCTGGTTGGGGGAAATACTTGGTGTCAGGTTTTGACTGTGTTGCAATCTGCTGTTTTCTACCTGAGATGAGCTGAACTGGCCAGCGGAGAGTGGGAGCTGATGTTGTTTGAACCAATATTTGCTTCTAAGTATTGCTTCTCAGTATTGCTTAATTTCTAAACTGCGCCCAGCAAACAAAGAGCTCTTTGCCAACTTGGAGCAGCTCTTCCCAGCTCAGAGCCCTAAGCCCAGCTGCAGAACGTGGTCCCTTGTCTGGAGCTGCTTACCGTGTCATGCCATTACAGGTTTGCATTTTTAGGTTGGAAAAACTAATGTCAGCTCAACAGTCCGGTACCAGCACTCCGACCCTTGCACAGCAGCTCTGCAGGGCAGTGCCACTGCCCCACGTCCTCTCCGTCCACATCCCCCCCCTCCAGCAAACACCAACTGGTCCAGCATCCATGAAGAAACAGGTTTTCTCGACCTCCTCTCTCGAGCAAGCCACCGCTAACTCCCCAGCCCCTTTGCTAAAGTCAGCAGTGGTTTCTGCTCTGCCAGCCAGCAGCCCATGCAAAACTCACCCTCTCGGATATGCAATTAGTGCCATTCCTCCTAATGAAGAATTCCAGTTTGCTTAATTAACCCAAAGGTTAACAGGATTACCAGCAGCTCTGTGTAATCTTGAGAGCTGTGATGTTCCTGAAGGGCTTTTGAAAGGGAAGGCAGAAACACGCGGTGGGTTAACCATTCCTGCTGAAGACACGCTTGCAAATAGAGCGGCTAGAGCCTGAAAACACTCACCCCCTGCTTCCCGTGCATCTTCCAAAGATTTGTGGGAACAAACCAGTGAATACTGACAGCTGGGAAAGAAAGGGCAGGAATGCCAGCTGCCCGGCACAGCCACAGCACCCTCAGCTCCTCTCCCACAAGACCCCCAAGTTCCACGCCAGGGCACGCACCACATAGTTGTGTCCAGCTCTGTGGGACTTGCCAGGCAGTGGGCACGTACCCACAAGATGCTGGACCATCCCAGAGGATGTGACTGGGTGAGAACAGGAGAAAGGGTGGCTCATTTCCAGGGGAGGAGGGAGCTGTGGCTCACATGAGCCCCTGTGCACACATCCAGGGACAAGGAAAGAGGGGTGTGAGCAGGGACATTCCCCTGCGGTCACAGAGCCCCGGTCACCAGGATGGGGACAGAGGCAAGACAGTGGCAGAGCTGGTCAAGAAGACCCCATGCACGAGATGCACTTAGAGGTGAGCCACAGCCACCCAGCCCCACCACAACAAGGGGACACCTGGCTGGGTCCTACATCTTTGGCTGCAAAGGAGCAGGGGGACATCACTGAAGCAGGCAGAAGAAAGCTGCTGGCAGATGCAGCCCGCCTTGCCTGGGGAGCACCCCTCCGTGTGCTGCAGAGGGATGCTGGTGATTTGGGTGGATCAAGAGCAGGAGCCATGGGCACTGAGCTGCCGGTGGGACCAGGAGTGACTTTGTAGGAGCTGTGGGCACCAAGCTGCCGGTGGCAGCAGGCAGCAGAAGCCAGCAGCCAGAAGGACACAAAAGGAGAAAGCAAGGGAAGACACCAAGAAGGGAAGACTTGTGAACGAGCTTCACAGAGCAGGGCCAGCAGCACAAGCCCCAGGGCCAGCAGCATGAGCCCCGGGGCTGACAGCACTGGCCAGCTGCTGGAGTAGTTCTTGCAGCTGGATCCAGCCCAAGGAGTAGGGACCAAACCTCTTATGGTCCTCTGCAGCCCATGGGCAGCCCAGCTGGGCTGGCATGGCCACACACCGCTAAGCCCAAGCATTGTGTTGAGCTCTTGGATAGCTGCTCTGGCCAGAAATGAGATTTGGGCATTAAATGAACGGGAAAAGGGTCAGCTCACCAGTGGGTCAAGCTGAACTCTACCACTTGCTGTTCAACCCCTTTCCAGTTAGTTAATTCATGGTAATCATTAATACCAAGCCCCTGTCCATACATGGAGCCTCACAATGGCTAATTTTTAAACTGTCACGGCAACTACGTGCTGTTACGTGTGTCCTGGTTGCAGCCACCTTCCCATCTGAACACTCTTAGGGCCGATACATTTCCTCACTGATTAATAGCTGTTGTTTTGAAAGCACCAAAAAAATCTGTTGGCCAGCATTTCCTTCCACTTTGTAATTTTAAAGCAGCATTAAAGGGAATTAATGGAAATAAGGCTTCAGAATAACAGCAAGGCTTAGTCTTTGTTGGAGACCCTTTGAACTCTAGTTAAATTAATTTTCCTTCTGCTTTTGAGATTTTTAAACACAGATCTGGCAGTTCAGCAGTCACGAGCCATGCAAACCTCTCACCCTTTAGAGGTCAATAGCTAAGTGGAACATCAACGACTAAATACAAGACCCAGGACCCAGGAGGGCATTGCTTCCCCGCCAGTGTTGGTGACCACCGCACCATTGGTGAAAGATCCCCCCCTGCCCAGGGATCTCTAAGGAGCCCACCGGCAGCCTTGACCTTTCAGTTCCCCCTCTCCCTCCCAAGTGGCAGAGGAATTTGTTTCCTGGTTATTGGTCAAGATGTTCTCATCAAGATAAAATCCGAGGGAAGCGGCTCCTCCTGTCCTCACTGCTCCACTCCCTGGTCGCCTGGGGCTGGCACAGCCCTGAAGGCACTGCTGGACCCTGGCTCTCAAACCACCTTGTCCTTTCCAGAAATCACTGTTTTGCAATGTGGAAAATAATGAAAGTCTTGGGACTATTAAGAGCTCTGGGAGGAGCAGAGAGAGGGGAGCAAAAGGCCAAGCTGAGCAGATTTCAAACCCCCTCCTGCGGGCTTTTAGACTTCCATGGCATTTTAATCCTCTCGGCATTTCCAGCTGCAGCAATCACAGAATCATAGAATAGAACCATACAATCGTTTAGGTTGGAAAAGCCCTTTAAGTTCACCAAGCCCAACCATTCCCCTAACCCTGCCGTCCCACCACTAAACCCTGGCCCTAAGCACCTCCTCTGCCTGGCTTTTAAATACCCCCAGGGATGGGGACTCGACCCCTGCCCTGGGCAGCCCCTTCCAGGGCTTGACAGCCCTTGCGGGGAAGGAATTTTTCCCAATGTCCAACCTAAACCTGCCCTGGCACAACTTGAGGCCGTTTCCCCTCGTCCCATCGCCCGTTCCCTGGGAGCAGAGACCAACCCCCCCGGCTCCCCCCTCCTGTCAGGCAGTTGTAGGGAGCGATAAGGGCTCCCCTCAGCCTCCTCTTCTCCAGGCTGAACACCCCCAGCTCCCCCACAAGCTCCCCAGCAGCCTTGGGCTCCAGACCCCTCCCCAGCTTCCTTGCCCTTCTCTGGACATGTTCCAGCAATGCAACGTCTTTCCTGTAGCAAGGGGCCCAAAACTGAACACAGAATTGGATAGAGCAGAAATCCTAGGCAGAGGTGCGGGGGCTTCAGGGCACACATCTGGCTGAGGCTGGTCCCTGGGGTGGGGTGGCCAGCAGGACGTGGCAGCCCTCTCCCAAAGCCCCTGCAGTAGCATCCATCAGACCTGTGCCCACACGGGTGCCTTGGTACCGGGGAAAATGGCAAAGCTCAAGCTAAAGTGTGACGTGGCCCTAACAGCTCCTGAAGACTGTTGCAAGAACAAGGAAGGAACCAGGAAAATGTCTTGCTTCAGATGCTTTGCTAAAAGTTGCATAAGGTGGGGGAACGCGGCTGTGCTCTGTAGGTGTAGTGGTTGGTTATGTTACAGACAAAGGGTGCTGCATGGGGTGAAATGTCTCCGTGCCACCAACCTCCAAAGCAGTCGAAAATGAAAACTAACTTCTCTGGGGAGTCTGGCAGTGACTGAGGGTCTCAGGATGGGTCCATAGCCTTGCAAGACCCGAGCTGAGACCCGTTGTTCTCCCCTCCACCAGAGGTTTTGCCCTTCAACACATACCCCTCTGGTCACCAACGCCCTTCTCCCATCACCAAAGCCCTGACACTCTTCTGCCATGTGAAACCTGGATGGACACCACAGCCAGAGAGCACCAGGACCGCGTGCCAAGGGCAGAAAGAAGGAACAAGCCTCGGAGAAACACTGGTCAGCTGTGCAGTGATGCAAGAGACCTCCCTTACCAGAAGACATCACCGGCTCTTACAACCCCATCCTCTCTTGTTTGCAGCCTCACCAGGGGTCCTCAGCAGCGAGCTTCCAGGAGCCCATACATGCTCAGCCCGTCAGCCCCTGCCCAAGCAATGCTGGAGGAGTGCTTGTCCCCAGCTCCACCACAGCTCCGCCCCTGCCTGGTCCAGACCCCAACCCATGCACAGACTTCCCAGCCAGACCTTGGACCTGCCTGGTGGTCCCTGGTCTGTGTCCCACCCTGCTCCCATCCCCAGACCTGATCACAACCTCAGACCTGCCTCGTCACCAGCAGCTTCCCAGGGGATCCAGGCTCTGGGCTGACACCAGCTGCTCTCCCAGGGCCCATCCTGCTCACCTTGCATGGAGACAGTGAGGGAAAAGTCCCCTGCCCACTTGGCTGTGCCATCACACTGGGCTCCCCCATCCTTTCAGGAGCAGTCAGCCCTTGCGGGACCCTGGCACATAGGAGAGAACACAAAGCTGTCGCCTGGTTACACCAGGGAATGGAAAACAAGATCCCCAGCTCTCTTGCAGGGCTTCGATCCTATACTTCAATCCCTTTACAGCCCAATTATTTTTTGTATGCAGCAGCAAAGATTCTCCCATCGAACCAAATGTTTCTACCAAGTGCTGGCTCTTGGAGTCCCACAGCTCCGAGCTGACATCAACACCGTCTTCTATAAACATGCCATGGAGAAATAACATGAAGAAACAGCAGGAAAGGCTTTATGGAGATCCGATTACAAACAAGATATTTGTTCCTCTTGCACATTCCCCTTGAGGTGGGAAATTCCCTTGAAAAGACCAGGCTGGCCTTTAGTCAAGGACATCAGAGTTGTGTAATCATGGCAGGTTCCAGGGAAGGTGGGACTACCAACCCGTGTCTCCTTTCTTGTCTACCACAGGGGATGCTAGCACAGATTTTTCAGAGCACAGTGGCAAACAGCTTCTCGGGGGAGCGTTTTACACCAGAAGAGCGATCTGCTTTTCACCCATGAGCGTAATATTTCTGTTAGCAACACTTGCAGGCTCTGTCTGCGACAGAGGAATGAATATACTGGAGAAGCCAAAAGAAGGGACCATCTTGCTCTGGTTTAGCCCTCCTAAAAGTTAAATCTGGGCTGCTTCTATTATCCCAGGGGGGCAGATGTCTTCAGAAGCCAATCCACCCCACTGTAGCAGAGGTAGCACAAAATATCGTGGTAGAGGACACAGCTGAGGCTCAGACAGGGCACCCATTTGCCTGGTGGCTTGGGGAAATTATCCCCACCTGCAGCAATCAAAGCTGAATTAAAGGATGAGCTGATTGCAAGCCAGGCTGTCCTGATCTGAAGGAAAGGCGTAGGCACCTGGAGCAGTTCAGGGTTAAATCTACCGTACTCAAAACCGCTGAGGTACAGGTTGCTCGTTTATCCAGCAGCCTTGGTGCAATTTCTTCTGGTCACAGGTGACTGCTTAAAAATAAAAGAGGTGGGGGGGGAAGGGGAGGGAACCACAGCGGATGTGCCGTGGCTGGACTGCGGTGGCAGGGACTTTCCCCTCTCAGGGGGACCTTGATGGCGAGCTTGGGGCTGTAGCCAGCTCCTGCCCCAGCTCATGCACTGCCAGCCTGCAGGGTCTCAGCTTGAGGGGACAAGCCAGGGAGCAGTATCCCAACCCAAACCTTGGGCATAATAATCTGGAGGTTTTCAGTGGGGTGCTGAGTCTGCTGAACTCACTTTCCTGCATCTGCAACCTCCAGCAGCAGGGTGCTGAGCCAAGAAGCAAATTCCAGCATCCTGGGGACAAGACACAGCCCTCCTCTGGAGGAACAGCAGCTCTTTCTGCTCATACAGCTTGCCCTGGAATGGTTTTTTGAGCCCTAACGCATGGCAAGATAGGTTCCTAGTGTGAGGAAAGATCCCGCTTATTTTTTTTGTCTTTAACTCAGCCCTTACCCAGTTCACAGTTGTCGAGCTCTCACTGTCATGCACCTCTTACTCAGAACCTTTGATGGTGAGCAGGAAAGCAGGGGAGATCTGTAAGATCATGATCTGTAGGATTAGCTAAGGTTAAGGAGTGATGTTAAGATGGAGAAAGGCCTTATGCACGCTCTCCTGGTGTTGGTCTGTTCAAAGGAAAATAATGCTCCCAGATGGGATGAGGAGCATCTGGAAAGAGATCAACCTGCACCAATGGAAGAACAATGACCCAAAGGTCTCTGAAGGCTGATATCTACTCCTCAGGGCACAGGGGCTGTTGTGGAGGGGCATTATGCCAAACCCCTCCCTGGAGCTACCACGCACGGCAGCACGCAGACCACCCTCCAGAGGTGGTCTTCAGGCTCTCCAAGGGTGGTGGAGACCACTGCATCTACACAGATGCCAGCAGAGCTCTTCCATTCCTTGTGGTCTGACCTCATGTCTGTAACTTGTCCTAGGCCACTTGAAGCCATACATACGTCTATGGCTTCCCCCTTTTCTCCTTCCAGTGCCAAACAGCCTGAAGGGCTCTGGTCTCTCTCTCCTGGGGCTCAGTTCCTCATCTCTTAACTTCTTCCCCACCTGGACCTGCATTCTCCTTATTCAGAAATTGCCTTTTTGAAGATGGGGTCAACAGATGTGCAGAGGGAACGGCTCCTCCCGGGCTGTGGTGTCCCACTAGACCGTTTGCGGCAGTTTCTATTCTGTTCTTCCCTGCTTCCCAGCTGGTTGAACTGCTGAGCCTCACTGGGCGAGTGTCTGCCTTGGGCTACCTTCAACATAGATCTTCTCTCCGACAGGGGAAAGATGTCTAGAGCCCACTCTGCTGCATAACCAGCATCAGTAGTGGTAATGTGTACTCCCTATGCCTGTACACTTCTTGCTTCAATCAACATCGCATGGCATCTGCATTTCCCTCAGCCTTGGTTGGCAGAGAATTAGTTGTTTTTCTAAATATCAGCCCTTGCTTCCTTGCAGCATCCCAGCAAGAGGCAGAAAAAATGCGTCAACCCTACCCAACTTCATGTCTGGTGGGACAGGAGCTCCGCCAAGGTGTCCTGCCAGCCACCCCGGGGCGGCATACTGCAGGAGACACAGAGGAAAAGCCCAGACTTAACATGAGGAAGAACCATAAAGCAGCAAAGATAGAAAAAATGGCCCAGAGGAAGGTCATTCCCTTGGCCCGCAGCAGAGAAAAGGATACAAAGCCAAGGCAAAGGGGGTGAGGGGGGCACAAGTTGTAATACATGATCCCTGGAGCAAAGTTCAACCAAACTGTAGCCTAATGAATCCCCTTTGTGCAAACAGCAGCTGCTTGCTCAGTAAACACACCTACCCCAGCCCCAGCTGGTGCAGCCTCAGCCAGGGTTTTTGGAGGAGGGGATGTTTTAACATCTGCAAAGAACTGGGGTTTGGGCTGCTTATGCAACTGTTGCATGGAGGGGCGCGGGGGGGTACCTTCACATGCAGCCACAGTGCACCCCGTTCCCCTCATTGAACCACCATCATCAGTCTTCAGAGGCGCAACCAGGAGTGCCCTTGCTCTGCTGGATGCAGGAGCGTCCACCAACAGGACTTGGCAAAACACCCATGTCCAAACCCACAGCACACAAGGGACTCCATCCCCACCTTCTTCAGCTCCTTGGCTTTCTGTAAGACTACGTGCAGCAATTGTGCATGTGGTCCCTTTGAGACAAATGTGCCCTCAGACCCTGTGGGAAGAGATCGAGCTCTCCAGCCCCAGAAGCACGATGAGAAAGGGCATCAGAGACATCGGGCCAGGAGGAAGGAACGAAGGCAGCCAAGGAGATGGTGCAAGGGCAGATTGCCTCTGCTCAAGGGAATGAGGCAATTGCGCTCCTCTTCCTCACCACATCCCCAGGGCTGCTGCATCCACCTCAACCTTCTCTTCTCCTCCTGCCCCTCCGGTCTGCACTGAACACCCACCGTGGCTCTGAGTTTGAGATCGGCAGCACGGGGCTCTTGGTCCCCAGACCCTACCGTGTATCTGATGAGTCACAGCTCTCCTCACACATAGACTCTGGACCCGAATCTGTCCCTCTGAACCTCCGACCCGCCGCTGCCAACAAGAAATGGCAATGGCAGCCTTGGCCTGGCACGTAGTGCTGTTTGCACAGCCCTTGCTCAAACACAATGGCTGGAGCTGGCTCTGCGTGGGGCGCAGCTCCCCAGCAGCAATGCCGCGACCTCCCTCGCACCCTGACCTGCTGCCACAGCAGGATTACAGTGCCGTATTGTGTGCCTCCAGCTCTGCTTCAGCGCCGGCGGGAGCTTGCAGGTGGGTGTCCACGGTTCAGCTGCAGAGGATGAAGGCTCGCGCACCTTCCGTGACGCACCTCGTTGCTCCTCCACTCACCCGCAGCGTCTCAGAGGGCACTGACATCCGAATTAGTTTAATTACTGCGGTTGTAATGGTAATCAAGCAGAAACCTCAGAGGCTATTGTGCAGCGGGGCTCTGTTGGTCTTGGAGAAGACAACAGTGACTGGGCCAATGTCCAAGCTTTTGTGCCAACACTGTCCAGAAGGTGAGAAATGATGGGAATGTGACTTATCTCCAGCCTCAATGCTAGCTGAGCTGCAGCAGAACCAAGTGGAGAGCTTGGGACCCCCAGCAGGAGCCTGACCTACAGCTGTTCCTCTAAGTGAACGCTCCCCATTTAAACACCCTGAGCCATGAAGCCCACGAAGTAGCACCACTGCGTACAAAAGCAGCAAAAATAAGTAAGTAAATAAATAAATCTATCAGCAGGCAGTGAGGCTCCAAAAGGAGCAGCTCCCCTTGTAGGAAAGCTTCAAGCCCAGGCTCCTTCTGGCCAAAGGGAGAAGCAGCAGACCCCTACCTTTTGTGTACATTTATCCGTGCAACGGAGTAGGCTGTAGGAACAGAGCATCAGCTTTTCATCCGCAGTCAAAGGTGTCACACACTCAGTCATGAAAGCTCCAGTCATGACCAGACCAAGAAGCTGGTGGAACCAGCACAACTCAGACCTTGATGCCTTTCTCTGGGGATTTGACTTCAAAAGTCCTTCCTTCTTGGGGTGAAGAGGTTGGTGACAAAGGAGCTGGACCAGAACAGAGCAGGATGTGCTGGTGGAAAAGCAGAGGGGTGAAATGAGGCTTCCCATGAACTTCTTCAGCTCCTTTGCAGGCCTCCGAGGGCTGCAGATTATTTCCTTTGCCCTGAAAACATTTTGAACATGCCAACAGATTCCTCCATCGCAAACAGGGATAGAAAACACAAATCTTCGGGGCTTTTCACCTACAAAAAGTAGCTCCGATTGGGAAATACTTTCTTGTGCCTGTTCTCCGGGCTACCTGTGATTTCTGTGCTGCTTTGATGACCCCTGCAGGGACAAGCAGTAAAAAGTCCGGAGCTTTTAATCCCTTCCTCACCTAGAAGAGCTGCGACGTAGACATGGGCACTGTGGGTTTTGTAGGATGGAGTTATCAAGGCTGGCCGGACTCTCCTCCCGGGGGGAAGTGACAATTTAACACTCGCAGGAGGCTCCTGGAGTTTGAGGCCCTTGTGCGGGGAAGGATGTCTGCTCTCGGTAGCATCCAGCTGTGCCTGGGTATAAACAGAAGAACCAGACACAGCATCTGCCACATGGAAATTGCTGCAAAAGAGCCAAAAAATGAGCATATGCACATTGGTAACAGCATGGGGTGGTGCTGGCCACGTCCAAGGGCACTTCCTTCTCTTTTCCATCTTTCCCTTGCTTTGACATAAGGGGGTCCTCCATCCCTCCTGAAACTCCCAGATCTCTGGATAGTTGTTTCCAAGCTCATTCTTCTACGTAGCCACTGCTTTTTCCCTTTTCCTGGAGGGCACTCTTTCTTCTCCAAGTCCTTCAACGACACTAGAGCCCATCCTCGTGTTCTCTTCCTTGCTGATGGGACTCCATGATGAAATTCCTGACAGATCCGACACAGCCTGACACAAGGACTAATACTCTCGGTGTACAAAAAGGAGGCCACTCTGCTGTCATGATCTATGGTAAAATACAACTGCAAAACTGTGATTTCGGCATCCTTCCCCTTCCCGAACTGAGGCTCGCCTGTGCACAGCTGGGACTTGGAGAGAGAGGAGCAAACTCTCACATCCCTCCTCCCAGAACACATGAAGAGAAGATAGAAAGATCTGATTTAACTGCGGACACCTCCTCCAACATGACCCGCATCCTAATTGCATTTCATCCTGGCTGCAAGTGAACTGAACCGATGTTTTAAGAGGTCTTGGACAGAAGGCTGTTAAATTAATACCAGGTGGCATACAACCTGCTGTGATGCCCTCCTCTCAGGGCACCCTCCATGCACCCTCCACCACTGCAATGTTTTCCTTCTTCCCATCTTGGCATCAGAGGCAGAAGGCAGGACACTGGTTGCAGCATGACCCTTCAAAGACATCTCAGTCAGCAGGGCAGGTATGCAAGGGATGGTTCCCTTGGAGACCCAGCAGAGCAGCCCATCTTGGCCATCATCTTCAGATGATGACCCTCAGCTTCCCTCCTTAACCCAGGGGATATCCCTCGGTGAGAGGTGAGGCTGGGGTAACTCATGCATCTCCCTTGACAGTGACCTGGGCAGCATTAAGTATCTGGGATTTCATTATGCAAAAAAAAATAATTTTCTTCAATATGTGGGAATAACCCTGTACTACCTTCTCCCCTTGCCACCTTGGGGGGACAGGGGCAAGCAGCCTGTAATTACTGACACAAAATCAGCTGCAAGAAACCTCTCCTGTGATGTTTTTGAGACCTGCATTCCCAGTTTACACCCTACTGCTCCCCTGGGAAAGTGCAGCCATGGCACCTCGGCGTTTGGGATGTCCACTTTCTTCTCTGTTTCCAGACATGTATAGACAGACCAGCAAGTCCTCCCAGTAACATGTAACCTGGTGGTTTTGGAGAAGGACACATGGACGGTCATCAAGAATTGTTCAGAAGGTCCTGGATCCTACAAGGCCACGAGGGATCTGGTCTCATGTCAAAGCCACCCCAAAACCTACAGGTCTTTTAGTGCCCGAGTGCTGCCAGCACTGCAGGCTTCAGAGGCTTCAAGGAAAAGCCCAGGTTTGTGAGGGATCACTCTAATCTCTCAGAGGTCTCTGGCAAGGAAACAAAACCAACTGAAAGGAAATGTCAAAGCCTATTCCCAAGGTGAGTGGAAATGTATTTGGTTGTTCGAAGGCTTCTGATAAGGTGACCAAGGTTAAAGTACAAATAAGTGCACAGTTAGGGCCAAAGTCCCAGGACAACATGAAAAGCATGCGGCCAGAAGCGACGACGTGCTGCTCACCTGCAGCACATCCAGCTCTTCTTCAGCCTTCGCTCCCAAGAGGAGCTCTGCCTGGTGCTGGCAAAGGCTCTGCCTCATCTCTGCTGGATCAAGGTCCCCATGCCAGTGGGGATCCCATACAGCCCAGCAGCACCATCCTATGCTCAGCTCTCTCCATGCTTTGCTCCCGACTTCCCAGCTGGATGCATTTACTCCCGTTGGCGCTGAGCATCCTTTCAGAGGGAGCTGGCATCGACAGGCTCTTCACCGTTGAGCGGGCTGACTTCAAAGTCCAGGAGAGCTGTTGAAGTTGATAGGAACCAATTAAATGGGCATGCCTCACTTGCTCTTGAAAGGTGTAAAATTAACTAAATACCAATTGAGGTAGGTGCTAATGGGCTGGTGGCTGCCCAGCAGCGGAAGGGGAGGCCCAGCATGTGATAGATTTCAAACTGACTTGGAAAGCAAACATGCGCATTGCTGATAACGCGGTGCACTGGATTCCCCACAGAAAATAATCTAGACATTATCGTGGCTTATTTCGTGAATAGGCCTGCCTGGAAACCGGGCTGACAAGCAAACAGAAAGGCTGCACAAAGAGTTTGCTGGGGCCTGTCCCTCTCTGAAGTTTTTCTCCACCAGGGGTGTTGCAGGAAGGACTGCAGACCTAGGAAACTGGGATGTCCCAGACCTGAATTTCACCACTGTGCCTGGGGAGACACACACAACCCCCTCGTCCTTTCAGCCCCCCTGAGATCCAGCAAGCTCCAGGCTGCCGGGGTACGTGACCAAACTGACCACGCGTAGGCAGAAAATGATGAACAGAAGTCCTTGCTTAATCAAAGTGTGCACACACCAAAAAAAAAGACGAGGAATAGAAAAAAAAAAATAAGATCAGAGCAAAAACCTGATGAGCAGGGACAGCCCCACCAGCCTCGGCAGCGTGCAGGACTCGGCCACGCTCCTCTCTCTTGCCAGGACCAGGACAATGAGTTGCGGCATCGCTTGAAGGAATGGTTTTATGTTCCAGCTCAGGTTGTACTTTTGTGCCTGTAAAAGGCAGATCCCCAGCCTCAGCCACGGCTCAACCGTTTCTTGCAGGGTGGGAGGAGGCAGCAGCACCGGGTGACCAGAAACCTCAGGATGAAGGACCAAAAGCAAGAGGCAGAGGTGAGTTTAGGCATTTCCTGATGGGATGCTGCAAGCATGCGATGAGAGATGGGCCGGTGGAGCCTGGGCAGGTGGCACAGCGGAGACCAGAGGTGAGAAACAGGACCTGGTGGTCATCCTGGGTAAGGAATGGGGCCCAAGTCCAACAAAGGATGTGCTTTCCCTGGCTTATCCCAGTAGGAACAACCTCCTCCCAGGTCCTCAAAGCCTAGCTGCCAGCATGAGGCAAAGGGACAACAGTCTCAAGCCAGGTGACCCTGGCCTCAGGTTCCAGGGCTCCCACCACAGTTGCAGCCCTTCCTCAGCCCCTCTCACCAGCGGGGATGCTTTGGAAGTCTGCCCCCCCATCACCAGCACTGCCGAGAGGTCTTCCAGGCTCCTCTAATAGGAGATCAGTAGGTTTTTAAACTCCTGGCCCTTCCCAGGAAAACTTTAACCCTTGGTATGGCTTTCCTGTAGCCCTCTCGTTTTCCCCCTCCAGCTAATGGCTTCTCCAGGAATTTAAGGAGCATTGACTGCTGCTTTTAGACACAAAAAGGTCTTCATTTATTTTGCAGGTGTTCTGCTTTGACTTTAAAGCAAGGAGCCATTTCCAGAAGGGGCTCCATCACTCTCCTTTCCCTGCTAAGGAAACCCCTGTGGGCCATTTCCACCCCAGGAGATCTCCAAGGGGCTACCCCAACCTCTGTTGGCAAAGCCCCAGAAGCAGTTCCCTCACCTCCCCAGGACCCCAGCCTCTACTCTCTACAAAGACACCTCTCTGGCTGCCTGTGCCCTCCAGACTACAGCTGCCTCCCTCTTGCCAACAAGCTCAAGGACATCCGTTCCCCTCCTCGTTAGCCAAGGAAAACATTGCCCTGGAGAGCAGCAGTGGCCTTTTCCCTGCTCCTCGCTTTCGCAGCGCCATTTCGGCATCCCCACTCTTGCAGGAGAACAAAGCTTCCCAGCTCCTGCCTAGAAAGCCCATGCTGGCTCCTCACCTTTGCAAGATCTGTTGTGCCACCCACCTGAATGCAGCCGTTCACACCCTGGGGCTCAGCAAGGAGACTTGGTGATGGCAAATGTATTTGCCTTTAGCAAGACCAAACAAAAGCCCACGCACAGGTTTCTGCTGTGTTATTTTCATGCTGGAGTAGTCCCTGCCCAGCAGGAAAAGGAATAAGTCATGGAGGAAGGGAGGCAGACAGCTAGTTGATGAAGTGCCCTTGCAAACCCCAGTGCTCTCCCTCCCACCACCCATTGCTCCAGCAATTGGTCCAGCACCCAAGATTGGAAATCTGGGTCGTGGGACTCCTGTCCTCCTCACCGGAGAAGTGGTCACCTTCCCACATATTCACGTCAACCAAGGTGCAGGCTTGCAAACGGACCAGGGATGCTGGCTTTGCAGGTGCAGCTTGCCCCACAACCCTGGGACAAACCCCCCAGCAGCCCCCCCAGGCCATGGACAGGCCAAGCAGGAAAGCCACCACATGAGTCCTGGGTGTCTGAAGGCAAGCTGAGGTCTCCTTGCACATTGTCTTAAGGAGGGGTAGGAGTACAACTCACACAACTGAAGTGGTGCAATGGGTGGCTATAAACTATTCAGAAGGGATAGTCTGGAGAAAAGGAGACTGAGGGGAGCCCTTATCGCTCCCTACAACTGCCTGACAGGAGGGGGGAGCCGGGGGGGGGGGGGGGGGGGGGGTTGGGCTCTGCTCCCAGGGAATGGGCGATGGGACGAGGGGAAACGGCCTCAAGTTGTGCCAGGGCAGGTTTAGGTTGGACATTGGGAAAAATTCCTTCCCCGCAAGGGCTGTCAAGCCCTGGAAGGGGCTGCCCAGGGCAGGGGTCGAGTCCCCATCCCTGGGGGGATTTAAAAGCTGTGCAGAGGAGGTGCTTAGGGCCAGGGTTTAGTGGTGGGATGGCAGGGTTAGGGGAATGGTTGAGCTTGGAGAGCTTAAAGGGCTTTTCCAACCTCAATTATTCTATGATTCTATTCTATGATAGGCAAGGAAGACAAGGCAGTGGGGCAGCCCTGTATGTTAGAGTGTTTTGATTATCTTGAGCTTCGTGATGGTGATGATAGGGTTGAATGTTTTTGGGTAAGAATCAGGGAGCAGGCCAACAAGGCAGATCTCATGGTGGTAGTCTGTTATAGACCACCCAACCAGGATGAAGAGACAGATGAAATATTCCATAAGCACCTGGGAGAAGCCTCACCATCTCTAGCCCTTGTTCTCATGGGGGACTTCAACTTACCAGATGTCTGCTGGAAATACAACTCAGCAGAGAGGAGACAATCTCGGAGGTTCCTGGAGTGTGTGGAAGACAACTTCCTGACACAAATGGTGAGGGGGCCAGCAAGGGAAGGCACCCGCTAGACCTGTTGTTTGCAAACAGAGAAGGACTTGTGGGTGATGAGATGGTTGGAGGCCATCTTGAGCACAGTGATCACGAAATGATAGAGTTTTTGATTCTTGGAGAAGGAAGTGGGTCAGCAGAACTGCCACCTTGGACTTCCAGAGGGCAGACCTTGGCCTGTTTAGGAGCCTGGTTGACAGAGTCCCTGTCCTGAAGGGCAAAGGAGTCCAAGAAGGCTGGACTTCTGAAGGCACAGGAGCAGGCCATCCCCATGTGCTGAAAGGCAAGCCGGTGGGGAAGACCAGCCTGGCTGAACAGAGAGCTTTGGCTGGAACTCAGGAAAAAAAGGAGAGTTTAAGACCTTTGAAAGAAGGGGCAGGCAACTCAGGAGGACTACAAGGATGTTGTGAGGTGATGCAGGGAGAAAATTAGAAGGGCCAAAGCCCAACTTGAACTTAATCTGACTACTGCCATAAAAGACAATAAAAATGTTTCTCTAAATACATCAGGAGGGCTAAAGAGAATCTTCATCCTGTATGGCAGTGTTAGGCTAAGAGTTGGACTTGATGATCTTAAAGGTCTTTTCCAACCAAAACAATTCTGTAATTCTATGAAACAAGTGAGCTGAGAAGCAGTAAATCCCACAAGTGGCAATCCAGCAAGAGGAAGGAATTCAAGAGGAGCAGGATCAAGCCAGTCTGGGCACCCTCACATTGATGAGCCTCTGGATGCTCCCAGGCAAGGGTGCCCCATGCCCCACAGCAATAGGATGCCTCCCAAGGTCCTGCTTGGGGGATGCTCACAGACCCCCTCAGCCACCTACCCCACATCACCGTAGACCCCCCCAGCAGGCTTATCCATCTCAGATTGCATAGGGCACGGTTGCGCCGAGGAAAGAAGAGGGGAGCAGCACCAACTCTCAGTCCCAAAAGCAGAAAGGGGTTTGATCCCTGCAAACGGGAAGCTAGACCATAGCTCTCACCCAGCCCTGGACTCCCAGATAAGCTGCCAGCCTGGGTAGATAGCAGGAGCACTGGATGGGTGGAGAACGCGATAGCCCCACAGTGAACTTGTGGTTTCAATGAGGCGGACAGGGAGAGGCAGCGCCTGCCTGTGCCAGGGCGAGGGGAACGGCTGCCTCCCTGCCTACGAGGGTGGAGGGAGGGATCTGCACCCTTTTGTCCCTCAAAGGGACAAGGTCTGGGCTGGAAGTGCCTTATCTGCCCAGTGAGCATTTCCTGAGACCCATGGGCATGGGTGAAGGGAAAGCACACATCGCCAGGGTCCTCTCCGCCAGTGCCCAGGGGCATGTGGGGACCCTGGTCCTGCAGAGCCTGAGCCGCTGGTCCTTGTGGCACACATGTCACAGCCATGCATCCTCCACCTCCACCACTGCCCCAGGTGTCTGGTGCCCAAATACGAGGAGCATGTGATCCCGCTACCTGGGCTTAGGGCCCCTGGTCACGCAAAACCATGGCTGTGTCTTGCTGATCCTGTGCAGGACGCTGGGATAAGCCCCGAAGGGGAAGGATATGGAGAAGAAGCTACTGAAGAGGGAGGAGACCCTGGTCAAAGGACCAGCTGTGGACCTCCATCATGGAGGGCAGCCTCCCTGTCCTCCTTTGAGTCGTCTTACATTGTCCACCAGCCAGCAAGAAGCAGTCCCAGTGACCGTTTTTCTACTGGCACTGCAAAACTGTTGGCTTTCTAGCAGGGCTGTCCTGTTGCTGGTCATCCTGGCACCACACAGTCCCAGCACAGAGGGTTGGGGACTTTACTGGCTTGGGGGACGTGGGAGGCCAGTCTGGAGACAGCAAACGCAAGACATCAAGGTGTTAAGCCGTGTCTGGAGCCACAGGTGGTTAAACACTGTGGCTGGAGCAGCAAGTCTGGCAAGGGGAAGCAAAGGAGGGAGCTGGGAATCGCCGTAACCCCAGCCCAGGGTGGATGGAGCCAGGCTGCATTGGAAAGGATTAGCTCTATGCCGTGCAGGTGTGACCCAGCCTGCACAAGGTCTCAGCAGCACAGACCTAAAGACTGTATCAGCATAGGGATTATCAAGAGCTAAACACTCATGAGCAAACCACCTCTACCCTCAGCTTTGTCATGAAGTAAAAGCTGGGCATGAGAAGGAAGAAGCAGGGACAACCACAAAGAGTGGAGCAGGGGGACACAAGGGGTCAAAGCAGAACATCAACAGCCATGGGTGAATCCAAGGAGTAGGGCAGGGACACAAACGTGGGTGGCACAGCCACCCCCTGCAGTGTCCACAAAAGCCCGGCCAGCCTGCCAGATGCTCTACACAACGCGATGGCTGTTTGCAGAAGGCAGCCAGCAGCCCTCGAGGCCGTGGCACTGTAAACGTGCCACTCACCGGAGCGGGGCCTGGTGGCTCCCTGGAGCAGGCACTGGAGAGCAAGGCACCGGTGGGAAGGTCCGCTGTGGGATCGCCGTCCCCGGCGCACCCCCCCGGGGAGGGGCCACCAGCCGCAGGCACACAAGCCAGGTTCCGAGTGTTTGCTTTCCATTCTCCCAGTCTGACGATAACCACCCGCTCCCCAGGCAAGGCACCGGCTCACCATGCTGAAATTCAGAAGGTATTTGATCACGTAAGTGGCTTTTTTATTTATTTAAGTAAAATACTATTTCCTTAAGTAAAATTCTATTTCCATGCTACCCAGAGGTCATATCCTTGCAGGTCCCTCTCGGTTGAGAAATGGTGATGGGAATGGGCAGAAGAGCACTGCTGCTCTGCAGAAATGCAGAGAAGCCTGGGCTGATGGGGCTCTCTGTTCCAGTGAAGCTCCAAGGGCAGCACCGCTCCCCTGCACGCTAGGCAGGAAAATACCATCTTTTGTAAGGCCTGGTACCGCAAAGGAAGAATAGCAAAGACCTGGGCAGGGCAAGAAGGATGCTGATCCCTCTTGCCTCATCCCAGGCGAGGTCTCACCGCTCTCAGCTCTGCACGGTCACCTGCGGAGTAGATGTGGAACAGAAACCTGTCTCTGTGCAAGGCTTTTACGTGGCCAACCCAACGAATGCATCTAGGGCGAGGTGTGCTCTTCCACAGCCTCTATTTCTGAGAGGAGCAGGGAAGGGCAAAGCTTGGCTTTGCAGCAGTGCCCTTTTGCTGGGGGAGAGCGTTTTGGGGCAGGAGAGCCCTTCCATAATCATCTGTAGCGTCGGGGGCATAGCACACCTTGCTGCTGCACACCAAGCAGCGGCACTAAGGGGCTTGGGGTCTCTCCTAACCCAGTTGTTCCAAGGGTAGGTTGGGCACCGACAGAGGCAGGCAGTGCCTCGCTGCACTACCTTCTCTTCTCCTGAGTATCCTGCAGACCGCTGTCCCTGTTTTCTCATTTATTGCCATGCAAATGAAGAAAATGGTTCCAATCGCTGGTCAGAGGAAGCAGGCCGTCGCCGGTGTACAATAATCACATTAATTCCCATGCAACATAGCTCGCTGCCTGGAGTGTATCTAGCCACAGCAAGTCAATAAAGTAATTTTCTGCCACCTATCTGCCTGGTGAAGTCAGCCTCGGCACCTCCCGCAGCACCCGGCAGTCGGCTGAGACCCTGCACCGCTCGGCAAATGCCAGCTGACCACAAGTCCCATCCCAACTGGTGCATTTATTTTCGTGTTGGACAAGGAAGGGGCACAGGTCGGAGGGAAGGAGGTCATCCTCTCTGCTTTCCCTCTCCCCAAAACGGAGGGAAAATCTGCAGCACTGCTGCAATCAAGCAGTACCTGCTTCCAAGCAGCATCCCAGGCACCCCCTCCCCTGCCAGGAGCAGGCAGCGAGACACAGCTGGGGGCATCACCCCTTGCAAATAAATGACCAACAGCGAGGGTTTGGATGAAATCCATTGAGCCAGCTTGGGAGGATTCAGCTGCTGTGGCTCTGCTGCTGAGCCCACGTGGCCAAAGGCATTGTTGGGGTGCTGCATCCACCTTTGCACCCCGTTTTGTCGCTTTTGGAGGTGACAGCACACAGGCTCTGATCCACGGGGGGTCTTCAGCTATAGCCTGCCCGCAGCTGGAGGCATTGCCAAAGACTCTGCAGGTTTCTTTCACAGCCAGACCTGCTCTACAGGGCAGCATTGACTCCTGCCAGCTCCAAGTTAGTCTTGGACATCTTCCCAGTGCTTTGATCTCAAGTATATAACTCTGCCCCAAGGCACCCACACCCATGATCTCATCCTGGCACGTTAAACTGAGGAGTTATCCATGGAAAGCTGTTGAGCCTTTTGAAGTCTCCTTGTCCAGCCACAAATGATCCAGCCGCTCCAGCCTCCAAGGCAAAGGCTTCTCGTGCAACACGTGCCATTTTATCCTGGTTTTGCTGCCTTCAGTGCAACTTCTTGGCATCTCCAGTGCAAACTTCAGTGCTGCCACAGCTCTCCCTTTCTCAGCGCACCCTCCTTCACGCACGTGAGTCCCACCAAGACCAGCCTGGCAGAAGGGCTCTGGCTTCATTGTAGCCCGATCAGACCCAAGCAGCCAGCAATGTGTTGCGTGTTCTCAACTGCTTGTTCAACTAGCACAACGGCCATCTCAAAAGAGGCAGCAGGCTAGCAGCAAAAAGACCTGGATCTTTCACAGATTCTCTACAGGTTAAAGTTTAGTACTGACCAGGGACCTCGGTGGAAGCAAGTCTAGAATTAGATCTACACAAAATACAGCCACCGGAGTAGTAGAGGGTGCTGCCTACCTCAGTGCTGCTTGCCGGGGAAGCTTTGCATCATTCTGCCTTCGCTGCTGGGTGCTCATGCAGATCTCCCCGAAAGCAGCGTTTGGGTCTTTCCCCGAAAACAGCGTTTGGGTCTTTCACTAAACGTCACCATTCACTAGCTCGTCATTCCCTTCCTGACTCCTTTCTTAGGCTGGCCAGGCAGGCAAACTTACCATCAGCTGTGCCTTGAGGGATGGGAGAGCTGGATCAAGTCTCCAAGACCTGTCCAACAGCATCACTTCATCCTGGAACAACTCCTCCTTCATTGCCTTCTCCTTCTTTGGTCTCTCTGGCCATCAGACATCTTCCACACAGGGGTATTTCAGCAAGCAAGCCTTGCCTTGCAGCAGCTCCACAGCAGCCCCAAGTCTCTGCTTCAACCCTCTCCCTTTAACGGGTCTTGGCATTTTAAGCACCATTTAAACATTCTGGCATTTTTCTGATCCGTTTCTTTTCATACCCATTTATCTCTGACAGCACAAGGCTCTCCTTACGCTGCTTGCATGGCATTTTCACCAGCCGCCTGCCTCTCATCCGAGCTTTGCCATCTGCTCCTCAAGCGGAAAATGAGCATGGATACCACCAGGTTGCCATCAGGGTTTGGGGATGCTGTGCTGCTGACGACTGGCTTGTTCACCGCGCTAGTAACTGCCTGCCTTTTGGATCCTACGGCCTCCCAGCCTTTGCAGTCCCAAATACTTTAGACACTAAAAATCTCCCAGGAGGAGCTGAGTGTTTCAACGCAGTAAGTGAATTATTGAGAGCAGGGCAGAACTGTACCCGGGCGCCCGAAGTGATGCGCAGCCACTGGAAGTAGTCCTGTAGCAAGCAAACTGCGGTTAGTCGTAATGGTAGTTCTGGAGCAAATCTACTTTTTCAGCAGCAAACCCGAATCCCTGACCAGTACCAATGGGATGCACGTGACCACTTCGGGCAGCCCACGTCTGCGTCATCGCTAGCTCGTCGAGCTGGTAACTCTCCCACGTGTCACAGGGCTGCCCGGAGTAGGAGATAAAGCACGATGGAGATGGAGAAGCTCTGGGGCAAGCGGGTCTGTGTGGCCCCAGGCCCGCTCTCTTGGTCCAAAATGGACTACTGAAGGAAGCAGGCAACGTCAACAAGCACAGATCAACTGTCGGAACGTGGCTCCCAAGCAGGCTCTGCCCAAACCTCTGCTTTCGTTAATTCCTCCCGTTTAGATCCCTCTGTTTCACACTCAGTGAAGCAGCCTGTGCCTGCTCCTGAGAGGGGGAGAGCAGGCATCCAGGGCTTGCGGGCTGGACTCCCACCCAAGGAGGAGCCCACAACAGAGGATTTAACCATATTCTCATCTCCCCTTAAGGCAACGATAGGTTCCCTGAGTAGAAACCAGCAGAAATTAAATGCAAACTAACCCTTTTCTCCAGGAAGCTCAGTCCCCTGACTGCTCCGTTTAAGACTGACTGCGCTCAAGCTCCACCAGGGCTTGCAGCAAGCCCTGCAAACAGTCAAAGTCTTGTGGCAATGTTTTTCATGGCCCACATGCAACCCAAAACCCCACAGCATAGCACTGATGACTTGAAGCAATCATGCTGCCATTGGAGACTCAGCTAAAACCAGATTAAAAGCCAGGTCACGCACTGGAATCACAGAATCGTTTGGGTTGGAAAAGCCCTTTAAGCTCATCAAGCCCAACCGTTCCCCTAACCCTGCCAGCCCACCACTAAACCCTGGCCCTGTGCACTAAGAGGCACCACGGGGGCCCCCGTGGTAGCATCACCTCTGCAGCCACAGCTGGAGCCTGCGCAGGTGGCAATCGTCTCCAACAGCAGGCATCCAGAGAAGGGGAAAACAAAATTTTGTCGTCTTTGTTTATAAAGAGAGGGTCCTGATATTTCGGGGTGAGGCAGGGCAGGGCAAACACAAGCAGTGCCTGGTCCTGCTGCCGAAGGGGAAGCTCAGGCCGTGCCGGTAAGGCATTCCTGACCGGCCGCAGAGTTTGCAGTTATCACTGTTTGCCTTTCGGTGTGATATTTGTGTCTCAGCTGGAAATTTCCACTAAGCTACACTGCTTGAGCACAACCTCTGAGGTCTGTTGGTTATCATTGCCTCTGCACCTCTTCCACACACAAAAATGTGACTTTACCTTAAAAAATAATTTTTAAAAAAAAAGTCTCGAGTCCTCTTCTCCCCCTGCCTCACACGCACGCATTTCTTCTGCCTACTAATGTTCTGAAATATCTGCCTCCCTGCAGGAAGTTGAAAGCAATATACAGGTGCCAGCCAGTCCGGCTCTGGGTCTTCTTCAGCCTCCTCATCCTGTTCTTGGTCGCGCTCCAAGTCATGGAGAAGCTGCAGCCTGACAAGTAGGTCCAAAGCAGGACTGCAAACCTGCGCCTCATCCTCCAGCCTTTCGCTGACCACTGAGGTGGGCTCCTGAAAACCACCAAACGGTGCCATCTTTAGACAGGGAGGAGAAACCAGGTGGGAGAGGTCTGGGGCTCTCTCGTCCAACCTCTATGCCCTGGCCAGAGCCGAGACTGCTCTGGGTCCACAACAGACTGCTCTGGGCTTTTTCCTGGCTGGCCTCAAAACCCTACAGCCCTTGAGCGCCCTCCCAGTCCTACCAATGTGGTGTCATCTGCAAACTTTCCTCCAGCTTCTCCAGGGCACCTACTCTTCTCTCTCCCTGCCTCTTCTTGCTTTGCCCCTTTCCACCAGCCCACAGTGCTCCAGCGGGACAGGGACATCAGCACATCACTGCTGACCTGTCCTTCTCTTCTTGCACTCACACCAACCTCCCAGGGAAGTGGTCAAGTCCTACAGCCACCAGCAATGCCACCCACCCCAAAAAAGAGGTGGGAACGCACTTCGGGCTGTCTGCGGGGGGGCTTGGTTGGGCTGCAGAGGCGCTGCCCTCTTTGCATGCTCCTTCCATCCTTGCAGCTGAGCCTCACGTCCTCCCTGTTGTTACAGAAACTGCCAATGCGAGCTGGAGCGTGCCCTGCAGCAGACCACAGACCATGGCCAGAAGCAGCCCGGTTGTACCCTCCAGACCCCCGACCCGCGGCAGGAGGACAATTCCCTGCACTGGCAGAGGAAAGCCATGCCAGACCCCGCTTTGAATGAGAGCACGCAGGATGTTTTCCAGATGCATCTGCACTCCAGCCAGGAGACCCCACCAGAAAGCAGCCCAGGCAGCCAAGAGCAGCACTGGATGTGGCAACCTGTGGAGAACAGCAAGAAGGCAAAAGCCCATCATTCATCCACAAGGCTGAAATCTCAGCTTCCCGGCCGGAGAAAAGCAACAAGAGAGGATCCTTCTCCAAGCCTTCCTGGGACGATCTCCAAAGTCTTGGGAGATGATGATGCTGTCACCAACAAGTTCATAATCTTTGCAAATGGGAAGCCCATGGAGGAGCGCAGGAGAACGTCACCACCAGGAACGATGCAGGTGGCGGTACAGAGCCAGCCTTGGCCCCAAGCCATAGGTTCCCCCCACCATCAGGGGAGCAGCTTGCTTAAACACGTCATGCCAAATTCAGCCCAACCTCCACAGGCAGAGGACTTCTACAAGACAGGCCTGGAGAGGAGATTTTCCCCAAGCTGGACAGAAGTCTCCAAGGTTAAGGAGGTGACACTTGGAGAAGGCCAGCAGGCCAGAGGGGTCTCCTCGCAAGGGGAGACATGTGAGCCCAAGACTGATGTCGTTTTCCTGAAAGTCCACAAGAGTGCCAGCAGCACCGTCATGAACGTCCTCTTCCGCTTCGGCGAGACGCACAACCTCACCTTCGCCTTCCCCGTCGGGGGCGGCAACCAGCTTTTCTACCCACGCCACTTCTTGGCGAGGTTTGTCAGGGGCTTCTCCCGCAGGAGCCCTCGGCAGTTCAACATCCTCTGCCACCACATGCGGTTCCTGCAGCCGGAGGTAGGGGCAGAGCCATGACACATTGGGAGAGGGGAACGGGAGAGGGAGAGAGGGGCTCGTGGGGAGCAAGGTGGGACACCCATAGAGCACATAAACTCTTCAGGGATGAAGCTAAAGAGAAACAGGATTGCCCCCAGGGACCTTGCATGTTATGGGCACCTCTGAGAGCTTCTGTAAACAGGTTTGATGAACCGTTGAGGTTGGAAAACAAAGCCCTTTAAGCTCACCAAGCCCAATCATTCCCCTAACCCTGCCATCCCACCACTAAACCCTGGCCCTAAGCACCTCCTCTGCACAGCTTTTAAATACCCCCAGGGATGGGGACTCAACCCCTGCCCTGGGTAGCCCCTTCCAGGGCTTGACAGCCCTTGCAGGGAAGGAATTTTTCCCAATGTCCAACCTAAACCTGCCCTGGTGCTACCCCACCTTTAAAACCTCCTTTTTTTCCTCCGCAGGTGCAGAAAGTGGTGTCCAGCTCAGCCATCTACTTCTCCATCCTGAGGAACCCTGTGCATCTCATGGAGTCCTCCTTCGCGTACTACAAGGGCACGTCAGCTTTCTCCCGCGCCCACAGCCTGGAGGAGTTCCTCAGCCAGCCCTACCACTACTACAACCCTGCAGACAGGAACAGCCACTACGCCAGGAACCTCATGACGTTTGACTTTGGCTTCAACCCTGACGGAGAGGCCTCAGCTGAGCGGGTGCAACTCATGCTGAAGGCCATCGAGGCATCCTTCGACTTGCTCCTCATCTCTGAGTACTTCGATGAGTCCATGGTGCTGCTGAAGGAGATTATGTGCTGGGACCTGGACAGTGTCGTCTCCTTCCCGCTCAACATCAGGGACAGCAGCACCAAGTTCCCGCTCTCAGACACCATCATGGAGAAGATTAAGGAGTGGAACAGGCTGGACTGGGAAATCTACACCCACTTCAACAGGACCTTCTGGGAAAGGATTGACCGAGACATCGGCAGGGAGCGCATGCAGCGGGAAGTAAAGGCGCTCCGGGAGAGGCAGGCGGAGCTGGCGAGGACCTGCCTGCAAGGGATGGGCAGCGTGGCCCCAAAGGAGATTAAGGACGCTTCCCTGAAGCCGCTGCAGCATGGCAAGGCGAAGATCTTGGGCTATAACCTCAAGCAGGGCTTGGATAAGGAGACGGAGCGCATGTGCCGGCGGCTGGTGACCCCGGAGCTGCAGTACAGCAGCAAGCTCTACAAGAAGCAGTTTCCCCAGAAGCACCCTCAGCCCCGATGGCCCGCGCCCTCTCGGCAGGGCAACGTCCCGCAGCACAGGCTGGAGGGCTCCCAAAACTAAGCCTCCTTGTCCCCCTCCAGGCATTGCCACTCTCCAACTGCCTTCGCTGAGGACAGCGAGGCGCTCACCTCCTGGGCTCAGGGGCTGCTTTAGCCCCACGGGGGCAGGTGGGCTGGGACGCTGCTACCCACCAGAGACCCCGGCCACCTCTCTCTGCGCAGGACCCACGCACGAGCTCTTGGGTGCTACATGCTGCCCTTGCTGCGGAGTGGGACGGGCTGCAACGGGGGGTCCCAGGGGCTTGACATGACACGGCTCCTCTAGGGTATGTCCTGAGCAAGCGGGGCAAAGCCCCCGACTGGCCGCCAAAGCCTTGGAGGAGGCGATCCAGGGCTTTGTGCTGTGCAGCACTGGCTCCAGCAGCAAGGAGCAGAACCAGGAGGGCAGCCCAAGCCCTCGGTCCCGCGCCAGAGACCACAACAGTGCAGGCTCCAGCTGGAAATCAGAGCTTGATTTACAGCTTGGGAACAAATCTGTCTGTCCAGCTCTCCTCCACTACACCTTAACGCCACCGCACTGGAAAAGCAGCCTCTTAATTAAAAATAACAAGAACCGGTCCTCAAATGAAAAAAATAATCAGCTTTTTTTTGCCCTGACTCTGTGGTTACACGTTGCCTTCAGATGCTGTGCTGATAAGCTGCATTTATAGGATTGGCATCCTACCCCAGAGCTGCTGCCGGCACCGTGGGGGTCAGACCGTAAGTTAAATTCCCCACGCGTCCAGGAGATGTCTCGTGACCATCTCTGCAGCCAGACACCCCGTTCCAACGCTTGGAGCAGCCGCAGGAATATTCTACAGAAAAATATCCCCAGAATGGGCTGTGGTGGGCTAGTCAACCTTACTTTTCACATCCCACTCTTATCTTCAAATCAAAAGCCGAGCCAGCAAATCAGTTTGGATAAACGGAAGCCCCAGCTCAGGATTTTCAGCACAATACACAAACGAAAAGAGGTTCAGAAAAAAATTGCCAGGGGGATCTGAGTATCCCAGGCTCCCCCTTGGCCAGCCACGTAGAGCCTCAAAGGTTTTGTTTTCCCACCCGAAGGTGCTCACAGTTTAACTGGGAAAAAAAACAGCCTGTGTTGCCACTGCCCTTCCCTGCAAGGGACCAGGCAGCGCCAAGCACCCAGTGGGGCATGATGCAGGGGCATCGGTTTGGGGGCATTTGCTGCGTGGTTTTTGAGGCATTGTTTATTCCATAAAGTTTCACCTCTAAGACACTGGTCCCTTCCCTCATTTCTCCTGTTGGGACACAGTGGGGTCTCATGGTTGCAGAGGTCCTGCTCCCTTCTTGGTTCCTGGGCAGCCTGCAGTTCACCCCACGCATGCAGGGGAGATGGGCAGCCCACGGGCAGCGTAGGCAGTGTCATCCCCCAAAAACTCACAGGGGACGTAGCAGGGATGCGGGGAGGCGGAGGGCTGGCGCCAGGGTGCACGGCGGGTCTGGGTACCAAACCTGCATCTGACACCTTCCCGGGCTCTCGGTTCATTCTGGATTTTAATCGGGTACCTCTTCCTTACTCACCATTTGGAACTCAGCAAGTAAGAGCAGATCTTCCCTGCTCGAGCTCCTGCCAAGGTGACCCAGGGCAGGGATACTGGTACAACCAGAGCATGGCACAAAAAGCACAGCATGCCCTGCAGCACGCACCCCACGATCGCTCTGAGAAGCTGTCGCACATCAAGGATATATTCAGCTCAGGAATTTTCTGCCCAGAGAAGCCCTGCAAAGCCGGCTGCTTGCTGCCAAGTGCAGGAACAGGCCGTTCTCGGCAGGGGCGATGGCTCAGCATCCAGCCATGCCCAGCAGCCCTGCTCCAGGTATGCTGCAGGTGGGATTGCCCCAGCCCCTGCTCTCCTGCCCCAGAGAAACCCCCGGGGTGCAGCACCCATGGGGCACCCCGGCATTGCCTGGGGCAGCCCTGTTTACCTATCGAGGTGTTCCCACCCAGGTTACCCCCTTCCAGAACAAGCAGCAGGCAGGGCAGCATTGGTTTGGCCATCTCCACGGCTGCTCCCATTTTCGGGGATCAGATGGGCTGATCACCCTCTGCAGAGCTCACGGGAATGACATCACTCACCTAAACGCCAATCACAACATTTATTTTTATTATCATTTCCACAAGCCGTCATTTTATCTTTGGGGATATTTCACATAGCCACAGAAGGGAGCCTGGGGAATGCGTGTGCTCACCCACACCAGCTCCATACCGGCTGCCTGGGTCTCATTATTTTTAACCACAGACACTTTGTGCACCATTTCTTGATGCCTTACAGTGCATGAAACCCAGGCTAAGCACCGTGTCCACAGAGGAGGAGGGTCTCTGGCGGCCAGAGAACTCCCTTCCCCTGGAGCATTTCAAATTCCTCTGCAAGAACTGCCAGGTTCAGCCTGTGCAATTCAGGGACCTCAGTTTAGCTCAAAGAACGCCAATTTTTGACCAATATCCATTTTGTAACTCGAAAGATCAAAGCCTCCTTCCTCCTCATCCCAAGTTTCCGAGGCAGTTACTGGGTTATTCTTTTTTACAGCTGCAAGAAACCCAGTCAGGTTATTTCAAGCGTTGCACGATGCAATAACCCGGAGTTGCTAAAGCCTACCCGCATAATGGTCCTGACTTTCCGTAAGCTTCCTGGCAATACAAGACAACCAGCAATTTATGCAAAAGTGTTAGGTTCCCCCCCGAGCTAGCGAGGCAGGCTTGAAACATTTTGGGCTCTCCAGGGAGACTTTTAAAGCTATTGCCAAAGGTGCGCAGGGATTCAGACATCCTGCAAGGTCAGCTTGGCCAATTCCTTTGCAATGTTTTAAAAAAAAAAAAAAATCTCACCCTGCGGTAGGGACCGAAGGGTCAGGACGGATGCTGGATGGGACGAGCAGCAAAATCCTCCGTGCCGGGAAACCCTCTCCCGAGGCGGAGGCTGCAGGGGCTCCTTGGCCCCCTCCGCAGCTCAGGCACGAGGCTCGGAGTTGCTCTTCCCCTCTTTCCTCTTCCCCCGTGGTTCGTTGCCCTCCACGTGCGCCACCACCCTTGCCTTGGGTATCTTGTATTTGGTCTTCTGGCTGTAAAGGAGGTTTTTCTGGAAGAGTCGTGGGACATTGCCTTGGTACAGCAGGAGAGCAGTGAGCATCCCTGAAACGAGAGCACGGACCCCTTCCGTGTGCTGCATCGAGCTTTTCCAGGGCTGAGCAGTGGTTTTCAGGCCCATGCCACAACCTTCATCACAACCAAAATGTAGCTCAGCACCACTGAAGTCCCCACTGACAGTATCTAAAAGGCCTTTGCTGTGTTGCTTCAGGGAGAATTTAACCATTTTGTCCTTAATATAATACTGAGGCTTGTTTTGACCCAAAAGGGCCATAAACCATGCCAGCAGCCTCCTTTCCCCGCTCTCTGCATTCTAGGCAGCACGTATCCATCTCCCCGTGGTCATCATAGAATCACAGAATCATTTAGGTTGGAAAAGCCCTTTAAGCTCACCAAGCCCAACCATTCCCCTAACCCTGCCAGCCCACCACTAAACCCTGGCCCTAAGCACCTCCTCTGCCGGCTTTTAAATACCCCCAGGGATGGGGACTCCACCCCTGCCCTGGGCAGCCCCTTCCAGTCCTTGACAGCCCTTGCGGGGAAGGAATTTTTCCCAATGGCCAACCTAAACCTGCCCTGGCACAACTTGAGGCCGTTTCCTCTTGTCCCATCACCCATTCCCTGGGAGCAGAGACCGACACCCCCCCCCGGCTCCCCCCTCCTGTCAGGCAGTTGTAGGGAGTGATAAGGGCTCCCCTCAGCCTCCTCTTCTCCATCCTGAAGCTGTGGACAACCTCAATAGCGTAACTCAGCCCATCATTGTCCTAAAACAGCTTTGCTTCATCTCCCCCAAACTTTGGCCCCAGGGAGAGTTTTGCCTCTGTCACATGTAGAAATGGGATTAAAAAAAAAATTAAATGGCTAGCAAAGGGACGACTTGAGTGACAGGGAAGGGGGACAGGTAAGGACACTTGCCCCTGGGAAGACCCACGTTCAGCCCTTTGCCAGGAAGGGTTTGTGTTATGCCCAGCTTTTCTGCCTTGCCCTTGCCCCCATCCCAACCCCTGCCCCCCCAGCACCTCCTTGGCGGATCTCACCTGCGAGGGGCCCCAGCCAGTAAACCTGGACGTAGTCCCAAAAGCTGCTCCCCGAGCAGTGGAAGGTGGTGGCTATGGCCAGGGCAGGGTTGAAGAAGGCCCCCGTGAATGGCCCGGCTGCGTGGGAAGAGAAGCACGGCCATCAGTCTCGCTTGCATCCTTTGAAAGACCAACAAAGAGCTGGACCAGGAGACCCGGGACCCCTCCTGCCTGCGGGAGGCTCCAGGAGCATCTCTGCTGCCCAGCGCTGGCAGCTGTGTGTTTGGGCTCTGTAATAGCAGCACACGGGGAAATCCCACCCTCGTTGCCCCAGGCTTTGTGGGAAGAAGAGCTCAGCGCGGGATGGAGGGGCTGCGTTAGGGGACGTTCAAGGACAGTGCTCCCAGTCTTCCCAGTCTTGGGGCAAGCTATGGCTTCTCCCATGCCACCATTTCATCTGCTGTCTAGATATCCTAAACTGCCGTCTTCATCCCAAAATGAATATTCCCCAAAGTAAGTAGAAAACAAACATTTTGGTAATCGTTCTCTCTCACATCCTGGAAGGTGAAAAAGGGGCCATTTCTCCCCCACAAATCAGATGTTCTTCTAAATGACTTAGAAAAGGGTAGGTGCTGCTCACCTGTGTGGCTCAGGAAGGTGACAGTCACGGCCAGGGCAGGGACCCGGTACATCGGGTGGCTCTGTCGCAACTTGAGATGGACCAGGTGGAAAAGGAAAGAGCAGGTACCTTCCACAAAGGCGGCGTGGTGCGTGGACGTGCGGATGGAGGAGCTGCACTCCGACACTATCAGGTTCTGTACGAGGTGGAACTGCGTCAGCTCCCAGGACCAGTAGAGCTTGGTGACAGCCCATCCCATCCCCGTGCCCACACCCTGGGCCAGCAGCGCGACCGCAGTTGCTGGGAGGCTGGACTCAAGGAGCAGGAACTCCTGGAGAGAGACGGTCGGGTTGGCAGATGCTCCGTCAAAAGAGGCACCGTGAACCACAAAGAGGAGAAAGAGCAGAGTCAGGACCACATCTGGGCCGAAGCCACCACCCCACGGGCCGATCTCCACCAGCATCCTCAGCTCAAGGCAGCTCGTGCACAACTGTAACGAGCCAGCGAGTTCTCTGGCAAGGCAGCTGTATGTTCCAGGAGTTAGCAGCCTCTTGGAAAGCCTCCTGAGCACCTGGCACACCCCAACAACCAGGAAAAAAAACCCAATGGAGACATTCAGGCCGGCCATAGCAAAGGCTGCGCTGGGGGGAGAGAGCAGACCAAACCCCAGGAGGAAGCAGAGAAAGCTTCCACACCTCCGCTTTATAAAGCCGCAGGTAAGCAAACGTGGCGCAGCCCGACAGGCTTGGGAAACGCCGCACATGCTCCCCTCTCCATTGCGGGGCAATGCCTGCCACCGCGAGGAGCCGATGGACTCGCCCGCAGCTGGAGCAGCTGACGAGGTGTTTGTCCCAGCCAGCGGGCCCCGGTGTTATCATCGCTGCGCCGTCGCTGAGCCGCCAACCCCCAGCATTCCTATCCGAGAGCCTGCAGCGGCTCTGCGGAGCTGCTCAGGCCTTCCAGCAGCAAACACCTTCATTTTGTTTCTACTTAGCACCATAAAACGTAATTTATTTCCCCAATCCCAAAGCCTGGGATGCAAAGGGGACTCTTAGAATGCCAGCAATGCAAGGATTCCACATTTCTCCAGGGCAGAGCCACTCTAAGCCACAGCAAAGCCCATCTTTGGCCAATTTGAAAGCCTGGCTTGCTTACTGCTTCCGACCCTTGTCTTGAGTGAGGCCTTGCCTCGTTTGTTGGTGGCACTAATTTCACATTGATCTGCAAGGTGGCATTTTAGCAGCAGTGACGTTTCCCCTCCTCCTGCTGGCAACCCCTGTGTTGGGGATAGGATCATTCCCAGCTCCACCAAAACCACCCCATGGTGACTTCTGAAAGCCACACCATCTAAACACCTAAGTACATTTGGGTTAGACCTTTGAATACACGGATGGAGTCAATGGCAATCATAGGGGACAAAATATGCTGCATTTGCTCCAGCAGTAGCATCCTCTGCCCCAGCTCCTGCCAGGTCCCTGGGGGACCCCTGGGCTCCCAGCGGTGGGAGTCTGCAGGAATAAAGGGGATGGTGAGCACTGGAAAGCGCAGGAGCAGCGCAGGTCACGGCAGGAAGGGTGGGATGGGGTGGGTAACATCAGATTATCAGGGACTCATCATTAACAGAGCATGAACAATTCATCACATGTCTGCTGGGTCACTTCCCTGCTCCGCAGCAGAAATTACACCACCTCGAGCCCACATTTCCCATTGCTACAGTCGGAATAGCACCTCCTTCATCACCAGTATGCTGCAGGGGTAAATGTGCCCAGGGCATGCTCTGATGTCCCAGGAACAAGCAGCAGAGCATAGGGTGATGGAGCTGCTGGGCATCGGGGCCGTCGTGCTCGGTATTCCACGCCCAGGGCAAAGCCCGGTCCTGCACCCTTGCACTGGCTGCGCTGGTGGGCAACGCAGGCTCCTCTCGCCGCCCCATCGGCAGCGTAACGCGTGCAAGGAGCCAACAGCTTTTATTAATGCCATTTTATTTCACCCCCCGTTGTCATTTATAACAGAAACTGCCAGGAGAGATAGGTTTGAAGCATGTTTGACCCAGGGATGAGGCACTTATACAGTTCAAGCTGGATACGGCAACTCAAACCAACCCCTGCAAACCAGCAGCACACGCTTCAAAGGCATCAGAGCTCCTCAGCCTCTCTCCCTTATAGCCCTTGCCACAGTGGGATGGAAGCACATTTTGGTAGGGCTTTCTAGAGATGTTTGACAGTCACGGCCAGCCTCAGCATCTCCTTCTGTAACACCCTCCTTCCTTTCATCTTCATTCCCACAGTCATGGCCGTCACCAAGAGCTCACCCAAGGGTGGTTTTGGGATGGTACCTGGTCCCCAGCCACCACAGCACACTGGTCCCCAGCCACCACGGCACTTGCTTTGGAAACCTTGGCAAGCCCAAGCAGGGACAGGGATCACACTGCAAACAGCGACATCATCCAAGCCCTCCCCTCCTCCCCAGCAGAACCGCCCTGTTTTGGTTGGCCTACCTCAAAATGTAATCACAATTTTACCATTTTTATCTAATTCCTGTCTCCAGAAGGCAAGACGAGCGTGCATCTTTTGCCTCAAGTGAGCAGATGACCTTGCCTGAACACAGGAAGATAAGCCATGCTTTAAAAGACTCAGAAAATTAATTTTTGCCCTCGTGAAAATTCACTTCTAGCTGTGGCAAAGCGTTGGTCAGATGCAGCCACGTGTCACCGCAGACAACCACAAAAACTTCATGTATCATGACCCAACTCATTTCTTTCCATCTCCCCTACTTCTGTGTTTTCCCAAACTCCCATCTTTAGAAACAAAACCTTACAAGGACCCAGCGATGCCAACCCAAGTCCCCGGGAGAGAACAGCTGGCTGGTGGGATGCAGATGGGCAGTTCGCACAGGGGAATGCCATGGATCCTCCCATCCCGCATCTCAGTCCCCCCGACCAGCATTTCAACCTTGGTTTCAGAGGGTTTTGACAGAACAGACGAGAGCTTTCCAACAGGTCCCCCCTGGAGAGCACCTTGGCCACTGAGCAGAGTTCATCCAGATCAACAAGGGGAAAAAAAGGGTTAACACACGTCCCTTATACCAATATTTCTGTCTACTCTTCCAAGAGAAAGCTGCCATGTGCTAGTGCCTAAAAAGCAAGTGCATGGTCTTGTCCACTTCAAGAAGGATGAGGAGCTACTGGAGAGAGTCCAGAGGAGGGCTACAAAGATGATGAGGGGACTGGAGCATCTCCCCTACAAGGAGAGGCTGAGGGAGCTGGGCTTGTTTAGCCTGGAGAGGAGAAGGCTGAGAGGGGACCTCATCAACACGTACAAATATCTGAAGGGTGGGTGTCACGAGAATGGAGCCAGACTCTTCCCAGTGGTGCCCAGTGCTGGGACAAGGGGCAATGGGCACAAACTGAAGCATGAGAGGTTCCAGCTGAATGTGGGGAAGAACTTCTTGACTTGGAGGGTGCCCAAGCCCTGGCAGAGGCTGCCCAGGGGGGCTGTGGAGTCTCCTTCTCTGGAGATATTCAACCCCTGCCTGGACGATGCCCTGTGCCCCCTGCTCTGGGTGAGCCTGCTTGAGCAGGGGGGTTGGACTGGGTGATCTCTGGAGGGTCCTTCCAACCCCTGCCCTTCTGGAATTCTGTCCCCTTCCTCCACGCACAGCCATGACGTGGAAAACATTGTGACACCCGTGGTAAAACGGGGGGGGGAAAAGCCCAAAAAACAAGAACAACAACAACAACAAAATCTCAGCACCTCTTCCTTCCCCCAGGAACTGATTTTTCCCTTCTTTTCAAGTGTTTTTGAAAGTTGGGCCTTAGGAAGTAAATGTTCAGAGGTCTTTAAAAACCATTTCCCATCCATTGCCTGTAATTACACCCACAGCACATCCTGCAAATCGTGGGACACTTAACCCAAGCTGGAGAAAGGAGCTGGGAAGCTGTTGCTTCTGAGGGTAATTACAGGATGATAATAATCCCACCAGTGACAAGCGGCTCCTTTCCTATCCAACGGCCGAAGGGGACAGGCTGCCAGCTCCGGACTGGGGTATGTGTGTCTTCAGGCCACTGCAAAGGCAAAACCAAGTGTCCCTGTGGCTCAGCCCAGCTGCTCCTCTAGAAACAAGACTGTCGGATACCCGCATGGAAAACCACTTTTCTGTGGCTGGAACATCAGGGTCTTTTCCTTTCAGGGCTGTCAGGAACACCACCCTAAAATGTAGGTATTTTAAATGGGGTTTTTTAGCCACGGGATAGAAACAAGCTGCCATTTCCACAGTTCAGTAAAATAAACGCTCTCCAAAACACAGAAGGGTAACAGAACCTGAACAGAACCATGCCAGCTCCCCCCTGCCACGCTGTTTTTGCCCACAAACAGGCAACAGCTAAAGCCGAACGCGGTCGTAAGGTTATTTAATGAGAGTTTTACTGGGCATGGGGGTGGGTGAGAGCTTTCCGAGAGCAGCCCCCCGTTGTCAGCTGCTGCAACAAGGCAGCAGAAAACCGGCAGCAGCTTTGCTCCTGCTGGCAGCCAGACCAAAAGGGCTCAAGGAGAGGCACGAGTTAATTGGGCTTCATGAAAAAGACCTGAATCCTTAGAACAAGCATTCACTGGGAGGAAAAAATAACACAGATGGATCATCCTTGGCTCTGGAAACCTTGAATTCAAGGAGGATGTCTGTCCCTGGGAAGATCAGCCCCATTCCCCCTCCAGAACGTCCCCGTGGAGATGCCTTGAGTCGCACCAGCATCATCTCCGTTGACCCATGGTCATAGTGAACCAGATTCCTTATTCACAAACCCTTCAGAAGACAACAGAAACTGAAGCCCATGCATCGAGACGCTCTCTGCTATCCCAGTCTCATCCTCCTCTCTACTGCCTTAACACATTTTCTCCAAAGCAGAAGTCTGGTGGCCTTTTAGTGTCCTAAAGATAATGAGCAATCATTAACTTGCCAGTGGGCAAATCCCCTTAAAAAGAAAAAATAAAAATTCCCATTAAAAAGAAAAAATATTTAAAAAAAAAAAATCGTCAGTGCCTCCCGGCTGTTTCAATTATCAGGGAAATGGGTTGGGGGGTGAAGTTACAGTGAGCTGGAAGATATTCCCCCTGCAGACGGGAAGGGGAAGAAGCAGCATCCCCAGCTCGATAAGGGAAGGGCAGCATGAGACGCTGCATCAGCGCTGCCCTCCTCCCTCCCAACAGGCTGCAGCCGGAGGAATTGCAGCCAGAAATTCACTGTTCTCACTGGTTGGTATTTTCCCCCTCAAGAAAAATAAATCAATCGATCGATCCTTCCTTCGGCTGGAGTTCAAAGCAGGGGAAAAAAAAGCTCTTAGAAAAACCCGCTTCCTCCATGCAACTGGAGAGCAACACCAGGAATTCAGCCGAGCTCAGCACAGTGTCATGTACCTTTCCCACGTGACTGAGGATGGCTGTTTTTATCAAAAACAATCTTCAGAGCAAAACGCAAGTTATAGAAACAAGAGGGAAAAAGAAATGCAGTTGTACAAACCCCCAGGAGCAGGCTTGCACATGAGCCACAGAAATTGTGCCAAAACCCAACGCTTTTCTGCAGGCACCGCTGCAAAAAAGCTGATTAGAAATGAAGATCCTGTTCAGTTTTTGGCCATCCTGTCCGAATTATTGCCCTCAGCTTTGTAGTAAACTCACTGTAGCCAAACAGCAGGCCCGACAGGGAGAAATCGCTGCCCCCCAACTTCACCATCTTGAAGAACAATGTTTTAAATGCCCAATCTTGATTAAAGGGATCCAAAAAGATGGGGCTGCTCTTGGTTTTAGTCTAAGCCAGATGTATGCAAAGGATGAGCAAGTTCACACAAGACTTAATAGGATGAAGCAAGGACTTAGCAACTTTCAACTCGTGCAAACCGCATCAGCCAAAACCGTGCTCTCCTTTGAAGCAGCCCAAGTACCAATATCCAGATAATTAACAACTTCCACTAAGCACCTTCTCCCTCCTCTCGTCAACTTTCACCCCCCGCCCCAAATTAAATGCAAAATCACTTAAATGCGAGAACATCAGTTTAAATGCATAAAGGGTCAATTATATATAAAGACAAAGATACTACAACAAATTCATTAACCTGAAGAGACAGTGCTTTGTGCAAAACAACATTCTCACGTCTGGTTGAAAAGGCTTCCGAAGACGAGTGGTTTCTTCATTTCCCTTTGTCAGTGGTATGAGCAAAGCTTGTACAACATGCAAGAAAGGGGCAGAGACGCTTTCCCAATAACACATGGGAAACACACAACACGACGAGTCCTTGACATTCACAACCGAGACAGAAACTTCATCCAGATTTCCACTGAACCGGTCTCAACCCCAAAGTAGATTTGTTTATAGATGTCTTTTTCTTCAGCTAGGCTGCCGCGCCAACACGCCACAGCAGTTTCTGCAGTTTTGATGAAAAACACAAGCGAATCTCCACAGCCTACCAACGGGCACCATCGCTCTCACCCCAAGTCCCAGGCGAGCTGGTGACACCCAGCGTCCTCTCACCCCAAGTCCCAGGCAAGCTGGTGACACCCAGCATCCTTGCCCCGTTTGGCTCTGCCGGACCAACGCCAATCAGGGGGGATGGTGCAGAACCAGGAGCGGCGTCTTCCAAGCAGGCGGCAGGACAGCTCATTCCCCGCATCTCCCATGCCGTAACGTTTATATACAGGATTCCAGACACTATTGATGGTGCAAAATAAAGCAGTCTTGTTCGGAATCATTACTGGAACATTGTCATATTGCCATGATCATGGTTTACTGGCCCATCAGTCCCACCCCAGTCACTACCAAAAGGCGACCTTACAGCAAAGGTGGAAGAAATGACTGTGAAGGACTAGGCTAGTCTTTGCTTTGCTCCCTTCGCAGGAGCAAGGGATTTCTCTTCCACGGTGGGCGAGAAGGGCGTTTCAGAGCTGCTCTCCTCCGGTCAGTGATCTGGAGCACTTTGCAGGACCGTACAAGCATCTGCCAGCGGCACACGGTGGCGAGGAAAGCTTGCCGTTATCACGAGGTTGGTACAGATGCTGATGAGTAATAAAATTTTAGAAGAAACAAAGAAACAGGACAGGCTAGTATAGCATAAAATGATATCCATCATAATTAAAGCATTCGTAAGAAGTTAATTACAAATACATTCTGTTAATCTCATTAAGACATCTGAACGTGTACTCTGTTCAGCTACTCTTAAAAGGTATAAATTTGTGGCGGGGAAGGGGGGGAAAAAATCCAAATGTTTTTTAAAAGTTTATTTCTAGCCCTGAAAGAACAGTTATTAAACAAAGTCAACAAATACAGTAGTTAATATTGCAGTAACAATTAAATAACATGATGGGATTAAATTACACAAAAAGGCAACATTAAAATCTGAAGACAGTTAAAAAAATAAAAAAGCAAGCTTGCACCTACTTCCATGTCCATTGACAGCATGAGGACCAGAGGGGGAAAAACAGACCAGAGACATTTATCTATCCAACTCCAGCTGGAGAGACCCTTAACGACCTTCTTGCCCCCACCCCAGCCCACCCGCCATCCCCTCTGGCAAAGGCACCCAGCCTCTCCCGCCTCCTCTAGCCAAACCTTTTGCACCTCCCTGCACCAGAGAGCTGGGCAGGGAGGGGGGAGCCTACAACTAGTCTCGTTAACACCTAAGGCAGGTCAAAGCACACATTCCCAGCGCCATGGTTGCTTTCAATGGAAAGTCTGGTTTATTCTACGATAACGAGAAAAATCCCAGGAGTCGCACATTCCCTACATGCTCACAACTCAAGCCATAAGCTGCCTGGCTCCACAGACCCAACGAACCACACCATCGTACGTATCCCGTGAGTATTTGGTTAGAATCTGACTCGGGATCTTACACTGGCACCCAAGAGAGAGCAAATCCCAGCACTTTCAGATGCAATCCTTCCCTTATCGTCATCTACTCAAACTCTGGCTTGTATCCGTCTACCCTAGTGACACGGCAGCACTGAACAGCCCTACAGCAAGTCCTAAAGACGCTAACCTGCTCCCTTCAGGGGGAAAAAAACATGGCTTGCACTTTTTAATCTTGCTGACGCTGTTAGAAAAGCAACACCTGAGCCACTAAAATACAAAAGCATGGTATGGCAACCTCGTCCTGGCTCTCTTCTCCTGTCAGCTCCATCTCCGGCCCCGATTTCTGGCAGTGGGGGGTGAGAATCCTCACCACGTAAAACTGCTGTGTGGGGAAGGGGAGATGCAGACGCTTCTCGACGTCAGAGCTAAACAGCATTCTGGGTCACATAGCAACATACATTTTGGTAACCTCTGGACTGGGCCAAGTTTTGTAAGCTAAGATGGCTGAAAAGTTTGGAAATCATCTCCTAAGTAGACTAAATTGGACAGATTTTCTAATATATGCTTTAAACCATTCTTGTTCATCAATAAAAGTGAAGTAATAAGTTAAAATTACTTATGATTTCATGGGTTTTCTATTTTAAAAAAACCCTAAATTTATCGCAAGTTATCTTATTGTCTAGATTGTGCCATCCAGAAACGAAAAAAAAAGCTATTAAAAAAAAAAAAAAAGAAAGAAGAAAGAAAAGCTCCCAGTTTAACTCTGGCACAAGGAGTTTCACCAAGTCCATTGCCAGCAATGGACAAAGAGGGAATCATCAGTACTACAGGCTGGGGTTTTTTCCTCAGCCAAGCCTCCTTGCTGCTTCATTCGACTGGGGAGCCAGACGGACACAAGCCGGGGGCATTGCCATCACAGGGCTTAAGGTGTCCACGGCTCGGAATACATTTTGCCTGTGAAATGCATCTCAATTTACTCGCCTGGAATGAGACGCTGCCTCGAATTTAAAACCGTAACTATTCTTATACTTACAGTTAGAGGGATTTATTCCTCTGATGGAGCAGTTAACATCATTTACCAGATGTAAATTTTTACTACCATGCCGGAGCGGAATGGAAGCTGAACGGCCGTAACCGCAGCGCCCTGCACGCCACATCTTGGTGGTACCGTGCCACTTCCTAAAAGCTAGCGAGTCGCAGCAGAGGCTGCGAGACCCTGGCCCTGCTTCCCCTCCATCGTCCCCACAAACAGCCTCCGCTCTTCTGGCCTGCCACTCTCAGCTGGAAGTTGGTTTTGTCATACCTCGGCTACCAGTCCCCAAAACATAGGTATCTCTACCGCTATACAAATACCGAAATTATCTGAAAATGACTTCTATCTTCTGCCAGCAATGCTTGTAAAAGTGTGCAAAACATTTTTATTCAGGGTCCTCCAACCATACCCAACCATCACGCTATCCATCCCAGGTCCCGCCCCACCGGGAATGCAACCAAATCCCACTAAAGTAATGGTTGTTCTTTCACAGAATTGTTTGGCACATCGTAACTACAGTTGGCTCTTTGTTAAACTGTCGGGGAAGTTGAAATGCATAGACTGTAGCGCTAGAAGAAGCCGGGGCACGGGCTCCTCTACACTTGCCCCCGGTAACACCCCAAGAACATAACCGCTCAAGTTGCTCACTGTCCTTCAGAGGGAGGCACTTTTTCTTGCATTGAATGTTTGACTTCAGCCATTCTAGCTGGTCCAATGTCTTTAAGAGCGCGAAAGGATTGGTGCGACACATCACATCTCCTCAGCCTGGAACCAGCTGGTCAAAGAAGCCCCATGAACCTCTGACGGCACTGTTCTCCCCTCTCAGCCTTTGCCATCTCAGAACAGCGCTTTGGCATTTCCAGGTGTTCATCATCTTCTGTTTGAATCATATTTAAAAAATCCTCTATCTTCAGTGTCCTCAGATCTGATTATTTCTTCTGATTTCATTAGTACAAATGGAGCACATACAAAATAGGAAAAAATAGCTCTAATACTTAAATTCTGACAACTCCATAGGTTGAGGCATTATTTGCTATGGGAAAAAAAATTACAACATATACAAAAATGTATTTGATACAAAGAAGGGAAACATAAAATAAAAAAGTCAAAGGCACCAGCATAACTTCCAAAGCCCAAGTCAGAGCACAGATACAATACGTGTTTTTGAACCACCCACCGCACCAAGCACGTTATCCCTTAAGCTTCTGGCCAGCAAGTCTAACAGGAAAAAAAAGAGCAGATAGGAAGACAGCTAGGTTTTTTTCTTGCCCTGACTATAGCTGATCATTTGATCATAAATAAAGTATCTGACCCCTACCTACGTATCCATAAACGGACGCCCAATCATTAAGTTTCGACAAAGGGGCCGCATCTTTGATTAAAAGTCCACAGAGCACAGGTGTATGAAAGAGCCGAATACTTCTTCTTCCCCCTCACTCCATATTCATCTTAAAAAGCAAAACACATCTCGATACATAAAGATTTTGTAAGTAGCCAAGTTGGTCAATTCTACAGTACAGTAACAGCTGATCCAGAAGAGAAGTGAGGGGCAAGATGTACCTTCACATGTGTCACACTTGCCGTGAATCTAGTCATACGGGAGCTTACTAGAGCCATCTAAAAGTCAACAGGTAGAGGAGAGGAAGAGGAGAATGAAAGAGATCAGCAGGTAAAATTAGTACTGCTCTCTGAAAGCTTGAATCTGTCATTCAAGTATTGAAAGTACCCAGAAGGGTACAATGAATGGGAGCTGTTACAGCGAAGTCGTTAAAAACCCTTAAAACCCCAGGCACAGTAAGTGGCATTTCTGGGCTGTCTGGGAAGAAAAAAAAAAAAAAAAAAGGCCAGTAATTCAGTCCTCAATTCCTTCCGGACCCCAGACAGGGATCCATAGAGTCACCACAATTTATTTTGGGTGTCTTCTGGATGAGAGTTTCTTCCCTTTTGCAGATGTTTTCCCCCCCACAAAATCCCTTCCCTCCCCCCAGAAGTGTAACAATTTCATATATTATAAAGATTTGTAAAATACAAACAAACAAAAAAAAAGATGAAGGCTGTGGCAGTAATGTTAGCGGTTACTCTTCATTGCTTCTTTGGCTGCCAAGATCAGTGGCGTCAAGCTAGAAAGAGGTTTGGCCAGTTTCAAGAAGGGATGCTGCCAGGAAGAGAGAAACACAGTACGTTAGTGAAAAATGCCGTTTAAAAAGCTGGTAGAAACCATACATCTACACAGCTATCAATGCCCAGCTCCTGAAGGGACAGATCCAGAGCACCTCAAGCCTCAGAATCATTTATACTCGCCCCAAAGGAGCCTTTCTGGTTCCAATAATTCCCTACAAAGAGCCTTCCTGCTCAAACATCTTCTCTCAGTCCCGTTCTGCTCACTTCAATGGCTCTATCACAGTGAGTTCGTAAACCGCCAGATGCTTTAGCAGTGGCAGAATGAAGGGACAGATTACTGACGGAAAGACTTCAGAATATATATAACAATCTTTGATTACTGTAGCTCTTACCAACTGCTCTCCACTAGAATCTTTGGAAGAAAACACACACAAAAAAAAAAGCGCCAGTCTAGAGTGCAGTTTATCACAGGCTGACCTTACTCATGGCTTCTGTATCTTAGACTGCGAGAAGCAGCTGATTCTCACCTGTAGCAATTCTTTGGCTGATCCTCTCTTCTCTACATCCATCTCCAAACACCGGTTCAAGAAATCCCGGAATATTGGGGACAGTTTCTCGGGGTTCTGCAGCTCTGGTGTGCCGTTAGTTGCTATCAAATATAAAGCCTGTAAAATGAGGAATATTGTATAACCAAACCAAATCTTTACAAGATGCCAGACTGACCTGCCTAGAGGCAATCCCTTAGTCTAGATGAGAAAGGGCTCTGCAGCCTACTTCTCCTCTCCCTTATGAGATGAAAAACTGTAAAAATGCCACAATTCTTGGCAGTCATGAGCTATTCTTGCCAGTAGCAAAATAACGTTCAAAATCTTTTGGTGACAGATACTTACCTTGGCAAAGAAAAGAACAGATTCTGCCACAAGCAGCATTTTTCATGACCTAATGGATTTATTTTCCCTAAACTATCACAGAAGACTGAGTTCAAAGTCCAACGCTTTGGTTACGAGCAGGTACTCATCATCTAAACAGAAAAATTCAGGGTAGGGCTGACTGCAAATTCAAGACAGCGGTCTTCCTTGTGGAGGAATTTTCTCACGCTGCTGAAGGTTGTTGGGGTTTTTTGCTTTGTTTTCTTTTTAATGTACATACTATTAATGAACAATTACTGAAAAGGTTCATATGGTAAACACCCGCAAACAGTTCTGGCCATATCTGGGCTTCTTACCCTCAGGGGGTTTTCGTTGAGGTACGGGGGTTCTCCTTCCACCATCTCAATAGCCATGATGCCCAGAGACCAGATATCCACTTTGGGGCCATAGGCTTTCCGTGTGACCACTTCAGGAGCCATCCAGTAAGGAGTTCCAACCATAGTGCTGCGCTTACTCTGCTCTGGAGTGATCTGAGCACAGAAACCAAAGTCGGCTGTAGGATAACAGAATTTTAAAAAGTTAAATTGGTGCACCCCAAGTAAGTGGGATTCCTAGAAGACTTCTCTATTACTACACATATATTTTACTCCTATGCTTGAAAGGGGCTTAGGGGGCAGGGGGGTGTCGCCCCCTTTTTTCCCCCCGCCACATTCTCCATATTACAAAATCCAACGTGCAAGATAGATACAAAACCTGAAGGTGTTTAAGCAGGGCAGAATTCCATGGAATGAAGATAAGGCTTTTTTGTCCTCTGGAAAAGGGACATGAACATTACCCTGTAGAAGAACAGTATTTTGCCCAGTCCTCCCTTCAAGAATCCCAGGCTGGTAACAGCCAAAAAAAAGTAATTAAGCAGCACACAGAAGGCAAGTATTGTGCACATGGTATGTTATACAGCCTGAACTAGGAAAAAAAACAAATCCACAAACCATGGCTTCTGCCCCACTAAACAGATTTTATTTGTGCAGCTATTGAGGTCAACATTTCACAGCGATTTGGCCATCAAATACAGGTACTACAGCTGACAGAGACATGGAAACAAGGCTTCAGGTAAGTGAAGCGCACCCCACTCAGCAGAAGGAACCTGGACAAACAAACCTCTCCACAAGGTAACTACTGGAGAGAACAACCACACTCAAGAAAACGAGAAGAGTCACCTATTCCTATAGCCTTCAGGTGCAGCAGCAATGCATGTTCCGTCATGTTACTTTATCCAGCTGCAGCACTCCCACTTCCCAGGCATGTAAAGCATCAAAAAGAACACAGTTAAGGCAGGAGACAGATACTACCTTATCATTGACACTAAGTTTGAGAGAAAGAAAGAGAGAGAGAGAGAGAGAAAGAGACTTCAAAATTTTGAGTTATTTTTGAAGGTTATGACAAGCAGTGCTAGCAAAAGAGCCACGGTCATGGAAGTGCTAAGTTGTACCAAGAGGACTATTTAACAAAGAACTACCTCCACCCCGACTGTCAAAATGCTGCCTTGAATAATCAAAACCAACGAAACAAACAAAAAAATCAAACCTACAGGAGCCACCGAGTTCCTCGCCAGCACTTCTTGGCCTTTATCAAGGTGTCATACTCAACTCAAAGCACAGCTTATTTGAACGCCCACACCAGAGAAGCGGCAGCAGCCTATGTCTCGCCCTACCGAGGCCTTCAGCATCATGCCACACCAGCAAGGAGAGGAAAGACAGGCAAGATGTAGAACCCAGTTTCACCAACCGCCAGCGTCTGTAGCAGCATAGCAGTGACAGGCAGACTGGTACCTCTTACTTCTGTCACCAGTCTCCCAGAGCCAGACTCCCTCAGATAAGGGGAAGAGCTTGGAAAGAAGGTGCAGCTTCTTCCACCCTCCACCCAAAACGACTGCTAAGCAGCTCTATAGTCACACAGCCAAAGAAGAGCTCAACACGGATTACAGTAACTCCCCTTCATACAGGGCATTTTTACAGCTGACTCCTGCTTTCTCCTTTCTCTCCCTCTTCCTCATCTTCCCCCAGTCTCCTGCGGCCAATGCTTCTTTACATAGGCTGCTAACCCTGTCCTTTTGCCACTCTGCTTTGCTTTGACAGCTCTTACATTTTTGAGCCTTCTCCAGCTAACTCTTCTCAGCCACATCCTCTACTGTCACTATCTTCAGCCACTGAATCCACACAGTTTGTGCACAAACACATCGCACCCTTAAAAAAAGCCCTTAAACCTCCTATGCAAGCAAGCAGTGCATCAAACAACACTGGTAAGCAAATCAGGTTGCTCGTAGTCTTTCTTCACGTTCCATCTCAAAAACAGTATGAGACTGCAAACCATCTGGACTAAGGAATATGCCTGAGACACATTTTCATGGCATTTCAAATTCCTACCCAGCTGTAAAAACACCATCCCTTAACTCCTTGGTCGCTTTATGCTTGGCACATTCGTACATACCAAGAAGTAAGATAAAGCGCCTCTCTCTCAACAGTCCTGACAGCTTCTTCAAGCGGTTTCATGGTTTTTTTTATTGCCACACACATTTACACACACTAGAAGCTGACTTACTGTACACCATGCATGCATAACAATTACCTGAAAAGCAAGTGGTTTCTTTTATCATTTCATGATTATATTAATGAAAGTGCGTTACAGTTTCAGTCCAAAAAAAGGAGACCCAGTATAGGCGCAGCGTAAGACTAGGCTGCAATATAAACAGTTAACGATGAACAATGTTCTTGTTAGCAGCCTTCTAACGAAAAAGGCAGAACATTAAGAGCAAGTCAGGACAACCTGAAGAGACTAACAGAGCAACTGCTGTTAGCTGCAACTTTTCTCTTGCAATCATTCATATCTTTGCTTCACTGTATGGTGCCAGTTACTTCATATTTACCAACGTATTCGTGTGGCAACAGGTTTGCTTCAACGTCCTTCCGGCCTAACACGGCCTTAGTCTTAGGGCCCTCAGAATTTCAATACCTGCTACCTGCGAGTTACACATTCTATAAACACAGAATGAATTCCTATTGCTCACAGTCAATAAAAATTCACCTCAAATTTCCCTGCCAACTCTCCTTCTACCGATTTACGCTCTCCGAGTCAAAGTTTACTGGGAAAGGGAGAACAGAACATTGAAATGATTGTCTGGTACTCACTTAGTTTAACTGATCCATCCATTCCTAACAGCACGTTGTCACTCTTAATGTCTCTGTGGATGACCTGGTTGGCATGTAGGAACTCAAGCGCTTGCAAGCACTGGATGGGAGGGAAAAGAAAAAAAAAATATTCAGCATATGGGAACACAATTTGTGTATGTGAAGACAAATTCAAAAGTAATGCTTACAGCCTCAGCCAGTGCCGAGTACAAGAATACAACAGGTATTATTTAAAATAACCAGCAGAGGAAGCTCTTGTGCTAAAAAATACTCTCCAGATCTCATGAGGTCAAAAATCATTTAACCATGGATGTTCTCTGTTTAACAAACCCATAAATTAAACTCATTATCACCCAAGATGCTCTCGAAAATCCCAGATGTTGATTTTGGTGCATCCCACAAATTCTACAGGGGAACCATAAAGGATTAAGTGAGAGATTTTCAGCCCGAAGCCTCACCAAGAGGAATTGGTGAGACTTCATTCTCAACATACATGCAACTTCTCCTGCAGCAAAGGCTGTGAACCGTCTTCATTATGGAAGTCACTAATACTGGTGTTTTGCGTTGGTTTTAGATTAAAACCTTTCACACTAAGTTTCTGCCTAAAAACATAATGAAATTTACTTTTGCTATTTGAGAATAAAAAGCAAAAGAATTGTAAGATTCTTCTCTTTTAATATAAGCAGAACATTTACCATTTGCAACTTGACATGGATGTAGCCCCCAGTGAGTTTTTTGTGTCTTCATTCACAAAGTGGCACTGATTTGCAGAATGAAGCGTATCTAATGTGCTGGGCAGCAGAGCTTTGATGAAGTCCAATAGCTCAACATTAGACTTCTTCCACAGAAAAGTTAATTACTGTTACAGTAAATAATTACTTTCGGTTCTCTGCTTCCAGTTCAGGTTTCTCAGGAAAGCATTACCTGTCCCTACACGTTAATGTACGAGTTTGCTTTCCGTCCGCTCCCTTTCGGTGAGTCATCAAAAGCAGATGTCATGCTGATGCAGTCAGATGGGGCTTTTAAAAGCCCAAGTTTCTCCTACACAGCAGATAATACAATTGCTTCTCCTTCTGCCACAATAAATCACAGCCGAGCTGGATGCTGGCACTCCAACTCAGGGCAGAAACCACTGGTAAGTCGTGACATCAGCCATTTTTAACTCTTCCATTCGAAAGCTTGCTGCAATCTGAAAATTATTCCCACTACAATCTTTCTGAGAAATCCATAAAGAAAGCTTAACTGTCACAGAACTTCAGATTTCACACATTATGAAAACTACTAAAATGAGAAAGGGGTAGCCTGCATCACGTTCATATCACATTTTAGTCCGTGTTTCTTGAAGTATTCCTGTTTCATCAGATCCACTTTCACACTCAGCAAACAGTTCCCCTTCCTCCTTCTGGAAAACACTCGTAAGCTTTCAGGCTTTTTTGTTTCTTTGGTTTTTTTTTTTTTTTTTTTTAAATGTGTTTACATGTCTACTTTCTATATTACCTATATATGAATACTCGGGTTTCTTTTTGGTACCTTTGAATATTCATTGTTAGTTGAAGTTAAAAAAAGAGCTTCCTTCCAGCTGCTAAACTCCATTGCTCTTCCTTGCACTTCAGTCCACACTATTAGCATCTTTCTGTTAACATTGTCAGCAGGATTAGGCAACCCACGTACCAAACCCCAAATCTTTATTTGCTCCATCACCTAACATACCCAAACATCCAGCTCAAAAACTGCCATAGCTCTTTCATGTTACAACTTGCAACCCCCCAATTTTCTGAGTTAAAGTAATTTTGTTATTTTCTGCATTTTTAATATTGATTTCTGCTCTCAGTATCATTCCTTCTCCCTAACTCAATGGCTCCAACAGCAATTGTTTTCAATTAATCCTAACCTAAGTGTACCACAAAACCCAGGGGAGCAGAGCACACCTTCGTTCCTCCAACCCATCAACGACAGCACTCACCTCCCTGCAAACAGCAGCAATCTGTGCTTCATCCATACATGTTTCTGTGACCACATCCGTTAGCGAGCCTCCAGCTAGATACTCCATCACCACGAACAGTTCATCTCCTACGAGGTAACTACAAGCAGAAAATGAAGAGCGTGCCTGTCAGGAGATCAAGAACTGAAAAGTGACTGATAAGAGCTGGTCAATGAAATGATTCATAAGCACTTCAAGACAAACAGTAAAGAAAGTTGATCTCTGGAAGGTAGCCTGAAATGGAAATGCTGACAGTAAAAGCTGTGTGCTTCTTACTACCTAAACGGGCAGGATAACACCCTACAGATCTCATGCATGACAGAAGCGTTGCTCCACCTGTGCTCTTGTTCACGCTGATCCCCAACTACACGTAGCATGGCATTCGTGACAGAAGCAGCCTTCTTACTGAATCATCAAGACCATTCCCTATAAGAGATGACTTTCTCTTTTTTTTTTTTTTTTTTTAAGATGATAGTCTAAATACAGTCTCATTTGCAACCCCGAGGTACAGAAAATCCATGTCTGTGTAAGTCTATCAAGTCTACCTCTTGAAATCCTTGGGGATGACGGAATCAGCCACCTGCCTGCACTTACCTGTCCAGGAAGTTGACTATGTTGGGGTTCTTCAGCTCCTTCATTACCAAGATCTCATTAATAATCAACTCCTTCTTGGGCTGTTTCTGCAGGTTTATCTGTTTGATGGCAACCTGAATAGGACACAGTAAGACAGTAATCACTCAAACCTGAGTATCAAAACCTCTTGGTTGTTCTTAATACAGTGAAAAGTTAGAAGGAATTCTATAAGGATTAAAGGAGTTTAGCACAGCTTGCAGCTGGGAAGCTATTTATTTACTAGCATGTAACTTAAAAGAATGCAACTTGATGAGCATACAACTTGCACCCATAGCCAACATCACCCTCTTGCAGCTGGAAAGATCCACAAACTATAACAAAGGCCAGAACAGACAGCAAAGGCAACATTTGGGAGGCAGAAAGATACCCACCCAATTTCACATCAACAGGCCTAAAGCAGAAGAGAATCACGTCGCAACTAAGAGAGAAAGTACAAGCCTTCCAAGGCAAGGCAATTAATTTTTCTATATTCTGACCAAATTAGTGTTTGGGTATAAGGAACACTGGGAGGCAGAAGGAATCCCTCTCAAAGCAATTAAGCCAATGAACTATCGCAGAGAGAGAAGGGAAGATAAAGTCCTATCTTGTCCAGGAAATAAGCTCACCAGGACAAGTATTCCAGACTTTAAAATGGACAAGAATTGTCCCAGTTACGGTAGCCACAAAGCTTTGAAGAGGCAGGTCAGAGTTTTACAAGATAGCCTATCCATGAGTCCAAAACCAAACACAAGAACCAATATAAACTTGTAGAAACAATAGCTATTATATTGCCAAGGGAATTAAAAGATGAGAACTTGTGGCACAGAATCAAACTAAGATTCGAGGGGACCTCTGGAGTCATCCCTTGCTTAAAGTACAGCCAATGTGGAGCAGGTTGACTTTTGAATGGAGATCTCAATGAGCAGATATTCCACAGCTCTGTGGGCTCCTGTCCCACGTTTGATCATCCTGACTGTGAGGGGAAAAGAATTCCTAATATCTAACCAGAATTTCCCTTATGGCAACATTTGCCTGTTGCTTCTTGTCCTGTCATTGTGTAGCTCTAAGAGGAGCTCCGTATTCTCTATGCCTTCCCATCAGGGCACTGAAAACACTAATAAAATCCTTCTTTGGCCTTCTCTTCTTACCACTGAACAGATCCCATTCTACTCTCAGTCATTAAGCGCTGAGGAATCCACTTAATGCACGAAGACTGAGCAATTGACTGTTGGCCCACGTGCCTGACAAGATGCAGAGGAGGTCTAAGAAAGGAACTGGACTACAAAATTTACTCTGCAGTCAATAAGAGGACACGAAGTACTGCATTATGTAGGAAGCAAATTAAGAGACAACACATTGAGATGATTGAAAGGCTTGCGTTTTATCAAGATGCGGTGCTCTGCTACAGTACTGGTAAATGCGGTTACTGTTGAAAGGCCAATTACTTATCGGTGACGTAAGGAGTGGCTCCTTGAGGATATTTAAAGGAAAATTAAGGAAATCTGAATTTAAAAGGAAGCAAATAATTCCTAAAATTTTAGTCCCAGGAACAAGAGATGACCACTGGATGACAAGCATGCTGATGTCATCAACTTCATCATGTGGGTTTGGAGACGCCAAGGAATAAAAGCAAAGAGCAGGATGCAGGAGCAGGCATTCTAACTACAACAAAGAATGATACAGGGCAAGCTGTCTCCATACAGATAGGCGCGTCCATCACCTCTACCGAGACGGAACTAGAGAAGTAGCATGCAAAGACTAAACAAAGTTCTATTTCTGAAAATGCATGATGCCATTGCCCGCAATTCTTGAAGGATAAACTGTTTTCAAAACCCGTTTCTGGAACACCTCACTCCCTCTGTTTTCACTGGAAAGACAAAACTCTATTTTTAGCTTTCGTCATCCGATTCCTACAGAACAAGGCACACATTGTTACAAGTAGCTATGACAAACATTCTTCTGGGAGTTGATAGCAGAGATGGAAGCCACAGAAAGAAATCTAGTCAAATCATTTGGGCCACCTGCGGAAGAACGTTTGTACAGAAAAAGTATTTTCACTGCAATGAACACAGAAATCTCACCTCCTGCCCCGTTGCCACATCAATAGCTGTGAAAACTGTACCTGAAGCCCTGTGAAGAAAAAGAAAAAAAACATTACGGCCACTTGCATCTCTCCGTGTAACAAACAGGCATGTGAACAGACAAATCACAAACACAGCTTTCGATGTTGCAAGAGCTTTATCAAAAAGAAGGCTATTAAAAGGAAGCGATATCATAGAAATGCCTGTTAGTTCACACAAAACAAATGAATCGTAAATACGCTCTCTTCCGACACCGGCTATGCCTCCTGCATTAAGGGTGTCCAAGCCCCCAGAGCTTGTGCTGCTTCCTAGGATGAGATAAGCTGGGCAGCCCTTTCTGCAATAGAAATTACTTTTAATTTTCCCCCCAGGGAAGCCTGCCCACAAACACACACAGACCCATTTGCAAAGTATACCCTCAGAGTTAGGCGTATACATAATCAAAGCTGGAAAAGCTAGAACTTGTATATGCTTTTTTCTCAGAAGGAGTCAGGGGACCACTAGAAGAATATCTTAGTCAAGGCAGTATTGTTAGCTTAGCACACAGAAAGCCTTCTTACGTGCCCTCATGCTATTCAGCAGTCATATTACGGAACAGATGAACCCATTTTACCAGGAGAGGAGGGGACTAGATACACCCAGAGAGAAGTTACAGAGCTACACTTTCTCATTAAAAGACACAATTCAACATTTCCATGGCTGTGTAAAGCCTTCACCATCTGTTTAACACTGCTTAATACAGGCGACGTTTCTGTCTGCTTCGGTAAGCAGTAGCTAGGCCATAGCATCACATAGAGAACAGCACACTGCTTCTAACGCTGGCTCACTGGGAACAAAAGTTGGGGTGAACACTTACCCTTGCCCGATTTTTTCGTATCTGGTGTATTTTTTCTTGGGGTCTCCTATGCTCACAATAGTGCCTAAAAAAAAAAAAAAACCAAAAAACAAAACAAACAGAAAAAGTCAGCCCTGCTGCCTCCCTTTAGTAGGGCTGGCCTGGCCAAGATACCCGCAAGAGTAGCAAAGGCTGATGCATGAACAGCCAAAGCTTCCTGCCTCAGTTAGAGTTACAAATGGCCCAACTTCAGACAATCATTACGCTACGTTATACTCTTAATGAGACAGATCGTGCTATTTCCCCTTGTATCTCAATTCTTCTGTGTAGCAAAGCCCAGTATGAGGTTATGACAGAGCCATTAGCTTAGTCTAGTCCAGAAACTGGTCAGTCCTCAACTTACGGACAGGAATATTCATATAGTGAAAAATTGTCTTCAACGTGATTATGGAACAAACAACAGCAGAAACTATTTTGTTTTACAAAACACACAGATCACATCATCACAACTGAACTTCTGTTCTACAATTATATTTTTTTTTACCCAATAGGGCTCAGAAGCATATAAATCAGTAAAACGTCTGAATGCAGCACTCTCAGCTACTGTCTGACACAAAACCACTCAAGCACAGCATTCACACAAACCTTACACAAAAATAAGGCTGAGGGCAGAAACTTAATATTCCCCTCCTGGTCCTAAAGCCTTTGTTTATCTGAAATAAAAAACACCTACGTAGTTTTTCCATGATCTCTTCATCCGACATTTTGGTCTTCTTTTTCTGCTTATCACCTGATTTTGCCGCGCTGTCAACAGAAGTGTCACTGGCTGGTGCAGGGATGGGGTCGATTACAGACCGTGTATAAATCTGCGGAGAGAGACCATTTACCTGAGCATTTTCTTTGCAATCATTGACCTTCAGCTGAAAACAAATCACAGTTCCTCTAAGACCTCTAAGCACCATTTTACATAACGGGCTGGAGGCAGAAATCAGACCTGAGACACATTAAGGTCCATTAAGTCAAGATGCTGGCAACCTTATTGACCTCTGAAAGAAAGGCCGGGCACCTCTTGAACAGAGTGGGTGCTAGGAGTTGAACTCTAACTTCCACAGACAGGCATTTTGTGAGTTTTCTACCTGCCTATTCTTTATAACCCATGCTAACTAACAGAACAGAAATCACTATTCAATAGTGAGATCAACTGCTACTAAGATCTAAAGGAAAAAAGATTCGTGCTTTGCCATGAAAAGAAGCATGAGACTCTCGGAAATTTCCCAGTTGCCCCCAATTTAGGGGGTTTTCTTGGAGCTTTATTTAATTTCCTCCTGAGCTGTTCACAGACATATGCAGCTACTCTAGAACTATCAGTCTGTAGACCTGTCACGTTTTATATGTCTACATACCCAGAGTGGGCAATTATAAAGCAGTATCACTTGACAAAGAAACACAATTCACATTTGCAGTCCTGGAGCAAGAATAAGTGGGCAGCAGGGCAGCAAAATATACACCTACCACAGTCAAAAGAATGAGCTGAAGTAAGTGGGATCCCTGGGACATTATTAACAAGGTGCGTGGTTGAGGACAACAACACTAAAACTTAATGATACAACTTCTTAAGCATTTAACATTTTTCATGTGATGCTGATGACTTTGTGAGCGAAATAAGCTTTCACATCTTAAATTTGAATTGGTTTGGGGTTAGGTGGTGTATCTGGTGAGGCTACCGCACTGCAATGAAATAAAATAAAGAAAAGCAAATACACTACACTTGTACCTCCGTACTGTGCAAAGTAACAGAAACTAGTTTTTTAGGACTAAAATGCCTCTTCCTTGCATGCTGGGTTGAAGGATAAGCATAACTGGATATCTTCAGCACACGCCAACAAACAAATCAGCATTAACTTCAGGATTTCTGATCCTACGAATATCCCGAAATTAGGCATTTTCTTAGCATACTCAAATAAAACCCAGAACTTTTCCCTAAAAACTTACAAACAGCTCATTTCACAAATATAACACTTTGCTACCAAACAGAAGTAGAAAAAGTTCTGCAATACTGAGAAATGCAGGTCTGCATTGTAAATTTTATAGCTGCTCACCGATTTTGTGTGATCTGGCCGTGGAGCAATAACAGGAGGAGGAGCTTCTTCATCATCCTCATCATCATCTGCCACAGCTGTTGATGGTTCTGAACCTTTGGCATTGGTCTACATTTTTGCCAAAGTTAAAAAAAATAAATGAACAAACAAAATTGTCTCCCCCACCCTGTTAAAGACTTGCTTTTTTTTTCGCCCCCACAAGAAGATAAAAGAACTCTTACAGATGTCAAAAGAAAAAGATAGGTTGAGTGGTTTAAGTGCCCTATATATATTTTATTACAAGACTCAAATACTATTGCTCCAGTGAAATATGCTCTGTTGACCCCCCCGATTTATGTTTTTATTCCACACACACACAAAAAAAAAAAATCTCATTTTGTTTTATACTGCAAGATTCAGTATGTAACAAATACAGAACACCTGAACACGTATGAGCCTAAGAAGACACAAAGAATAGTAAACACACTCACCGTTGGTGTTCCTGAAGGGAAACCATCTTTTTCTAAATAGGACAAATAGCAGAATACATAAAATCATCAGAAAAATAATAAGAAGTGAACTTTACAGAGTAAAGAACACAGACCGCTTTGGAGATATTTTTTTTTTCATCTCTCAGAAAGCAAAATTTCATGGTCACAAATGCGAGAAAGCAGTATTTCACTGTAAGACCATGCAGAAGGAAGCTGCAAGTTCCTGAAATCCTCCCCTCAGGGTAGGCAAACCCACTCGTTCCCCGACTTGCTCTTCACCCACACACCGTTTTCCAAATTGAGCACTGCTCGTCACCTCACTTATCTCTTCTGTCTGACTGAGATGTGAAATCGGGACCAAGTGCATAATCCTGTTCCCTCAGTGGTATCCTGAATCAAGGATGAGGCTATTAGAAAGCCTTAATACTAAGCTATTTTCAGAAAGAATTTGGAAGAAAACTAGGTAAAGCTGCATCTGTTTGTAGGACAGTCTCGCAGCCCTGCCACCCCATAGCTCCCATCTAGGAGCCACAACTCATTTTGCATCTTCAGTGTCACCACGTGGTGACATCAATTTCACAGATAGCTGTTTCAGCCACAGACAGGAGGAGCAAGGTCTCCAGCACAAAACCAATTAATCACAGTCTCAGAGCCCCAGCTTCATAAACACAGCCCATTAAAGTTAATTCTGGCTGCTATTTTGAATTATCCAGTTCCATTTCTTCCCCTCAACCACTTAAAACAGGAAATAAACTGGCCAGCATCAGTTTCCAGTAAGTTTTAAATCCATCTTCAAATATTTGTTCCTCACTGAAATGCTCTTTCAGCATTTGAACCTGATTTATTATTCTGAAGGAGAGGAAGACTGTGTTGCGAATACCCAACTCCTCTTCAATATGTCTTGCACACACTTGGATCTCACCTGGAGCAGAAAAACTCAGATACTTCTGTTTTGCTGTGTCTTTGGAGTCATAGAATTTCAGCACATCTAGTACCGCCTGGGGGTTTTTCTTCTGTTCTAGCTTCGTGATATTTGAGGTCTGAAGCAACCGAGCCCATTGTTCTGGCATTCCCTGAAAAAATAGGCTATCTTAAGCGTCCTTCTAGTATTTTAAAGCTTTTTAAAAAGCAGAACAAACTACTTTCCTCTATAAAATGCATAACACGCACAGCCTTAAACACATGAACAAGTAGGATAGGGTTTTAATGGGGAGCTCTGTGTCCATAAGTGACACGACACAAATCACAGTGCCAACACACCACCACCTCTTTCCGTTGTATTAAGCCAGATGCGAGAAATGGGAATACAAAAGCACTCAGCAGAACCAGCGTTACCCACTAATGACAGTAAACTGAAGGCAGTTTCTCTGGGAAGGCTCTCCCGGGTGACAGAAAGCACCAGCTCTGACATTTACACCGCCGAAGTAGGTACTAACGGGTCAGTCTCATTACTCTGTGTGCTGTACAAATATGTGGTAACGTTATTTCTTTGATAAAAACGAAGACTAACCCATACTTTAGTCTAAAAAATGGCAATGGCTTCACTGTAGCACTGACCCATGGCTGTTTTCTGACAACCTCCGTGGCAGGT
>JAKFQP010000128.1:200525-260044 GCA_023375905.1 Nycticorax nycticorax | reverse complement strand
GGTCAGCAAAAATGGCAGTACTTTTTTTTTTTCTTTTATCCTCGGCAGCCTCAGACACCATCGTAATGTGAACTGCGGCTGCTGAAGAGCAAACGCGCTCTCTCCTCTGCTGCGGAGCCAGCAGCAAGTGGCCAGCCAGGGTCTGTGCTGTCCTAAATCACTCACCACCAACAGTGGGAGACATGAAGCCTGGTTCCTCTGAAGCACAACTCCTCCCTTTCCACCTTCGCCCAGTGAGGCTGAGGCAAGAAAAGCACAGGGAAGCTCCTTATGTAGCTTAACCCATCCTCTTCCTCCCAGCCCCTGAAGAGACCTGCAGTGACCAATTTGCACGTGCGTTCGGAGTTTCATTTTTACAACGATGTTGCAGGAGTCGGTTCTGCTGCTCACTAGCTTTCTTCCTTTTTGGGAAGAGAAGGGCCCGATAACCTACGGCATACCCAGGTCGCAGAAGAGAGACAGCAGTTCCTGCCGCTGCCACTGGTGGGAAAACACCCAGAGACATAACCCTGAGTGAGTAAAAGCTGGAAAGTAAAGTGAGAATTGGGTGGCACTTTCAGAAAGCTGATGAACACACACTGCTGCAGCACATGAGTCTGAATGCTCTGGCTTTGACTTGGGGGTTTTTTTTCTTCTCCCCCTGCCTTCAATTCCCCCTGGTGTGAGCATAAAGCGGGGCTGCTTCCTGAAGAACTTCCTACGTACAGTTCTTGTGCCGGTCCTGGCTCCCTCCGCCTCCCTCGTGATCGGTATCCAGGCTGACACGCACTCCCGTCCCGGCCAAAGCGGTGTGCTCCACCACGGAGGCCCCCTCTCTGCCACGGGGCTGCTATTTAGCTCCACTGACTTCTAAAAAAGGACAAACATTTTTCCTCTCAAACTTGTTTGCAGAATGACTAAAGGGAAATAAAATGAAATCGAAGACAGGCATTTTCCTATCTGCTATAGCGCACAGCCACATTTTTCCTGGAGCACTTGGACTCGAGCAGATTAAATTTTAAATATGCATTATGTTTGCATACACATCAGCCTTAAAGTGTAATACTGCAAGGCCCTGAGCAGGGGTAGGACGATGGTGCCATGTGTCAAATGAAACAGCTGATGTAGAAAGTTCTCATGCTGTAATGAGTTTAATTTATCTTCTTAAGATGTTCAAATTAACATATTTGAGGAGTCTAGGCTGCATCTGTATTTCACTGCCTGGGATTTGATGCAAAAGTAAATTGGAGTACCTCTTGGGAAAAAAAAAGAAAAAAAAAAGAGAGAGAAACAAACCACACACATCAAGCTCAGAGCTGTTTGGTAACATGCACATAAATTCCTACTCCTGGCACACAACGTCCTGGCTTTATGCTGCCACTTAAGCAACAGATCTGCGAGGAGCCAGAACTAAATCAGTGAAATAAATCACATCCTCTGTACGTACATACCCTGACAGGAGGCTCACAGAGCTGCAAACTGAGCGTAATTCTGTTTACTGCAGGTAAAAATTATTCAACTCATTTACTATCGACAATGGAACACAGAAGGAACAATACAAACATCAAACTCAAGGCTATTTTGCAGGGCTAACCAAAAAGCAGAAGTAACGGATTTCAGGCTAACGCTACGTTAAGAAACATAACCACTTTGCTTTTGAAATCGTAATCCTTGATGTGCCACTACAGCTGCAGGACCTTATTGGGACACCACCTGAACTGCTGCAAGGAGAACTGCAGAACACTGGGGCCATGGACACAGACAGCAGGCACGCTGCTTGAAAGCCACGCAGCAAAACCCTTTGCTCTCCAACCGAAGGAATGGAAGGAAGAAAGAAAAAAACAGAGACCAGATCAGAAGTGAAAAAAGCCCTGATGGTAAGCAGGTTTCCCTGTCCCTGCTCTAGCAGAGGGCACGAGGGTTGAGAAAAGCAAGTTATCCTTACAGCAATCTGCACGGCAGTGGCTGTCATTTGCTGCCTTCCTGTAGAGCCTTATAGGGTGCTGCTGGCAACATCCGTCACGCACAAAGAGCGGCGTCCAGGACAGCCAGGTCCAGAGCAGAGGAAAGCAGCAAAATAGACGTCTCACAACCAAATCTCCAAGGCAGAAGATCTCAATCAGAAAAAAAAAACCCAAAACCGCAGAGTAATGAAAGATAATACAATAAAAGAGCTAGTGCGTGATGCTCCCAGGAGAGACGGGTGTAAAGCAGCAGGTTTAAGGTAGTCACGTCCCACTCTCGGTGTATATTATAAAAGTCCTTGTTGAAAATGTCTGGACACTCATTCCCGGTACATTGACCCCAAGCCTCCAGTGGTTTTGGCAGCTGGCTTATCCTCAGCCTCCCCACACCACCACCTTTTAGTACCTGAAAAAACACCTTACTGGAGGAGAGGAGACTTGACGCTTCGTTATTCTGGAAAAGAGGGCCAAGAGAGATACACCCTGTACTGGTTTTAAGTGGAGATCGGCAGGCTGCTCATTTAATCAGATATTTCATTTTCTTGGACCAAGCAGATTTCAGAGTACAAAAGCAGAATGAAATGTCTGCATGGGTATTTTTCTTTCCCCCTTTCTCTACCCGCCTCCCCAACCGCCTTTTTTTTTATTTTTGAAAGGCTCCTGTTGAGCAATAGATTTCCTGTGATTAGCTCATTTCGTACTGATTATAGCTCACTTCCTCCCAGGGATTAGCTGAAAGCAGCTTTCTGACAAGTTTTTATTCAGATGGTGCTACCTAGCCACAGCTTGCTTCCTGCCCCATCTCTTAACATGACGTTGGTTCAGCAGCTCATCGATTTTAAATTATTTCACCGCTGCAGAAAAAAGGCACAGAACCAGCAAATCGCCGAGTGTCTTCTCCACGAAAAGCAAACCAAATCTTTTTGGACGTTTTGCTTTCCAACTCAAAGCATTTGGATCCATGAGATTTATTTAATCAAGATCCAAAAAGGAGTTTTCTGGGACAGTATAAGACTACCTTCAGAGACTGAAGATGCTGATCTCTTCATTTCAACTCAGAAAAGTTGTGCAAAAGGAACAGCAGTTGCAGACAAAGGATTACTTTCTCGCAGACTTGGCAAAGGCAGCCTCAGATCTTCTGCCTGCCAAAAGAGGACTTGTGCAAAAGCAAGAACAAGAGTAACCTTGATCATGGCTGGGAAGAGCCCGCAGGATAATCTGTTCCACCTACAGTTATTAAAAACACATGCGGATGCTCTAATGCAACGCATGGCTCTCAAAGCCTTCCCACCTCAAAAAAGGCAGGCACCAATCTCCACAGGACTTGTTGAAACACCTCTTTCCAGTTTTAGGGGGTCTCAAGATAAAAGTATGTGGTCAGTGCCAAGCCACACACCTGCGAAAGCCAACAGTTATTTTTACTTAGGGAACTAGACTAACCTAAGATACTCCAAGCAAGCACAGGTCTCCCTAATTTACAAGCACAGACAAGCGAGATACCCCATTAGAATCACAGAATCATTTAGGTTGGAAAAGACCTTTAAGATCATCAAGCCCAACCGTTAAATGATGGAGTTGAGAAAACAGCTAAAAAGCAGCAAAAAACCATCTGAGCCTCTCAAACATCAATTTTGCACTAAGATTTATGCAAGGACACACATTAACCAAAGCAACTGCTTGGCAAGGCTAACCCACTAATGGAGGCAATAAATCACCAGCGTCTTTTTTGCAAAATTAACAGCCGTAAGCACCGTTTGCCTCCTTCGACCAGCAAGGCTACAACCATGAAGTTTATCAACAGGGCCTTGCTATCTTCCCTTTGCCGCTACATGCGACAGAGGCAACTCGTAATACTCCCGCTCTAACGACGGTAGAGGGGAACCTCAGTCTCTTGCAAAATCAGACTGGATGACACATATACCCAGCTAAATTCTTTCCATTTTGTCTTTTTCCAACTCCTCGATTTCCTTATGATTTTTGCCGAGTCACACGAACAGAAGGGAAAACACAGCACAGGGAAAAACAACTGCTGTTTAATTGCCAAGTGAAGAAGAGAGTGGGGGAAAAAAGAAGAAAAAAAAAGCACAGTTGAACAGAAGAAAAATAAAAAAAAGCAGAAAGGAAACTCTTTTTTGTTCAGAAGAACGAATAGCCTCTCTACAACCATAGTGAGATGCGCTTTCTGCGAAAGAAGGACGACAAATATCCTATTCATGGGGGATTTGAAAGGGTTACTAAGACTTCCTAAAGAAAAATATTCCTCAAACCCACTGCCAAAGTACATTACAACCTAAAGCAATTCAGCTATTTACTCCTTAAGGCACTTAGCAGATGTGCAAAGTCTTGCACCGAAAACGAGCAACCGGTCAGCAAAAAATGTCATTTTCGAAATAAAACCAGATCCCAGTCTTCTAACAAGCAACCAGGGGTAGACATCGCCTTCTCATCCTTCTTAACCCTGGTCAGGACAAATTTTTCTCCCCAGATGTTTGACTTTTTGGATTGGGGAGGGGGTATAATTTCTTAATTATGAGTTATGTTTTCTGATTGAAAGAAAGATATCAGGGAAAAATCAGAAGAGGAACAGACTAGAGACAAGATGTGCAAGAGTCCTGGTAAAAGCCCATTAGCGCATAGAAAATTTAAGCAAATTAATGATAGTTGACTTCACCATATTCTGCAGCCACCTGCGAGTCTTGTGATACATCTCCACTTTCTCCCTCTAAATCATGCATAGCAATCAACTCCCACCTGAATCGTCATTTCTGCTTCGTAAAATAAACTTGGCACTATTGACCTGCGGTGGCGTGTTTTGCCACCAGGGAGCTAGAAACCTCCTCTCTGCTTTATCACCTCCAAAACAGCTCAAACACCAGAGGCAACGGTATCAGACGGGCTTCAGAAGTGACTTCCCAACTGCCTTTATTTCCCATTTCCCCTGAGTTTGGCAGGAAAACTCACTCAGTGAAGCTACGACGTTGTTGATGACAGCAGCACACAGAAATGAGCCAGAGGGCTGAGCCAACGGCCACAGATGCCCATTCCCACCTTGCTCTGGGAGGCAGCCCTTGCAGGTCCCCAGAGCGTGATGGAGGAGGAATTAAACCAAGAGTGATTGATTTCCACCCTCTGCCACAGGGCTGGGTAGTTACCGCCTACCAGCTGAATTCAGGCCACACTTCCATTTTATCCAGCCCACAGCCACAGTTTTCCTTCAACGAACCATTGTGCAACGCTGCAGAATGATAACGTGTGCTCAAAGGTGTTTGAAAAAGCCAATTCAACCCTCAAGAGGGAAATGACTTACCCCTGCTCTACCTACTTAAAAACCTGAGTCAACTAAAGACAGACAGGACAGCCTGCAGCGTGCACATCGCATGCGAATCCGTGATTCAAGGGGCTTGTGCTTACTCATATTTCACTAACTAGAAGACACTTTTCAGCCTTTATTTTCATGAGCTGAGGTTTTCTTAAAGATCAAAGGAGAGTGGGGGAAAGGGCAAGTAGGGAAAGTTTACAACAAAAAAAAAGAAAATTAAGCCTGCATCTCATCATTGAGATTCTCTCTTAATTAAACCTGGCATTTACAGGCAGGGAGGGATCACACATTCCAGAGCAAAAGTTATTTGAATAAAGGGTACCCTGCACGAGGTACCTACACAGCTCGGTGCACTTTTATATTCCTAACGGCATTCACAACTGTTTAACCTAGACAGGCCCCATTCAGTAGAGCAATGAGACAGCTCTCAGAAATGCCCGGCTACTGGTGCTGTGCAGATAGATCTCCAGTAAATAGAAAATGAAGGCTTTTTTTTAACCTCTGGAAATATTACTGGGCAACGGCAAGACAAGGCCATGGCTTACCCATTCAAATTAGAAGTCCAGGGCTAACTGGAAAGAGAAGAGGAAACATGCAGTGTGTACCAGGATGGCAAAAAAAGAAGGAAGAGTCCAAGTTTAAGGGATCTGTCAGTCCCTCGTCGCACTGGTAGAGCTGTCAAATGTCAGCTACGGAAAAAAGAAATAATAAGGGAAGAAATAATAAGGGAAAAGAAGAGAGAAATAGCTCCCTCCAGAAAAATTATCTATCCTTTCCATATACGCTCAGGATAGAGCTTTCTTTCTCCCTAGCAGCTGGCCAAGGCTCGCTTCAACTGCAGTTACCGCCAGTGGATAGCGGGAACTTAAGCTCAGCTCAACAGCCCCAGGGGCCAAACCCTCGACTCTGCTCGCAGCACTGTAAAACAAAATGCCGCAATGGGAAATTCTGCCTCTTCTGAGTCGGTTTTCCAAGCCACAGTGCGAACCAGCAGACACCAGTACAACCCTGCTGCCCGGATGATCACAACCACTTGGAAAGGTTCACCAGTTTGCCAAAACCCCTATGTGAACAGACCCAAGCCCCAAACGCTAACTTCTTCGTACCCACACCGAACATAAATTCAGCCAGAAAGAGCAAAGTCCAAAAGAAATCAAATGCAGGATCTGTAAATACAGGGAGCACTTGAGCATGGCAACAGGTCTTTAAAAAAACAGGGTTTGTGGGTTTGGCTTGTGTGGACATAACTCATTTCCTAAGCATATTCTAGCAGCACCATACAGAAAACTAGAGATCATTTCTCCTGGGAGAATTACATTCCATTTGTGCCAAGGCAGACAGGTACAGTGACTTCTATGAACACTCAAGCTCCTACATGAGAATAGTTCACTGCAGCATCCCACTTCTGCACCAGGCAAGCTCACTTGTCACTAGATGGGAAAATTATTCTTGGCTAGTATGCACAAACCATACAGGCCTTAAGCCCTCTTAGAAACACACACAGCTTCTAGGTTTCCCTGTCACCAGAAAAGCCTGCAAACATAAACCAGTGCAGTCACACCCAAGGCTGCAGATAGCACTGCTGCCACTAACGCTTTTGCCAAGGTCCGGCTCTCTCGCCCCTAACCAGGGTTTTGCCCACACCAGCAAAACTGGTAATCCCCACCACCAGCACCACAGCCAGACTGCTTTTGGTAAGAGGAAAAGTACAAAGCAGTGTTTAGTGCTGCAGTTACCTGAAGGAAAACTGGGGACAACAGCAAACTAGTTGCCCTGCAAAGAAGTTAGCAACAGCCAGCCATGGATCTTGATGGGGAAGCAGGGCGTCCTATGAGTTCGGAAGCCAGGCTGTCAATTTATTAAAACAAAAAAGATCAACGAGAAAACAACATTTGCAGGAAGGGTCACCCCAATATTTCTCTACCAAGAGCAGCTCAGGACTGTAGGGCGGCATCAGATCTTAGGAAAATACTCCCGAGAGCTCAGCGACGAAACCTCACTAACACGAATTCTGTGCGCAGCTGGTTTGCACAAGGGTTTCCAGACTGTCACGTTCAGGGAGAACTTTGGTATGCTGCTCAAGTTTAAAGTTTTACAGATTTAAACCAAGAAACAAGTGATTAACCTATTTTTTCCCAGCATATTTAACTCTACGAGGAGAGGTAAAGATATCTAGACGGGGCACACAACCAAATCCTGCAGCCGTTGCACAACATCACAGGCAATCCCTTCCCCGTTATTTCACACAGCGATGAACGGTACAAAAAGCACAAACTGCAGCTGTCACAACTCAAATCGAGACGAATTGCTAAGATCTCTATGCACATCAGATTTTGGACATGAAGACCTGCGTTCATCCACAGAAAAACAGCAAACTGTAATACCTAGAACGCGGGGAAAAGCGAGCACAGAAAACAGGCTCTGTAAATCACTCGCCCGTGCTCCCGCTCCAGGACTCTGTGTCCCCACCCTGTTTTGCCTTGCATGCTGCTATAGGTTTTCTACTTTAAAATTCCTTGCATGCATACAAGCAACATATTCACGTACAGTTTAATGCAGAAATTCCCTGAAATTTGGGAAAATGTTCTTGTATGTCTTTCAGGGAGCCAAAGCACTTGTTTGGGAGCAGGAAAGAACAATTTGCATTCAAAGAACTGGCTGCCAGACTGAGTTTTAAAACTGATTTTGTCATTTTTCTAAGTCATTCCTTGTAAAACTACTTCTCTTGCTCTTCTTACTCATAGACAGGTTTTTATCTAAAATGCTGAAAAAAGGAATCCACACCACCTAGAACTGGTACCCAAGCTACAAATCAAAATATATTAAAAAAAAAAATCAGCCAAAAAAGCTTGAAGTTGTATCATAATTCAAAACCAACACATCTTTATTCCTCATATGCTGATGTGGAAACATCAGACAACTATAGGAACCAGTAAGTTGGGGGAAAAAATAAAAATATAAAAAACCCAACCTCTCCTGTGTACTATTACTACTACATATGCTTCTTACCGTCCACAAATCAGATGTATGATAAGAATATCCTAAATCCTGTAAATACTGTACATACTGTAAATATACATACATACCTATATGTATGTAAATGTACAATGATTTAAACACCAGTTGTGAGTGATCAAACAAATTTATCTCATTTTAACTAAATTTATCACATTTTAAACTAAAACAGGGTAGGTTTAGACTGGATCTAAGGAAGAAATTCTTTACAATGAGGGTGGTGAAACCCTGGCACGGGTTGCCCAGAGAGGTTGTGGAGGCCCCATCCCTGGAAACGTTCAAGGCCAAGTTGGATGGGGCTCTGAGCAACCTGATGTGGTTAAAGGTGTCCCTGCTCCCTGCAGGGGGGTTGGGCTGGGTGACCTCTAGGGGTCCCTTCCAACCCAAAGCATTCTGTGATCCTATGATTTTCAAAGTGATGTAACACATCCTACCATTTTATGTTAGCACACTTCACGGAAGTTACTATTTTATCCCTGCTTTGCTGATGGAGAATTAGACACAAATGATCTCCAGCCACCTATGACTGTTTATATAGGATGCCACAGCACCAGGACCACAAAAATTGATTTTACAGCTCAAGAATAAAATACTTTTTTAAAAGTAAAAATGAAAAATTAAGAACCGTGTTAGCAACTGAACAGACAAAAGGACCATGAAAATTACACCACCACAGGGTAACTAGCACCCTGTGAAGCAGGAGAGCTTCCGAAGGAAGCTGTCAAGCTAAAATAATATTTAAACAGTTGACAAAACATAATATTGAACTTAGAAAGCTGCAAAAGACTTTAAAAACCTACTTATTGTACAAATTATGACAGGAGTTCAACGCTGAAGCACATGCAAGAGAGCAAACGTGTGAAAGGTCTCTATCGCTGGTGACAGGTTGTCTTTGGGCATCCGTCAGGTTGCTTAACGATTTACAAAAGATGTTAAGCAACTGTAAATGTGATCCTCTTGAACTTATTATCCAAAGTGTTTCCTAAGGGTGTGTTATACTATTAGTATCTCAGTTTATCACAGCCAAGCTGTAAGGCCTGGGCTGTCTAGGCAAGGATGCTGTAGCATGGGAGAAGTTTAAACTTGAGCAGCCCTTCCAGCTCCACATATCATAACTATGTACCTATTCAATAAAAAACGAGTGAAATTCTTATGGGCAGCAGGATAAGATTTCAGTGAAATATTACACACCAAGAGTAAAGCTTCAGAAAATGCATTCTTGTGAGGCTCAGGCATTTACGTACGAAAAGGATGCAGTTCTCAAACCTAGTTCTACCTTACTATCTTGCCCCCAACAACAGTTGCGCAATTGTAAAGCAGCTGAAGACGTCTGTGAGGATGAGACTGAGCTCACATAAAACAGACCTCAAAGACTAAAATCTACAGTCTACAAAACACAAAAACTCATCCACGAAATGGATGCTGCCTTCCACGAGGCCCTCACATAGGTGCATACCACCCCAATAAAAAAATAAAGCTACTTACTCTAACAGAAATAAGAGATACCTCACTTGTCTGAGGGGCTCTAATTCCATTGCAAGGGATATGATGATAATACTCTATGAAAAAAACCAGCAGACATCGCTCATGCTGTGCCTTCAACTCATGAACTGAAGACCTGCGTTATAGTATTACCTTAATCTTCAGCACTAGCTGAGCCCTAAACCACAGGAAGATGAAGGATGTATCAGGGAGGCATCACTCCATGATTCTCTACCTCCTTCATCTGGAGGTACCGCAACACCAGGGTACTGCAGACAGCAGCTGAAGCAAGTCCTGGGCCACATCCCAGCTCCAAAAAGCCATCTAAGAGAGTTCTTATGCTGAAGCCAATATCCATCAAGAAGAGACTGCAGTCAGTACCTTGGGGGAGACACATCGACGGCCTGACCCAGCACAACAATTTTATGCCTTCCAAGCCTTCCTCTTTTTAATTTACAATACCACTAGCTGCTACCAGTGAGTCTGAACATACGAACGAGGGCATAAAACATTTTTGTTGCAACAAATGAGCGTGGAAGACTTAAAAATTCCATGATTGTGAAAATTCAATTTCTTTAAAAAAAAAACTATTCTCCTCTCATAAAATGTATTGTAACTATGGAAAAAGTTAACCCTAATATAATACCTTTAGAAGTGGCCAACTTTCCAAGAGCTTGTCATCTAAGGGAAAATTCTCTCAGGTCCTTTCAATTCTGTCAAGAAAACAGGAAGCAAATTTCAGTAAGCCATTTTGATAGAGTAAAATAGAGATAAAGATCTCTCTTAAACTTGGAAACAAAGAGAGAGCCCACAAAATATCAGCCCAAGCAGCCACTTGCCACCTGTCTATTGCCGCGCTGCTCACTGGAAAATGGCCCATCGTCCACCGTTGACCCGGTATGTAGGAGCACATAGGCAGCATGCATGAAGCCAACAAGAAAGCACTGATGATACTCATACCTCGTTTAGAAAATTAAAAACATAAACAAGAGAAAGGGGCAATTAAGACCCCAAATGTTGAGGATTACTGACAAGTTATTTGACAAAATGACAAAACCTTTAAGGATTAGGAAGAGAAAGCTGTTTCAGCAGCGTAGGAAACACGATCACTCTCGTTAATCAGCGTGACGTAAAACATCTACTTTCAATCTTGACCAAGATCCTTGAAACAAAGAGATTTCTCCAGTTCAGATGCAGTTTTAAATTTCGAAAGTTGGCATCTCACTCCGGCCTGCAGGCTTTGGAAAGGCCAAGTGAAGTACAACCACCACCGGTCACTTAGCCAAGACCTGGTAGAAAAGTACTGCCAAAGACTAACTTCCAAAGATCTTCAATACCTGGGCAAGGAGGATCCCCAACAGGTCATACTTGAAATGTTACAGGACAAAAAGCCAGTGCCAACCATACGTCTGACAAGGAATGGAAAAAAATCTTTTCAGTCCTGTTAGTGTTGAGGCAAATTTTTGTTTTGCCGGAGTTACAAAATCATCGCTACCATGAATTAAACCAAATTAAAAAATAATTTCATCGTGGTATTTTTGCTTATCCTTCCTTCTTTTAGTTTATTACCCAGCCCTTCTTCTTAATTATTTTTTTTAAGACACTAAAACTTAATTATGTTAGATGCTCCAAGCTCTAGTAAAATTGCTGTGGATGTGCTAGAGTACAGGTTTACCAGGTGTCTTAACTTCTTCCACGAGTAATACTCAATCCAGTTTTACCAAGCGTGAGTACGTTTGCTTGTGCTGCAAAGAGACTGTAAGACCTTGCAGCGTACACAGAACAAGCCAAGGAGAATGAGAATTGTGCCTCTCAGAAGTTAAATATTTTACAATGGAATAAATACTAATAAATAAGAAAATAAAAGACATCACAACCACACACTAAAACACACAGCCCTGCTTGTGAAGAAAGCATCCCAACCAGCTGTACTGAACTATTCTGAATTTTTATTTTCCATTTCCAACGGCTACCTGGAAAAATAACCTATATCTAAAAATCTCAACACTGATCCCTTCTAAAAAAAAAAAACAAAACAAACCAGAAACCAAACCAGTGCTACACCACATATCCTTGCAAATAGGTCTAGAAAGGCTGGATAGAAAAAGCAGCATTCGCAGAAGTCATGAGTCACCAGCACTGTCAACACATACTTTGGTTACTGAGGAACAGTCCTCATCCCACCGCTCTGCCGTACACTTTGCAACACGCCAGAAACAAAAATCAGGAGGAGGTACTTGCATGGATTTCCTGACTGCGGCAGTCAAGGCCCCTCTTTACCACAAAGCATGACTTCGTGAGCTTGGACGTTAGTATCAAAGAACCTCAGCATGTCAGATTAAAATGAACTGTTCTTGTTGCTAAATAGCTTTGAAAATCCTGGACTTCACTTGCACCCTGGAGTGGAAAAAGCAAGGAGATGAGCAGAAAAGATTTTACTAACTATTTCACACTTGGTGATAACATCCCAACTCTGAAAATCAAACCTTTCACATTCATTTTTGTAATAGTGACAGCTAGCATTTCACATACTGGAAAAAAAAAGGCCTCTTTCAAAGCAATAAATCATTTAACGACACTAGAAGCCTATCTTCTATGCCACAGAAAATGTTGCTAGTATTTTGTGACGATCTCTACAAATAAACACCCATTTGTGCATTTGGTGCTTGACCTGAAGTAACATCCCCAAAAGCTCAGAAACACACCTGGAAAAGGCAGAAAGAGCAGAAAGCCAGACACGCGGCTCTCCCGCTATTATAAACCAGGCCACTAGCATCACATCCCTCAGTAAAATTCCCAAGCCAAGTTTAACAACAGTGATTCCTTTTCCATCTATTTAGTTCCCTGACGCATATCACAGAATCTCAGAATCCCAGAATGGCAGGGGTTGGAAGGGACCTCCAGAGCCCAACCCCCCTGCTCAAGCAGGCTCACCCAGAGCAGGGGGCACAGGACAGCGTCCAGGCGGGGGTTGAATATCTCCAGAGAAGGAGACTCCACAGCCCCCCTGGGCAGCCTGGGCCAGGGCTTGGTCACCCTCAAGGTAAAGAAGTTCTTCCTCACGTTCAGCTGGAATCTCTCATGCTTCAGTTTGTGCCCATTGCCCCTTGTCCTGGTGCTGGGCACCACTGAGAAGAGTCTGGCTCCATCCTCGTGACACCCACCCTTCAGATATTTGTACGTGTTGATGAGATCCCCTCTCAGCCTTCTCTTCTCCGGGCTGAACAAGCCCAGCTCCCTCGGCCTTTCCTCGTAGGGGAGATGCTCCAGTCCCGCCATCATCTTTGTAGCTCTCCTCTGGACCCTCTCCAGTAGCTCCTCATCCTTCTTGAACCGTGGAGCCCAGAACTGGACACAGTACTCTGACACAGTACTGGCCACAGATCATGGCACACTTGGGGATGCCACAGCACTAGCTCGTTGGAGTGGGTAGGAACAGCTCTTTTGGGGCCAGGGGAGAGCAAGACCCTCTCCTTTCCCCTCCAACCCGAAGAGCTGTTTCTCATACTTATCTAGGTGTAAAAATCAAGCAGCACCCTTACAGTCATGTATTTCTGGTCTAAGTTAGTCACAGCAGGTGGACTTATAGTCCTGGTAAAAACCTCAAGCACTCAGCTTGGTTAACACTAGTATAAAACATGAAGTATTTAATGAACTGCTATCAAGCTGTTGGCCCAAAGCAAGCAAACACAGTAACAGCCACCCGAGATCACGTAGGCAGTCAGCCAGGTTCAGAGTAAACTCAACTAAGATCCAAATGTTTTGAAGCTGCCCGAGCTAACCACTCTGCGTTCTGTATTCCCAAACTACGCGAGCTGCAAAGCTAAAACCGCATCTTTTTACACCACCGAGCAGCCACTACCAAACTGGGAAACATCTCTCTGCACACTCACAGCACACCAACACGGCGGTGGGAAAACTGCCTTCACATGCACATTTAGAGCAACTTTTCCGTGTGAATTGGCCAAAAAGAGCTTACGGACGGGTAGCGGAGACTCTGTACAGGTGCCTGCTCTCAGCCTTCAGTCCTTTCCCCTCCAGCACCTCCAGGGAGTATTTGCTGCTGGCATTTTAGGCAGCCTCTGGGCTGTCGGACTGATGTGACCTGCCCATAGCAGGAGAGGGAGATCCTTTCCATGACCTCCTAAATTCCAAAGAGGCCCTTTTCAGCAGCACCCGGAATTGGGCCAGAAATTGTTTCTCCTCAATTCTGATCTCCTGAATCCTGGCAAAAAGGTCAAAAATGTTTAATTCCTTGTCCTATGAATTCCTGATTGGTCAAACAGTTTAAAACAGAAGTTCACAGACTCTTAACGTTTCTTCTCCTTTTACCTTTTAAGTAATGTTTTAGAATTTCAAAAGCTGCTCACTTTAAAACATTAACAAAACTTACTAAACAATTTTTTTTTCACACCCTGAAGCAGATTACGCTTCAGCTTGCATGTTCTTTCCATTCAGCCCCTTCCAACGAGCTAGATCCACAAGAAACTGCCTTGCCAGCTTCTGTCTGACCTCTGGATAAGTGAAGCCCAAAGACCCCTCTAAAAGAGGGTGGCCTTTTGCAGTAGACAGGCTCAGGGGAAAGATATTTTCATTTTCATTCCTCTATGTTCTCACTTGATTGAAGACCTTTTCAAGAGGAAAGGGCCTTAACATTCAAAGGTGATTTTAAAAAGCATCTTCCAGAAACAGCCTTTTCTCTCTCTTGTCCAAGAGATACCTCTGTTAGTTAAAGCAGTTCTAGAACAATTGTAAATGAAGAATAAATACAATTTAGAGCAGAAAGTATGACATTTGTTCCCAAAGCAAGCCCCATGTTATCAAACAAAATTCTAATTTCACTCGTTAAAGCAGCTATGGGAAAGCCTACGTATGCCGACAGCCACACGCCCCTGTGGGTACATGCGGAGTCAGGCATCCAGCACCTAAACAGGAAGCAGAAAACTTCAGAAAACAAAAGTAGAAGTTGAGCTGGAAAGGTTTTGTAGTGTATTTCCATCCCCCAGTACACCTGCCAGCTGCCCTCATTCTGGTTCACGTTATGGTAAATCCCTTTCTTAACACGGTACGCCACTTTTAAACCGTGCTCGCCGTTGCCCTAGCACCTTGGGTTCCTTCCTACGGCTGCTTTTCTTTGAAATGAAAGTACAGAATTAGAAAGAATTAAACCCATCTTATGAAAATAACTCCTTTAAAGATAGAAAACAATTTATTTGAGAATGGGCGGAGAGAACAGCCCTGACCAGATTCAGATATAGTACGGTTGTTGGCAACAGGTAACCACACATCTTCCAGGACAACATCCAGTATTTCAGCAACAAACTGTTGAAGCACACAACTTTAGGCAAATCCATCCTTGCCAGAGCTACAGCAACACCAGCGCTGGGCTTAGCTCTTTTGGGAAACAACAACCTGACCTAGCTGTTATACAGAGCCCCCAATACTTCCTAGGAGTCTCAAAAATACTGTATTTCCGTAGTAAGGCGTGTTCATTAAAACAGTTCTAAGCACCAGTAGGTCATTAGCGGCTGAAGCGAAGATTTTTAAAAGCATTTGGAAATTTATAAGCAAAGGTTAGATACATCAATTTGAGAATTTCAAAATCCACTTATCTTGCCTGATGAAAAAAGGAAGCCTCACCAATTTCTGAAGCATTTAAATACACTGTGACCTCAGCCTTTTGACAGCAGAAGGAATTCCTTCTGTGAATTCACAGATAGGGTGTCTGATCACCCAAAATTTATCTAAACAGCAAAACCGAAACTCCAATTGCTTTTAAGGCATGTTCCTAACGTTTACAACTCTACCTGCCTGCCGGGTGAGACATCTTCAAAGCCTGATTAATGCCCGTTCCCAGCTGGGAAAATAGAAAGAACGATTGAGTTAAAAAACTGGCAAGTCAGATACAGAACTGGGCCCAAACCCAGTGTTTCCAGCTCTCTGTGACAGACACTGTCCACTACATCAGTCAAAATACAAGCACTAAAGCATGTGTTTTCCAATGAAAGCAAGGCACAACTTTATGTGAAATCACGCTCCGGGATCTCATAAGCCTTGAGTGGTGAAGTAAGGCTTGAATACGAAGGGTGAGCTCAATCTACACCTCGCAGGTCAGGCCCCAGGTAGGTAGGTCACTGGGAGATCTCGCATTCTCACCCAAAAACATCCCCTACCTCTTACCACCTGCAGTTAAACCCAAATAAGAGCTTTCTGAAAATCTTACAAGATAGCAACCTCAAGACACCCTAATTCCAAACAGCAAAGCACAATAAGAATCCTTAGGCCTCCAGGGAATGCTGTGGTGTTTCCTTGACTAAAAGACATTAGCCACATCGTCCGCCTTCCAAACCGGTGCCTTGCCCATGGGTTTCTTGCTCTTTCGCACCAAACAAGTACCCTGGACTCCTATTCCCCACCAACGGGCTACCGTCCCCTGGCACGAGCACGGCTGCCCTCACACCACATCAAAGTCCAGAGCTTCCCCTCTTGCTGGCACACGCTCGGGCATCCCTTGCCCTACGGCCTCGCTCTGCCCCAAGGCTGGAGAAAACGCTGATTTTTGCCTAACGGAAAGTCCTGCAAACCCTGAAAGCTCACTGGAGATGCAGTCTCCTCCACAGTGCTCCCCCAGTCAAATTGACCTTGCCGAGAGGCAAAATGAGTACAGGACTGGCCGAGCGCTGCATTAGGAGGCCTGCATCGTTTCTGAGAGTCAACCTGGTAGCTCAGCCCAGCACCCAAGCGCTTGGAGCGATACGTTATCTTTAGCAGCCCTGCATGTCACAGGGCAAGCGGTCACCTTAGCGTTTGCAAGGTTAAACTCAACCGACAAAGCACGTTCAGTTACTGTTACTACCACAGCAGGTAGAGAAACCTCTCCAAGGCAACATTGTGCCTTACAAAGCGCTCTCAAAGTTTTGGGCCAGGTAGTCATACGTAATTTAGATTTAGGAAGGAGGTGCCTCCTTGCAAAGGGAAAAATCGAGCTTGCTGCAGCCTTCCTGAATCTGTCTCCTGGCCCAAGAGAGTGCCTCTGCTTTGACGAGAGCAGAGCAGAACAGAGCAGAAGAGCACAGCAACTACGTTTCTAGAAAAAGAAGGGAAAGCTCCACAACCGCCTTCTTTTGGCAACTCGGCTGCCTTTTCCCAACTGCCAGCAGAACTACAATTCATTAGGATGCACGCTAATACATGGTGCCTGGCTGCTGAAGACCTCTCCTTCCCCTTGCTCTCTCCACCGCCATGCCTCCGCTACCTTCTCCTCCGGGAAGCTTGGCCGACACAGCTCACTTTAAAAGCTTTCTGCTCGCCGTCCCCGTTTCCAATCGCAGGACTCGCATCTCTGCTGGTGTTATCACTGGGCCCAGCCATCTAGAACAGCCTCTCTGTAACTAGGGGTTGTTTTCAGAACAAATAGCTTTTTCTTTGTTGTGGCTGCTGCACAGACACGTCAATAAATGTGCGTGTTGTAAGAAACAAGAATATACTGGCACAAAACTCACAGGGAAGCTCTTGGTGCCTCAGAGGCCTCCTAACGCAGAAGACAGATAAAAGGAAAAAGAAAAAAAACCAAACCCAAGAGTGATGAAAGAACTCCGAAGCAGAAGTATCTCTTATTAATAAAGCACATAGACCTAGATTCGGATCCCTACGGCTTCTCATACTATCACAAGAACAAAATCTGCAGCATCAATGCCCTTCACACTTAGTCTAAAATTATACAGAAACCAAAGGTGCTTGAAGAGTTTACTCTGTTAAACACACCCACAAGGCTGACTTAAACAATGCCAGTGCGCACAAGTTTTTCAAAGGGTAAGCACAAGATGAGACCTGCCATACATGGGCAAGGCATTCACCCATCCGCTCCAGCGTCCACCCCAGAGAGGGAACGTGAGCAGGTACCTCCGGAAGGAAACTCCCCCCCGGCTGGCCAAACATCCAAGCTGTAACTCGGTACAACTTCCACCCTGGTAAATCAGCCTCCGGCAAGCTGCCGCACAGCAGCTCAGACAGCGCACGCCTCGGATGCACCGAAACGCGTCGCACCACGTTAAAAAGTGCAAGATACATAGACAGGGGTGTTATTCCCCATCTAAGTAACCCAACATTGTCATTTTAACAACTACACCTGCACAAAGACGAGTCAAATTCCACACACAACTTAGAATAACTCAGACCTTCTGTGTTGTCTTTCTCAAGCATTTTTGTTCTGGCCTCAAGAACTGAAACATCCAACCACTGAACTTTAGAGTAAGGCTTTTCCTTCCTCTAAAACGTTACTCAGTAAATTATTTAAGTGCTCCTATTATCTTGAAGATTCTACTCAAAAAGTCATAAACACAAAGGCTTGGCATTTTTACCGTTCTACATTGCTTCTATTTCAGTCCATTAGTCTGCAAAAATGAAATGACTAATTCATCAGTCCTCTGGTAACCTAAAACTGGAACAGCTCATTTGGTTACACAGGCGTATTTCTTAAGATGCCTCCACAATATCTCTGCGAGTGAAATTCATTCTGTCTCCTAAATGAAGAAACTGAATCACAAAGTAGCTAGTCCCTGGGTTTTTAGGGAGGTACCACTCCAGGGCTCGCTCTGAGGACACTCTGTACTATAAAGTAGATCGTAGACCTTCCCAAGAGCGCGCCCACTTTTTCACATATAAAAAACACACACCAAAAAAAAAAAAAAAAAAAAAAAAAAAAAGAGAAAGAAATAAAAAGATAAACCCCCCCACCATATGCCATGTTTGAATTGCACCTAACATTGCTGTTATTGTGAGACCTCCAAAGTAACGTTTATTGGAACGCTGCAACACCTGGGCTCTCTCCACTCACCGTAAGGCAGCACGTGAACTGGTTTATTTGGACTACAGGCAAAGTGCAACGTTGCTCCCGGAAAGCCAGCTGATGAACTCTCCGCTCCCAAACCAACCTTTGGGCAGTTGCTTGAACGTACCAGGCTAAACCCAACTTTATTCTCCCTGCTCCCCAAACAGCTGGCCATTAAACAGCTAAACCATCCTGCAGGGCTTTGACAGAATAAAGATGAAAGGCGGCAAGAAAAATAAAGCAGAGAAGGCAGGGAGGAGAAAAAACAAGCAGGTGAGGTGCACAAAGAGCAACGGGTTTTAACCAGCGCAGAAAGACAGGGGCTGATGGCAACGCAGGGACCGCGGGGGCTGCAAAGGGAAGCGGTGGGCGCATGAACAACCTGCCGCTGCCCCGGGCGGGCAGGGCTCCGCGCTCCGCTTCTGTATTTAAAGATATTTTTTCCATAAGGAGTTAGAACAGCAATACCCACAGCGATGTTCACACACACACACGCCAGATTAATGAGGTTTTAACTAATTTCCCAAGATTAAGAGATTCCTTCTCCCCCCCCCCCCCGCCAGGCGACGGTGTCCCCCCGGAGGTGGGGGGGTCCCGGGGGCGGAGGGGCCGAGGCGGGGCCCACTGAGGCCCGCAGGAAGCCGGGGCCGAGCTCCAGTCCCGCACCGCCGCCCTCCTGAAACCGGACGAAGCGAGGCGCCCTCGGCCCGGCCAACCCTCGGGTGCCCGACGCCGCGGGGATCAGCGGGCCCGCGCTGCCGGAAGCGCCGTCAAGGGGGGAGCCGCCGCCCGGAGCTCGCCCGCAGGCCCGGCGGACTCCACAAAGGCGCGACCAGCAGGCGGGAGCGGACTCACCGGGGGGTGAGGGGGGGAACGGAGGGGCTGAGCGGGGCGCGGCCGCCACACGGCGCCTCTGCGATGGCGGCGGGACCCACCGAGGCGGCGGCGGCAGAAGCCGGAGGGGGAAGCGGAACCGCCGCGCGTGGCCACAGCCCGCGGGGGGCGGGGCGCCACCCACACGACTACAACTCCCGGCAGGCACCGCGCCCGCGCAGGAAGTGACGGCAGCTGCGGGTGATGGGAGGCGCCCTTCGTCGCTCGCCTCGCTGAGAAGAAACCGGTACCGGCGGGACCGGTTAGCTTCGGGGCGGGGAATCATCGTCCCTGAGGGCCGGGGAGGGCTCCGGCTGGGAGGGGAAGCAAGAGGGACCTGGGGCAGCGTCCTCACGACGTCACCTGAGGGTGTTTTGTTTGCTTTTTTAATCTTTTTTTTTTTTTTTTTTTTTCTATGGCGGTGGGCTTTTGCCCCGGCAGCTGGCTACAGAAAAAAAGACAGAAGCAGACCGCTTCCACACCACCTCTTTACCCCTCACTTCCAGCTTACAGCATTTAAATTGGAGATTATTTACTCAACGCTTTGTTTTGTGAGGAAAACAGATTTGGCACAACACAGGGGGCTTCCTTCTGTCTTTTGGCATCTCCTCAAGGTCCATCCCGGCTCGCTGAGGTAAACCTTCCACCTGCCCTGCGGCTTTGACCTTCGCCTCCTCTGTCAGTCCAGCCTTAAAGCAATATCCGATTTTATTTTGAGAAGAAGGATGTGCATCAGGCAGCTCCTCTTCATAAAGCTCTTGGGGGGGAAAGCAGCAGGCTTCCACTAAGTCCTCAAACCTCCACGCAGGTCCAGGGACAAAAAGCACAAATCAGATTTTCCAGCTTCTCTTGCTTTCAGCCAACTCTTGCCATCTTCTCTCTCTCCACAGAATTACCGCAGAGTGAATGGTCACAGAAAACTTATCCCTTGCTGTATTTCAGCCCAGTTCTTCCAAAGTGACCCTGCTGTGGCTGCTGGTGCTCTGATCCACTTACTACTGTGGGCAAGGCCATCATCTTCACTTCTCTTTGCCTATTGCTTTGTCACCCTCCCATTCAACTCTTTCATCCTCCCAGGATCAAGCTTTTCCTAGTTCAGTTCTGTGTCTACCTCTCAAGAAACCACAGATTTCTGAACTTCACGCTTCCCTCAGCTCTACTTCCCTTCCCTGTAAGGTAACCTTACTTCTTGCTGCTTCAGCCTTGTAACCTTAAACCCACTCAGCTCCTGCTCCAAACTGTTTTCAGAATCCTTACCCCCCTCCTGTTCTGTCTTCCCTCCCCAGGCACATCTTTTTCAACAAACTAGGAGGGTTTTGGTTTGATTGTTTTGGGGTTTTTTTGTTACACCCATTCATTTGTGATGCAGAACATCTTCACTTCTGACACAGCCTTTAACACCCCACCCATCCCTTTTCTTTCATTGCTCAGATTCAGCCCTTGCACACATTAATGATGGATATATTTGCATCTGACCCTCATGTCTATGTTCTCTTGCTAAGAACTCCTAGCCACCTCATTTCTGTCTCCAAAGCTTCCAGAATTTTTCCACAGGGAAACAACTTCCTTACGGCTCATCTTCCCTATCTGCCAGTGATCCCTGTAGGGCCGGCACGCCTGCACAGTAGTTTCTGGTATGGGAGAGGTTTAACTGGCAAATACCTTCATACTTAACACTACAATAGTTATTAGGCTCCTTTGCAGCTTTTAAAGAAAAACTTGTCTACTGTATTTATAATACATATGCTATGGATTTACAAACAGCAAATATTCACTATTTGCCAAACAGAAAACATCCACTGATAAGTTCTGCGATTTCTTTCATATTAAGCAATCACTATTGCTCAAGTTCACCAGAAAAGCTTATCAGTGAGATAGAGATGAATTTTAGATACGCTTAGTCACTTGCCAGCCAAACTGATTAGTGCATGCTGAAACTGCTGTGAAGTCAACTGTTTGGTTAGCACTGACAGTGCTAAACCCCTCTGTAATTCAAGCCCCTCCTGCCTCAGTTTCTCCTACAGCATCTTACCGCTAACGTGGGTTTCCATTCTCACACCCTTGCTTGCACAGATTTCCAAACCATCCACTCATATTTTGTCACTTGCAATACTTTTCATTTGTCACAAGGAAATTACCATTTCCTTTCACTAGGCTATGATACACAGGCCTGAGTTTTGGGGCCACTTCTGTTTGGACGAGGGGATTGAGGGCACCCACAGTCAGTTTGCACATGACACCAAACTGGGCAGGAGTGTGGATCTGCTGGAGGGGAAGGAGGGCTCTGCAGAGGGACCTGGCCAGGCTGGAGCCATGGGCCCAGGCCAATTGGGTGAGGTTCAACAGGGCCAAGGGCCGGGTCCTGCCCTGAGGTAACAACAACCCCACACAACACTACAGGCATGGGGAAGAGGGGCTGGAAAGCTGCCCAGCAGAAAAGGACCTGGGGGTGTTGGTTGACAGGCGGCTGAATAGGAGCCAGCAGTGTGCCCAGGTGGCCAAGAGGGTCACCAGCATCCTGGCTTGTATCAGGACTGGTGTGGCCAGCAGGAGCGGGGCAGTGACCGTGCCCCTGTCCTGGGCACTGGTGAGGCCACCCCTGGAATGCTGGGGTCAGGGTTGGGCCCCTCCCTCCCAGAAGGACCTGGAGGGGCTGGAGCATGTCCAGAGAAGGGCAAGGAAGCTGGGGAGGGGTCTGGAGCCCAAGGCTGCTGGGGAGCAGCTGGGGGTGTTCAGGCTGGAGAAGAGGAGGCTGAGGGGAGCCCTTATCGCTCCCTACAACTGCCTGACACAAGGGAGGAGCTGGGGGGGTTGGGCTCTGCTCCCAGGGAACGGGCAATGGGATGAGGGGAAACATCCTCAAGTTGTGCCAGAGCAGGTTTAGGTTGGACATTGGGAAAAATTCCTTCCCCACCAGGGCTGTCAAGCACTGGAAGGGGCTGCCCAGGGCAGGGGTCAAGTCCCCATCCCTGGGGGGATTTAAAAGCTGGGCAGAGGAGGTGCTTAGGGCCAGGGTTTAGTGGTGGGCTGGCAGGGTTAGGGTAATGGTTGGGCTTGGTGAGCTTAAAGGGCTTTTCCAACCTAAATGATTCTGTGATATCAGGCAGCTTGTTTTAGCTAAGGAATTCAAACTGTGATTTTCAACTGGTATTCTCTGATGTTAAAAAAAAAAAAGAAGGGTGAGCTTTCAGGTGGTAAAAAACTGCCAGAGCTGAGTGGCAATCTCTTGCCACTCCAAGCGTCAGACAGCAACAGAGTCACTTACCTGCGGTAAGAGCGAGTGAGAGCACACGAGAACAAACTCAGCTGTGGGAACAAAGAGCCCCACTTGGAGACAAGCGTTACAATACTGGTCCGCAGCCCTGCTGCGCTGATGCAGTTAAACAGGCTGCCAAGTCTCTCTGTGATTGTTCTCTTTAATGTCTCCCTTCCCCCAAGCAGATGCAGTGCATGACTCTGCTGAGGTAGTGGATGAAGTACTGGCGCAGCCATCATCATTCAGCACAGTCAAGGGAGAACAAGAGCCCAGTGTCAGAGCGCTTGCCAACCTGTCGTGGGCGAAGTCATAAGACGAGCTCTCTGTTGAATTCCCACAGAAGCAGAAGAAAGATGCCCAAGGGATCCTAAAGCTACAGCTGGACGGCGATGAAAGGCCGATTCTGCTGATGAGAAGTCTTGGCTGCACACAGAGCCCTCAAAGGGAGGTCAGAATTTGAAAAACAGAATTTTCATTCATCCCCCTCACACATGCACTCCCCAAAATCACCTGTTTTTACTAACTAAACTCTCAGCTCATAGGGAATAAAATCATATTTTCTCCACCAACAGTCCACAGGAGTTACCGTAAGCTCACAATGCCACCTACTGACAATTAGAAACAGCAGCCGAGCTCTTCTGTCAATCCAGGACCACTCAGGTTTTCCATTAAGTAACTTCCTCTCCACTTCCTTCTATTTATCAACTGTTCTGACGGCTGAATGCAAGTCTTCTAAATATTTGCTTCTAGTTAGTATCTTTTCCCCAGCTCTTGCCTTCCAAGGGTTACTCTTTCTGCTTCTGAAATAGGGTGAAATTTCTTTCAAATTTTCTAAACTCTTTCAACGCTGACTAATTAGACCAAGAGCAGTTAATCCCTCCCAGTTAACAGAATGGGAGAGATTATTTAAGACGCCTGCTGTCCCAGGTAAGCACAGATGGTCTCTTCCCAAACTAACATGTAACCCATCTGGACGGTGTAAACAAGCTGAAAATTCAGAAACTTTAATGACAGATAATGCTTTCCATACTCTTAATAACCAATCCCTGAGTCAGCTGGTTTAAATTCAAGAAACACAAACACCCTTGTAAGAGACAGCACTGTAGCCTAAGCAGGCTCCGGGCCAGGGGGAGGGAATTGGAACCAAGACTGTGGCAGTCCTTCCAGCTTTTTGCAGTGCTATTCCTACCCTCCACCTGCTTTGTCCATTGACAATGCACCAAAACAGTCTTTTGTGCTTGAAAGGTGTTTGTAATGATTAGGCCAAGGAAACTCTAACCAGTGTGGGACCCTCCCGCATTAGCAAGATATAAATAACAGTAGAGCAGGATTCATTTAGGAAGCTGATGTAACATTCCATGAGTTTTGATGGACGCAGGTCAGTCATTCCGTATTTCTTTATTCCAAGCAGGTCACCAGGGAGAAGTGTCCGTATTTGCATACGGCTGCAAGAATCAGACTGGAACAGAGCACCGTGGCAAGAAGAGTCATAGCACACACGAAGGAACTATGTTGCCTGAGCCCCACTGGAACCTGCAGAATCAATTCCTCGTTGGCCTACCAAGAAAAGTAAATGGATTACACGCATCTAACAAGCTATTTCTTTTTGACTGCAACTCAGGATTAATAACCAGACTGCTGTTTAACTTGCCCCTTGCTAAGGCTTCTTCTGGGGTTCAAAATCAAAACTGAGGTGGGATGCAGCCTCTGGGGTAAGCCTTTTAGGGACAGGGTTTAGTGGTGGGATGGCAGCGTTAGGTTAACGGTTGGACTCTATGACCTTAAAGGTCTTTTCCAACCAAAACAATTCTATGATTCTTTGAATTTATACCAAACAGAGCTCCTGCAGCACTAAGGTCAATAAATTTATCTGCTGCCATTTTAAATGGTAGCCATTTATATCCTCTGTATCTGTGTTCTTACAATAGGCTTGCCCTTGAGGATATGTACGTAATACAGCATGGGAGAGAGAAGCTCTCAAAATGAGTGTTTCACAGATCACTGAGAAGCCAGTTTTCTCCCATGCGAAGAACTACATCCTTCCCCTGAGATGCAGGAAGCTCCAAAATGTTTTTGGACAAGAGCTGCAGATATCCCAGACATCTGCAGGTATCTTAAATATAGGAAGGCATGCGTGTTACAAACCAAACAGATTTGTTATGAGACAAATTGTCTTATTTCTGAATCTCTATGCTACTGCAGTCCTTTTGAGTATCAAAGGCAGTTATTGAGCACCTTAAAGATCCAACTTACCTTGGTTTTGAACACAGTATAAAGAAACTTCATCTCTTCCTAGATACTTAGCCAATCAGATAACAAACAAACAAAAGTGGCCTTTTTTTAAGATGTTATTCTTTCAATCTTTGGTGTTTTACCCCTCCTTTAGTTAGATCATAAAGTAGTTTTCCACTTTGCTACTCCTCTGAAACACCTATGTTGTAAAGACCTTTCTTAATTTGACCAGTGCCAATTATATCCTAGAATTCCAAGTATTAAGGAAAAAAAGTCCACAAAGGACTAGAAGAGTGCAGAATGACTACAAGCATGTCAGAAGGGCAGGATAACACCCTGGAAAAGCTGGTTGGAAAGGAAGAAGGGAGCCTGCCTAAAGAGGAGGCACAACTGTCTTTTACTAATTGGTTCCTGTGCTATGGAAGTTGCTCATCACAGAAAAAAAAAGGCAGCAGTTGTTAAAAGAGAACAAAGAATTCCCACCAGGAATAAGAACTCACAGGTTTGTGCGTTATGCTGTACCACTGACAGGGACCAACGTTTCCGCCTGAACAGGGAGCTTCCACTTCAGCAGGCTTCCGACACTCCGCTGACAGGCGATCTACAGAAGACATTACCACGTCAGCAGGATCCAGATGAGATGAAACAATACGGCCTGCAAGACTTTTTCCAACTGAGGTATCTTTCCCCAATGACAGCAAGACACAATCTACTCCCCAAAACCCAGTAGGTGACAGTGCTGACAGAAACGTGCCAGCTAAGCTGAACAAAGGGCTGCCCAGCACCACTTTTCGTGAACTCTGCAACTCTTCTCTTCCTGATAGAGCAGGTACCCAAGGAAGACTCTCACCTCCGTGGTATCTTGGCCCTTCTGTCCTTAATGGGGCAAAGAATTCATCACTGGCCCATAGACCCCTGAATTTTAGCCACATATTTGTAATTTCTCTTCCCCCAGAACCAAGAGGTCACTCTTCCATTTCTCCTTGTTGGCCTCCTGTTGGAACATGCAAGAACTCCCCTCCAGTACTTTAAATACTTTCATATTAATAATAAATATGTTTTCCTGCTCTTAAGTAGTAAACCTGGCAGAAAAATGGGAAGATTTCACACCCCTTTTTTTAAATCGACCAGTCTTCCCTGCCCTTAAGTTTATCCCAGAAAATGCATTGCTCAAATAACGCGCAAGCGAAGATAAAGGAGCTGAGGATCATTAGCACATTCGACTTGGCAGCTAGCAAGAATGATTTTGTGAAACAAAATACAATTTGTAGCAAAAATGGAGGATTTCATTGTTCATATACCTTAAAATATTCATTGTCAGTGGATATTGGGTTCTCGTTTCGCAGGAGTCTGAGGCTCCAACCATTCTAACCTTCAGGCACACAGTTTTCTACATTTCCCATATATATGGGGCAGGAAGAAAGTGTTGGAAACCACCAGAACACCTTCATTACTCTACATACATGAACATTAGATGTGCCACACATGACTTCGGCTGCCAAAAGAAACACCGTGAAGATGTGGTCTGAGCAGCTGACCTTTAACAAACCAGGGCCTGCAACAGACGGACCAACTGCCAACACTTCCAGGCGAAAGAGCCCAAGCAGCCCTCTACAGTACAAGGGTACAACGGCAGCAGCGCAACACCAAGAATTCTGCAGACAATTCATCTGCCTTTGGTCAGGCAGCAGCAGCGTTCAAAGAGGAAGACAACGCGGTCTTTATCAGGGCCACTCTCTTCCCCTCGCTGTCACACGACTACCGAGAGCTCCATCTCCAGAAGACATACAGAACCAGATTCCAAGCTCTGGATTATTCCTCTCTCCCCAGAAGAACATGTAATGAGAATCTCACCATCACAGCAGCAGACCAGTACTTCTGGGCTCTTCAGAACGACCAACACTTCCTCACTCTCCTCTGCCGGCCGGTGGTACCGCCCATGCACAGGCAAGGCAGCTCTAAAACAGTGAGAACACCGAGGGTCGGGTTCCAAATACAGGAGAACAAGAAGATCTGTGGCTAAGTACTCGGGAGCCTCCACATCAACGACCTCAGGAATTAACACTGCCTGCATGTGGAGAAAGATGCAGATGTGGCTGCAATCAGAATCAACACAAGGGAGTGATGTGGAAAGAAAAAAAGTACATTAACTTCTTGTGCATGACTGGGATTTAAGAGGCCACTCTGCTGCAGTAACCTAATGCAGCATCAGAAGGGAAAACTATTGTCCTCATCCTATTGTCTAAGGCTGGGCCCAATTTCATGGTCAGGAGGATCAGACTGGAAATTCTGTCCTGAAGCTGTTCAAAGTAACTTTTCAAGTCCCCTTCCAATGAGTGATTCTTATGTATGAAAAGTTAAGGGTGCAACCACGCCTCTAGCCAAACCGAAGCGACGTTAGCTTAATGATGCATATAAGCAAGGCCACACCAGCACTCGCGAGCAGCCCAACAGCAGAAGTTGCCCAGAGTCTTTGCATAAGTATGTTTTAACTGAATTAAGCACCCAGGAGATGGCCTTAAAGCCACAGCCTTAGCACACCTCTACCCAGAATGCAAAGCAAACCCTAGAAAGCAACGGACAAAGCTGTGATGACAACGAAGCTGTGAAGCTATTCAGTCCGAATGCGCGGCACACTGCTTCCAGCCCACCACCACCAACTCCGTGGGGGTTTAACCTTCCATCTTTTCAACTGGAATAGTTTGCACCACAGCTGCTCACCTGGGGTAGAGCAGAGCTGCTGCAGCTCCCCAGCCCACACGCCCATCTGTAGAAATATCGGCAGTACACGACACAACACACCCTGCACCGGGCGATGCTGATCAAGCTGAGAGACAGACAGAGATGTCAGGAAGGTGATGCTGCGCAGCATCTCCTTCCGGGAAAAGGAACTAATGACCTTGGTTCAACGAGCCCAATAACGACCAGAGATTAGTGCTTCCTGAGCACACATGTCCTTAAATACCAGCTGTTGTAGCCTTGGGATCATTACCTTTGTTAAATTGTGCTGCTGCACCGATGCCAGCTCGTCAGGATCGACGTAGATTCCTGGTGGAAGACGAATCCTAGCTGCCACTGCACATCCTCCTGCCTCCTCCCCCACTGCACCGAGTTCCACCTTCACCAGCAGGTCCCTGCAAACACGCAAGAGAAGCAAAACGTTTATACCTGAGCTTCCAAAGATGGCACAAACACTCCCCCTGCCTCCCTGAGAGACACAGAATTGTTTGGGTTGGAAAAGCCCTTTAAGCTCATCAAGCCGAACCATTACCCTAACCCTGCCATCCCACCACTAAACCCTGGCCCTAAGCACCTCCTCTGCCCAGCTTTTAAATACCCCCAGGGATGGGGGCTCGACCCCTGCCCTGGGCAGCCGCTTCCAGTGCTTGACAGCCCTTGCGGGGAAGGAATTTTTCCCAATGTCCAACCTAAACCTGCCCTGGCACAACTTGAGGACGTTTCCCCTTGTTCCATTGCCTGGGAGCAGAGACCAACACCCCCAGCTCCCCCCTTGTGTCAGGCAGTTGTAGGGAGTGATAAGGGCTGCCCTCAGCCTCCTCTTCTCCAGCCTGAACACCCCCAGCTGCTCCCCAGCAGCCTTGGGCTCCAGACCCCTCCCCAGCTTCCTTGCCCTTCTCTGGACATGCTCCAGCCCCTCCAGGTCCTTCTGGGAGGGAGGGGCCCAACCCTGAACCCAGCATTCCAGGGGCGGCCCCACCAGTGCCCAGGACAGGGGCACGATCACTGCCCTGCTCCTGCTGGCCACACCAGTCCTGATACAAGCCAGGATGCTGCTGGCCCTCTTGGCCACCTGGGCACACTGCTCTCATACTCTCAAACACGCAGAGATCAGACGCAGCTCTCACAGGCTGCACGCGAGTTCAGAGAACAGTTCCCTGTCAAGCCATGCTTGACACCTCTCTGGTTCAGGTGATGGGTAGCTCACCCTGACTCCACATCCGTGGCCAAAATGAAGTTCCACTTCTTTGTTAACTTCTCAGAACTACCAACGGCCTCTGCACAGCTCTTAGGAAAGGGGCCTCCCGTTGTTCCTCCACTACAGCTCGTAACTGTTAATTATTTGATCATGCCAATATGTTCCTAGTGCCTAGCCCTGGCTACAGATCATGGTTCAGGTTGCTGAGACTGTGCATGACAGAGAAGAAAAGCTTCTTCCCACATAAAATTAATTGGCACGTCATTCTGATGCAGCGCTGGGGTGACAACTTACCTGTGGAAGCCCTCTTTCAGAAGCTCCTGGGTGACAGTGGCATCCTGACAAGCAGCCTGCACGTCTGAGAGAGCACAGAACGAAGGAGTGACAGTGTTTACAGAACAGCACAAGTCATTACCACCCAGGCAGACAACAAGTGAGGTGGTACAGCCTATGAACACCTCACCTGCAAACCCTCTCACAGCAAAAGGGAAACAGTATTTCAGTTTAGTACAACCGACAGCCACTTTGGCAGTAGAACACCTACCTCCAGCAACCATGAAGGCTGAAATCACTCTTTTTTTTCCAGCTTTCAAAAGCATGGCTTTGCTTTTACCGAGGGGTCTGTAATAATCCCCACTTTTTCCCCACTGCAACCCCCCTCCCAGGTGCGACTCCTTATCTCCTGCTTCCGTATCTATCCCTGTAAGACCTGGATTTTAACAATCAGTATTGTGTTACAGCCATTCTTTATGTTTTCTCTAAGTTTCCACAGGACTTCACTTTCAGATCGGAAACTCCAGTCATCATATGGCCAACATGAGTACCTGCTCCAGCAGAGTCCTGAGGCAAGGCGATGGTGGTTTAATACAAAATTTTGCAGAAGGCATCACAGCTGGTTTTCGGTTACCTAACCTGGAAAACTGCTTGCTTCTGTTATTCCTTTCAATAACAGAACAGACTGTTTCAGATGGAAGGGCCCTACAATGACCATCTCTTCCAACGGCCTGACAGATTCGGGGCTGACCAAAAGCTAAAGCACGTTATGGAGGGCATTGCCCAAATGACTCTTGAACACAGAGAGGCTCGGGGCATCGACCGCCTCTCCAGGAAGCCCGTCCCAGGGTCTGACCAGCCTCTTGATAAATGCTTCCTTGTGTCCAGCCTGAGCCTCCCCTGGCACAGCTCAGCCATTCCCACGGTTCCCGGATCCCAGGGAGCAGAGCTCAGCACCTCCCTCACCACGCGGGAGGTTTCTTCGGTCACTGACCGACACAAACAAGCAGGCGCCCGCAGCTCCGCACAGATATAAATAAACATTTTCAAGGTGAAAGCCCGGATAACCCGGCCCGAGCGCCCTGAGGTCGGTCCGCTGGGATCCCAGGGGCTCCCACCAGGATTAGGCAAAAATGGCCGGGCCCGGGGCCACCAGCCGCGGAGGCACCGACAGCGCGAAGCCGTTTGCCCCGCACACGCGGTCCGGCCGGCTTTAATCACCCGACCTCACCTGCAGCCCCGGCTCGGCCGAGCTCCAAGCCAGGGGAAGGGCCCGCACCGCCCCTGCCTGGCCCCGGCGCCGCCCGCCCAGCTTCACCCAACCCCGGCTCCCGCTGCGGCGGGAAGCGCAGGGAGCCGCCCTCCCCCCGACAGGGAGCTGCTCCCCCGCCGCCGGGCCGGGCCGGCACTCACGGAGGGCGCAGAGGAGCGCGGCCAGCCCGCCGCGCAGCACCGCCTCGCCCCGCCACCGCGGGCCGCCCGCCATGGCAGCCCCGCTCCGCTCCGCTCCGCCTGGCTCCCGCTCCGGCCGCCCGCGGCGCCCGCCTGACCCCGCGCGGGCTTACCCTCCCTCGCTCTGCGGCGCCGACGGGCCCCGCCGCTAAATGCCGCCCCGCGGTTTCACCCGCTCTCCCCACCCAGTGTGCGGGGCCGCCCAGCCACGCCGCGTCCCGCAGGCGCTAGCGCGGGCAGCATGGAGGGGTCCTGCAGCGGAAGGGCCCGGCGGCGCGGACATCGCCATGGCAACCACACAGGTGGCGGCCTAGCGGAGCGGGCCGGGTCCCAGCCGCCGCCTCCCGCCCCGACGCCCGGAGGAGGCCGCCGCCGAGGAGACGCTTCCCTGCCCCGTCCCGCTGCCGCCCGAGGTGAGGGGAAGGGGCAAGAGGCGGGAGGGACGAGCCCCACCCTGCCCCGCTTCCCTTCTCCCTCGGCCTTTAGGCCTCGACCGCGCACGACCCCGCTGGTCTGGCGGAAACAAGCAGCAGAAAAGCGGCTTTTTAACGACAAAAGTCGTTCTGCTGCAGCACAGAAGCTAGTTAAAAAATAAAATAAAAAAAAAAAACAACCACCAAACACTTTTCTCTGTTTCAGCGCTACTGAAACCAGCGTTTTGTGCCTGGCAGCGAAGGTCTCTGCTTGCATTACCCGATGATAGGAAAGCTCTCCCCAGCAGATCCCGATGGCTGCCGCTCACGTTTCTGCCTCTGGGGATTTCTTTGCTGTTTCAGGGATGGGGGCCCGCTCTCGTGGTTGTCAGTGACCCTTCAAAAAGCCGTTCCAGTTCGGTTTGAGGCATCATTTCTTGTTTTAAGATAGCGAAAGTGGCTCTTAAGAGACTTCTGCTTTTCTCCCCGATTTGTGGAACTATTTAAAAGCAAAAGGTAGAGCAGCTCTAGTTAATTTTCAGTATTGAGAACATTACTATGAAATTCAAACTCTTTCCTCTGTGGTTTTTAACAAAGAGGGAAGACTTTTCAGTTTGGCTTCAAAGTCGCTTTTGAAGATTAATGCAATTTTTCTTGATTTGGAGACATACATTAACTTTTTGGGTATAATTTCTTATTTTGCCCCACTACAGTCTCTAGGGTAGTCAGAGGAGGAGACAACCTTCACGTTTGGTGTATTTTCACTTATTTAAAACCAAGAGTAAGGTAACACAGGAATTCAGTGTTGCACGCCAAGCTGGGAAAGAGGATCTGCAGCAGATTTGGATCACTAAGTTCCCTCTGGTATTTCATCTGACTCAAAAAGGGGACAGAGCTAAGGGCAGGGCTGATGCTGAGGAGTTCTCGAGCATTTTCGGCATGAACAAATGCGATAATGCAGAAAAAGAGAAGTTGTTGCTGTTGGTCAGGCTGACGTCCCCCCTCTCCTGTTGCAAGACAAAACACTGCAGAGAAGAGCAAAAAGGATAATTACGGATTAGCTTCCTAACCTCATTCATGTGGTAGCTGACCGACGCACTGATACTTGAGAGTTTAATCATCCTTACTTTAAAATTAAAACCTCGTGCCTACGGTAGGTTCGTGCTGTCTCTATAAATACAGCCGTACATTTAGTGGCTCGGCCGTCCCTTCCCACCCAGCCACCCACCCTCTTTCTCCACCTTTTAAGGCTGACAAAAGTTCCCGGTTCCTTTGTACAGACATGCAGCAGCTCAGCATTTTCAAACCTTAAGACGCTCTTGACCTTCATGAACGTTTTATAGCTTAAGCTTTGCCAATAGTAATGTGCTGTGTAAAAAGCGTGTCTGTTTATCACTTGTAAATTCGCAGCTTTTTGTTTTCAGTGATGGTGTATTTTAGTTTGAGAGGGAGTAAACAGTTGAACGTCATCTCCTCTCTTTAAAATTAGTTCATATTTTTGCTGTCTTCTAATAGGGGTTTTAATTACTTTTGTCCTTTATTTTTGAATCTCCTCTATCCTTATCCCATCTGTCATCGGTTACAGATACACCGCTGTATTGAGGTCATGCTGAAAGAGTAAGAAAGCTTTACAAAGACTGATTCAGTACCCCTCCTCTTAAGATATTTAAAAAAAAACAAAAAGAGAGTTCCAAGCGTTATGTACGACAAAATTGTGGATGCAAGATTCTCCCTTACCATATGAAATAAGGAATACGATATCCCCAGGCTCGTGACAGAAACAGAGACAAAGGAAATCTGAACCTTAATCAATCTGTATCTTTTCAAGGCAAATATGTATAATAGACAGATATGTATAATAGAATTCTGTCTTGGAGTCACAGAATCGTTTGGGTTGGAAAAGCCCTTTAAGCTCACCAAGCCCAACTGTTACCCTAACCCTGCCATCTCCCTGGCCCTAAGCACCTCCTCTGCCCAGCTGTTAAATACCCCCAGGGGTGGGGACTCGACCCCTGCCCTGGGAAGCCCCTTCCAGGGCTTGACAGCCCTTGTGGGGAAGGAATTTTTCCCAATGTCCAATGTAAACCTGCCCTGGCACAACTTGAGGCCATTTCCCCTTGTCCCATCGCCCATTCCCTGGGAGCAGAGTCTTTATTGCATCTCTTGCAACATTAATTTAATTCTGTAGAAACCTTTTCATTGGGGTTCCAAAGACGTTTCACATTTTTGTTTCAGGTGCATTTTTCTGAATTTTTTTTTCAAAGGTGCTCAAATATACTTACAGTAGAAATTTATCCTTATGTCTTTACCAAAAAATCAGATTCTTCCTGAAGTCACACCTGGAGCTTTCATGTGAACAGTCAGGCAATACCAAGTTAAAAGCATGGTGGTGAGAGCAGAGCAGGGTTGGGTAAGCAAGCAATTCCTTGCTCTCCAGAGCAATGGATATTGCACTGGATGTTGCTTGTGAAGAAACTGCAATACGTTGGTTTACTATTTAATGACATTTTTCACTTTAAAAAATTACTACATATAAAAACCATCCATTAGGTATCATTTGACTGTGCAGTACTGTACATAGCTGGTGACAAAGGTGTAAACCAGGAGTTGGGAGTCGCTGCGCCCTGGCACCTGGCTCACAGAGCACACAGGGACATGTTCAACTTCCACTGACATCAGGGAGATTCATGCCATGGCTGCATGTTTTTGCTGAAGTTGGGTCACTCTAACCCTGATTAAAAGAGCAGTGCGGAGAGACGCTCACCCTTTCTTTCCCTTTTTTCTTTTCCTGGTTTTCAGCGAGCTTTGACATTGCTGAGGACACCTCTGATAAAGCTGAGCACGCTGGAGCCAGCAGCAAGAACTGTAATGACTTACGTTGCAAAGAAGTGCGGCATCTGCTTTCAGCCTCCATCCATTGTCCTGATCTACAAAGAAGACAACAAGGATAAGACTCGCCAGCGCATCATGCCTGTCAGAAATTTCTCCAAGTTCTCAGGTGCGGTGTGTTTACTTAGAATCATAGAATCACAGAATTGTTTGGGTTGGAAAAGCCCTTTAAGTTCATCAAGCCCAACTGTTACCCTAACCCTGTCATCCCACCACTAAACCCTGGCCCTAAGTACCTCCTCTGCCCAGCTTTTAAATACCCCCAGGGGTGGGGACTCAACCCCTTCCCTGGGCAGCCCCTTCCAGGGCTTGACAGCCCTGGCGGGGAAGGAATTTTTCCCAATATCCAACCTAAACCTGCCCTGGCACAACTTGAGGCTGTTTCCCCTTGTCCCATCACCTATTCCCTGGGAGCAGAGACCGACCCCTCCAGCTCCCCCCTCCTCTCAGGCAGTTGTAGGGAGTGATAAGGGCTGCCCTCAGCCTCCTCTTCTCCAGGCTGAACACCCACAGCTGCTCCCCAGCAGCCTTGGGCTCCAGACCCCTCCCCAGCTTCCTTGCCCTTCTCTGGACACGCTCCAGCCCCTCCAGGTCCTTCTGGGAGGGAGGGGCCCAACCCTGAACCCAGTATTCAAAGGGCGGCCCCACCAGTGCCCAGGACAGGGGCATGGTCCCTGCCATGCTCCTGCTGGCCACACCAGTCCTGATACAAGCCAGGATTCCGGTGTCCCTCTTGGCCACCTGGGCACACTGCTGGCTCCTATTCAGCCGCCTGTCGACCAACACCCCCAGGTCCTTTTCCGCCAGGCAGCTTTCCAGCCACTCTTCCCCATGCCTGTAGTGTTGTGTGGGGTTGTGGTGACCCCAGGGCAGGACCCGGCCCTTGGCCTTGTTGAACCTCACCCAATTGGCCTGGGCCCATGGCTCCAGCCTGGCCAGGTCCCTCTGCAGAGCCCTCCTCCCCTCCAGCAGATCCACACTCCTGCCCAACTCTGTGTCATCTGCAAACTGACTGAACATACCCCAAGTCCTGTCCAGACACAGCAAGAGGAGCTGATAGTTGGTAACAGCATTTTTAGTAACCGCTGGATAGCTTCTCACTGGCATGCTGGGAGTGCATAGGGGTTGTTTTGGGGTCACACCATCTCCCCTGAGGAGCCCAGGGCTACATCTTAACCTGAATAGTGGCTCTGCCAAGTCTGGAGGTCTTGCTTGTGAGGGTTTGGCAGAAGAGGGTCTGTTTATGGGAAGACATTTGTTTGCAGCTCTTAAGTCTTCACAGTGGCTTCCTCTGTAGACTGCAGCTTGGCTGCTGAGCAGCTGAAAAATAACCCTCGGCACAAGGCTTACCTAGAAGGAGTCTCACTGCATCAGCTAAAGAAGCTGTACAGTTTGCTGAAAGGTCACCTAGGAGGAGAGAGCCTGGCTGAGAGCTTGGAAAAGTTTCGTCAGGAAGAGACCATTGACCCAGAAGAGGATCTGAACAAACTGGATGACAAGGAACTAGCCAAAAGGAAGAGCATCATGGATGAGCTCTTTGAAAAGAACAGGAAGAAGAAGGATGACCCAGATTTCATCTATGACGTTGAGGTTGAGTTTCCACAGGATGAGCAGCTGGAGTCCTGTGGCTGGGATGTGGAGTCAGGTGAAGAAATCTGATTCCAGAACAAAGATGGCTTGGATGAAGGGTTCAGAGACAAATCTCGCCGTCCTAACAGAGAGAACGATGTCAGCGTATGTATTCCACTGCATGATTTTCAGTTTGTGCCATCGATGCACATTACATTGGCTACGGAGAACCCAGGGCCTAAGGTGCTACAGCAACTCCAGGTTTAAGTGAACTTTAAGAAGCCAGACTTGATGAAATGGAAACTGGGCAGCTGAACTTAGTGGCTGCTGCGCCTAAATAACTTTAAATTATTTACTCTTTCACTAATTTAATTTTCAGTCAGCTTTTGCCGAAAACCTCCCCACCTTCCCTTGCTGCGATTTCTATTCAGCTTTGTCTGAAAATGAAGTGTTAAATATTCATGTCTTGAAAGCAGTGTCAAAGCTTTATTGTATGCATGTAGTATTTATTAGTGCTTGTCTTTCTGGATGAACCAGTGTTGTGTTGAGAATATTACTCTCGCGTTTCCCGAGTGATGCTTAAATCTCCAGCTTCAGCTTACGCAAATATAAATCCTTGTATTTAAGAAACGGAGTATCTAGAAAGTCAGTCTTGAAAGCACGTTTAAAAATGCAGCCATTTCAGACTGGTGGAGTGAGGTGTTTTGCTCTCTTGCCCTCCTAGACGATGCTTTCTCTGTAAGTGCTCAGTTCTGGGAAAATGCGCTTAAACTATCCGACAAAAAGTAGCGTGGTAGAAGGTCATAAAGGCTGCGGGTGGTTTTAGAGTAAAACAAAACCTTCACCCCTGCTGCCTCATCAGGCTTCAGTTCCCAGCTCTCTTGAAATCGTGCTGGGGAGAGCCTGACGTGACAAGTAAAGCTGCAGCAAGAGGTCCTCCACGCAGTGTTTTGGTGCTCACCAAGAAATTCATCTCTGCAAATGTTTGCCTTAGCCTACTGAAGTTTTTAATCCCACTGTCTAACTCAGCTGGTTCAAATGAGCCAAATCCTGCTCTCCTGCAAGAACTGGAAGGCTAAGCCTGGGATTCTTTAGAAAATTACATGACTCCAAAAGCTTCCCAGGTTTTGGCTTTCTGAATCAGGGTGGCTTGTGAGAGCTGTGAATGGGCTGGGCCCTCACCCCAAGTTGAGTGGCCTCAACAAATTCATGCCTGATGCAGCTAAAGTAAAGTGCCTCTGAGACCAATTCATTTCCTGGCTTCCTTCTTGCAACCACAAATTAATTAAAACCTGTCAATTCCATCAGTGCAAGACATCGCATCGTAGCGCAGAAGCTGGGGTTTGGAAGAGCTCCCCTCCTACACACTGAAGTGATAGAGCCAGTTCTGTGAAAGATCTGAAACGTGTGTCAGTTAAACCGCTGGACTTTGCCATCACTGGAGAAGATGAATGAGCTTGTGTGTGTCCAAGGGAGTCTTCAGTCCAGAAGAGAAATGGAAGCCGAAGCCTCATTTGCCAAAAATTTTTTTAAAATAAAGCCTGACTCCGCTCTTCCACCCACAAAAGGGGGTGTAGTGCTCTGGCGCAGGCTTCTTCCTTCTGCTTCCAGCCAAAAATTGCAACCCAGCGGCATATGAAGATCTCCCACCTGGGCAAGTGGGGACCCACGGGGACCTCTCCTCCACACCCAGCCTGCCCTAGAGCCAGGCCAGCCTGTACCCAGCTTTGTCCTGGTGGGGCTTGGAGGGTAGAGCCTAAATCTCCTCGCTGGACACGGCCAGCCTCACCGCATGAGGTCTACACAAGGTCTAATGAGCGCTGAGCTGAGGGCGGGGTCATCACCTCCTGTTGGCTCATTTCTCCAGCCCACCCCAGTCCTTCAGGATGGTAGCCCTACCCAGTATCAGCTGGCCCTCCGAATTTGGGCTTGTCCATGAGCTCAGCACTCCATGGCCTCTTCCAGATCATGGACAAAGACATCAAACGGGACAGAGCCCAGATCCAGACCCCTGCCATACACGTCTTCTCACCAGCCTCCTGGTAGAGCGCGTCCTACCAACCGCTACCCTCTGTGCTTCATCATCCAACTGATCTCACCTAGCTGGTTGCCCGCCCATCCAGACCATGCCATCCTCACTTGGATGCAAGAACATTGTGGGACCCGGCCTTGAAAGCCTTGCTGAAGTTGAGGTCAATGGAACCCACTGCTCTCCCCTTGCCTACAAATCCAGCCATTCCATCACAAGCGGCAAGCAGGTTGGTCAGGCATGACTTACCCTTGGTTAATCTATGCTGGCTGCTCCCAGCCACCCTCTTCTAGAAACGTGCTCCAAGAAAGCACAACTCTGTGGTGTTCCCAATGCGAGGGTGACCATCCTGTTGCTCCCCGGGACATCTGTTTGGCCACTACTGAAGATGGGTGCAACAGTCGCCTTTCTCCAGTCGGTGAGGACCTCCCCTCACCTCCATGACCTTGCGAAGATGATGAGCAGCAGCTCTGCAAGGACATCAACCACTCTAAAAGTGGACTCTTGTCCTGTTGCCCTGACATCCCTTCCAGGTCCCCGCTCTGGATGAGCCTCGGCTTTCTTGGCACCCTGCCCTTGTGCCTGGGCAAAGCTGCTAACCCCTCCCATGGCGGAGGAGCGTTGAGTGTCCCCCATGTTGGCTCAATATGAGCAACAAACACCCATGATTTATCCATGCCCCAGGCAATGCCAAGCACCTGTGTTCCTACCTACATGCACACCCACGGCTGCGCCCCACATCCCCCTGCCAAAAAGAGAAGTGGCCATGGCAGCAGAGGAAGTGCACACCTTGGAATGGATCCCCGCCAAGGCCAGACCCAGCACCCACAGCAGGTGGATCCCTGCCCACCCTGCCAGCGGGAGACACTGAAACGCAGCTGCGGTACCTGGTGCTGGCACAGACCTGCCCAAGGACAGTGCAGGGACGTATTTATAGGTCACTGTTGTCCCTCGGGCACGCGGCTTACGGGCAAAAGAATGGCTGAAATAAGTTGAGGGATTTCCCATCTGGGGCCCGATTTAGTTTTGGCTATTTTGGTCTAAAATAGGGCCAGAAAGCAGCCGTTTTCTGAGACAAGATCTGACAGCTGGGTTTCCAGAGCCTTGTCAGCATTCAGCCCCAGCAGTGCTGCTGGCTGGTCCAGCATGGTCCAACTTGCACTGTTTTCTTCCAGCCTGGCACAGGAATCAGCCATGCAAGGCTCAGCACCCACCCCCCAGCGCTTGCCGCAGCTGCATTTTGGGCCCTGCTCTGCCGCAGCCCAATCCTCACCCGACAGCTGCCTGTGCATTGAGGCAGCAGCGTCTCCAAAAATGGGGGGGGATGCACCCCTCCACCTCCAAGCTGGCCTCCCCTCTCGGCTGCATCCCCATGTCCTGGCCCCACGCTCAGAGGTTGCCTCACCGCTGCAGATGCACCGGGTGATGTCTGGGCTGCAGCTGACCCTGGTCCTTGTCCCCACGCCTGTGCTGGGGAGGGTGCTGCTTCCCCTCGAACTCAGACACGCATTTCACTGGAGACATCCCGATGGCGCCGCAGGAATACAGCTGCTCTGGTTCTGAGTGGGGCTTTGGAGTTAGCGCTAACCACCATCACTTCTCATATCCAGCCGCAGCAGCCCTCCAGGGAACAAAGCAGCACTTCCCCAGGTAGCGCACTGCTGGTACGGGAGAGCCAGTGCATGCTGCGACTGACTGGGGCTGGGTGGAGGAAACCCCCCCATGCTGCTGGAGCCGACGTATCAAGGAGGAAAGCTCTCTCTTACTTTCTCTCTCTCCTTTGCATCTGGTTAAATCCAGCAGTTGCTGGAGGGAAAGACACCGATGATAATATTACCACTGATATAATTTATTCTCCTGTCTTTTAGTCAATATTTTACATCATTGCAACTTGGGCTATTTCTCATGGGTTCTTCTAGCCAGGATCATGACTTAACCAAGCAACAACACCCCAAAATGTGGTTTTCAGCCTTGCTGACACTTATCTCATCAGCACATGCACACGGGTGCATGCCCAGGGCTGCCCCTGAGTTTGCTGGTGCCAGCAAGAGCAGCGCAGGAAGCCGCAGCCATGGAGAGCCTTCTCCGCAGTGCACAGGTGATGCTTGCTCCGGCCCGGGGCAATTCGTGGAGGCTGACTGCAGAGCTGGAGGATGTTTGGCAGCAGATAGTTGGCTACGGGGGTGAATAAATAAAAGGAACTGCCTGAATGGGGGCAAAAAACAGCATTGGGGGGCAACTGTCCATGCCCCCTTGGCCAAGAGGTGTTCAGTGTCACCTCTGTTTGGCTCTCACCAACGTCAGCTGAAGGTTTCTACTGAAGACGTGTCCCTTGAGAATGCCCAGGATGGCCCCAGGCTCCATCACCAGCCATGGCCCTGCACCCTTCGGGTACCCTTAGGGCATCCATAGCAGAACAGCAGCTCTCCCAGCACCCCCTGGTCCTCCAACCCAGCACGTCTCCACCTCGGAGAGAGATTACCGCCTGTCATCCTGACAACCCGCTCGCATTTGCTGTTCCCGAGCCCTTCCTCCTCCTCCTTAGCCATCAGTAAGGGCTGGACAGCCCACACCGGCTTTTCACCATCTTCAGCAGCTTTTGCTTGAGCATGAGGAAGACAACAGCAAAGGCCACCAGGAGCGTCAGGCAGGTGGGCAGAGCCAGCACCAGGTAGAGGAGCGCCAGGTCGGCCGTTTGCCAGCGGCAGCTCCACAGGACAGGCTCGGGCAGCGCCCGGGGGCTCAGCGTGCGGGAGGCGTAGCTGCAGGTCACCTCCTGCCTATCGGGGATGTGCAACCCCTCAACTCGCTGCAGGGTGTCCCACCAGCCCAGCGTGCAGCAGTTGTAGGGGTTTCGGCTGAGGTAGACCTCCCGCAGGCTCTTCCCCAGCGGCATCCGTGTGACATCTGATGGGAAAGCCGTGAGGCAGTTGTCTCGCAGGTCCAGGCTGCGCAGCTTCAGGATGCCCAGCGAGGTGGGGAAGACAGTCAAGGAGTTCCCTGACAGATCCAAGCGCACGAGGCTGTTAAAGGCCGAGAAGTCCACGGTGGTGGAGGAGAGGTTGGTGTTCCTCAGAAACAATACCTGCAGTGTCAGAGCAAGGTCCTGCAGCGACTCCAGGCCCCCGGACAGTGCCTGATGGTTGTCGGAGAGGTCCAAATGCATCAGTGATGTCCCCTGGAAGGGGTGGCCACCCAGTCCCCGCAGACCACAGCCAGCCAAGGAGAGATGAGTCAAGGTCTCGACACCCCTGATGTCCACACAGGGGGGACTCTCCACCTTGCCTGTAACAGCTGGCTGGGGACAGAGGTCAACCCGGTTGCGGCTGAGGTCCACGGTAGCAATCTTCCTGGTGTAAGTGAAAACCCCAGGAGGAAGCACCCGCAGCCTATTGGTGCTGAGGTTGAAGAGCTGCAGGTTGGGCAGGACATCCCCAGTGCCCACCTCTGCTCCCAGCTCCACCAACTGGTTCTGGCTGAGGTCCAGCTCCGTCAGCATGGCTAAAGGGTCCCCTTCCGACAGGTGAAATGTCTCCAGGCAGTTCTGGTTGAGCTTCAGGTGGGTCAGGGCAGGCATCTGGGCCAGGAAGCCCTCTGGCAGGTACCAGACCTGGTTCTGGCTCATGTCCAGGAGGCGCAGGGAGGAGAGGTTGCTGTGGCAGATCTCATCCCAGAGGCTGACCGTCGTGACGTTGGTGGAGTTGCCATCAATGAAGAGGAACTGCACTGTGACGTCTGCCAGGGATGTGCCATTGGGGAGGCGCTGGTAGAAGCTCATCTTGTTGTCCTTCAGCAGCAAGGAGTGCAGCTTGCTCTGCCGGGGCAAGACAGGGAAGAAAAGGAGGTGGTTGTGGGACAGGTCCAGCACCTCCAGCTCAAAGAGGTCATCACTTTCCAGGGCCAGAAACCACTCGATGACATTGTTGCTGACGTTGAGCACCCTGAGCTGGGTCAGGCCGAACTCCACTACGCACGGGAGGTAGTTGTAAGCTACGTTGAGCCTCTGCAGCCTCTGTAGCCCTTCAAAAGCTTGGTCAATCTCAAAGATGTAGTTCTTCTCCAGGTTCAGCTCCAACAGCCGTGTCAGGTTCGTGAAGACAGATGAGTCCAGCCTCATGATGATGTTCCTGGCCACAGACAAGGACTCCAAGGAAGACAGGTTCCAGACCAGAACCGATACCATGTCCTCAGTGAGACGGTTGCCAGCTAGATCCAGTGTCCTCAAGGCTGGCAGAGCAGAAAGAGCTGCTGCCGTCAGCGAGTAGTTGGTGAAGAGGAGGTTGTCTGCTAAGGAGAGCACGTGGAGGCCTTGGCTGCTGAGGAAGGCGCCGGGCTCGACGAGCTGCAGCCGGTTCTTGGTCAAGCTGAGACACCGCAGCTGGTGGTACTGGAGCAGAGAGGCATTGCCCAGAACCTGGATAGTGTTGTCATCAAGCAACAGCTCCTCGGTATCACCTTGAAGATTTCCTGGGACGGAGCTCAGCCATCTCCCAGTGCAGTCCGTGGTGCTCTGCACCTAAAGCAAGAAGCGGATGCGTAACACTGCTCTGAGAGGTGGGAGATGGGGGGAGATGAGGAGGGAGAAGTCCAGGGAGCACAATGAGGATGGAGAAGGTGGCTCTGTGGCTCAACCCTCGGCGCCCCAGTCCACTCTTTAGCTAATCCCATAGCTGGGAGGGGGAAGGTCTGGAGATGCTGAGGCACCTGGGCTTTCCAGGGCAGGACCAAGCAGTGAGAAGGGTGAAGGTTTGCCAGAGAGGACTTACATGCTCACAGCCGCCAGAAGATGTTGCCCAGGCTGCAACCGCCCTGCCTCCCCGTCCCACTGCCAGGAGGACCAGAAGCAGGGAGAGACCAGGGAGCGGGGCCTCCATCTCAGCGGCGGCACTCCTGCAGGGATGGAGACAGAGGCGAGAAGGTCAAAAGCTGCAGACCACTCATCCCAAAAGGCCCAGGATTTTCCGAGGGAGCCCATCATGGCAGCAGTGATCCCTGTGCACGGCCAGCCTCCCGCCCATGGCTGCTGCCTGCAGGCGGGTGCACAGCTCCCATTGTTGCCCCCAGGAGCACCCAGAGGCAATGGGTTCCTGCGAGGCCATAGTGGTGGCCACCATGCCCCACAAGACCCAGGCCACCATGAGCTGCCCCGTGGAGAAATGACAAAGAGCCCAGGCACCGAGCCCACCTGCCCGCCCCAGCAGGAGCTCTCGTGGGGGTCCACCCAGGAGAGCCTGGAGGGACGGGGAGGTGGCAGCCCGGTCCCCACACGAGGCACCACATGTGGGAAAGGCACCATCGTTGCTGCACAGCTGCTTGCAAACGCCACTGAACTGCAACCCTCGAGCAGAGGCTTCCCCCACCCCCAGCCAGGGCTTGCGTCCCTCCTCTCCAGTGCCAAACCCTCCCTTGGGGAACAGCAACCCCGCCACCACCGAGTCTCCTCCAGCACCCATCCCTGGCAGAGGTCCTCCGGGGGAAGCGGAGCCTCTTCAGCACGAGGTACCCCATTACTAACTTGGTGGAACTGGAGCTGACGGCATTTGCATCTGGGGAAAAGCTGAACCTCAGGCAAATGAGCAGCGAGGTCTCAGTGAGGTCTCAGCAAGCGGCGTTTTCATAACTGCCAGTGCTTGAAGAAGAAACAGGGGGTTATTTTTGGCAGCCCGGGTAGCCGTAGCCTCCAGCACAGAAGGAGCAGGGGACACAGCCTGGGTTGTCTCCTTCCTTGGGACAGCCAAAAGCGTTAAGCTGGTGTCTTACCAAAGCTGCATTTATTAATCTGGTGGGGATGGAGAGGAAGCCCCCCTTCCCTGGGCTGGAGCCAACACGCAGCGGCTTGCACCCTCCCAAGCCCTCGGTCCCCAGCAGCGCCTTGCATCCAATCATGGTGGCAGGAGAGGGACCCTGCCGTGTCCTCGCTGCACCCAAAAACCAGGGGCTTTGGCTCCGGCTTGCCTTCGGCCCCTGAACCCCTCTGCAGAAGCTCACCCTTTCCTTCACCCAGCTCAGCCTTCCTTTGCCGCCCAGCGTTGGCGTCCCCCAACACCAGAAGCGGCTCCATCCTCCTGTGCTCCTCCCCTGGGCCGTGGGGATGGTGCCTGCCCAGCCAGGAGAGCAGGCAGCAGCGCTGGCAGGAAACCCCTGCCCACAGCCCCGCAGACAAGCCCACATGCAAGAGGTCTGGGAGCACCCGGGGCGCTCCCCACAGCGCATGCGAGCTCCGGCACCGGTCCACGCAACCGCAGCTCTTGCAAGCATGGGCATTGGTGACACATGGCCACCATCGATCTTCAAACTGGCATGGGGGGCTCCCCAAAAACCCCTGGGGGGTTTTCCCCCCGGCAAAGGTATCGGGGGGCAGTTACTCACCGCACAGGGCGGCGCACAGGGTCTGCCACAACTCATCCTGCAGCCAGCAGCCCCTCTGGCTGCGCACGAGGGGCTCTTGGGGCCAAGGGTAGGTGCCACCCGCTGGGTTTCTCTCCCACCCGCTTTCTCTCTTAGCACCAATATAGCCTTTGCGGAAGGAGCTAACGGAAACTGCAGTCACATGGAGGCAGAGAGCGCGGCCAGGCACTTCGCTTACTGATCTCAGCACTTACAACCCGGGTCATGCACTCGCAAACAGCTCCCCAGCAAGGAGGAACCACGGGGGCCGGGCAGGCAGGGAGGGGGATGCCGGGGGGAACCAGCCCCCACCAAGGGTCACGCAGCTCCTGGCTCTCCCGCTGTTCCCGGGGACAAGCCAGCACTGGGGACAACCTTTGCACCACAACTCCTCTGCACAGCTCCGGCAGCAAAACCCCTGCAGGAGTTTCAGGCAGCAGAGCTGGTGACCCGGGGGGGTTCCTGTCTGCGGAGCCATGCCACCGATCCTGACGGGGCTGGAGAAAAGCCACCAGCTGGGCAGTGCTCCCCTCCATGGCACCCATTCCCATTGTGTCCCTCTAGTCCCCTGCTTGCCTCCAGCACTGGGGGTTTGACAGGAGCGAAGGGATGCGCTTCCCACAGGGGAAGAATGTGGTGCTGTTATTTCCCATTGCATCCCAAGCCGAGGTTGAACACATCCCCAGATGTTGAGTCCCCGCTTTGGGACAGCAGCGCCCAGCCCCACCCATTGCCTAGGTGAGATTTGGGATGCTCGGATCCCACCGCCCGCAGACCTTTGGGTCTCCTGGCGCTGCTCGGGATTTTGGCAAACCCAGCACCCAGGGTGCAAATCAGACCCATCCAGATACAGGGACTTCCCAAGTGCTGATCTCTGTGTGGCTTTTCCCACAACTGTCAGCGTGTGTGGCTTTTCCCACAACTGTCAGCGTGTGTGGCTTTTCCCACAACTGTCAAGGCAGAGAGAGAAAAATCCACGTTTCCACGGCAGTACAAACAGGGAGTCCCCCTTCTTCTGTGCCCCCATCTACCCCTGCTCTCCATCTCCCTTCCCACCCCCTATCTCCCCTCTCCCAGGGTCCTCACGCACCCCTGGATCCCCAGCAAATCCAACTGCTGAGGGGGGAAAGCAGTTCACCTGGATTTACCCAGCTGGGAAAGGGTTCAAAACTACAGAGAAAGGACTGAGCCCTGCATCAGGATGGGTCAGCAGGTACCGCCCTGAAACACCCACACTCCACGTCCCAGGCACTGGCACCAACAGGACCTTCTGCAGCGGCTGGGAGATGACCAGTGGCGTTGCAGCACACCGAGCACCCCACCAAGGGGCATTGCAGCCTGGGTAACCCCCACCTGCCAAGGTCAAGTGGCCTCCAAACTCCTGCGGCCAGTGCAAATGATGGGGGAGACTTTTTTGCCTTCACCCTAAATTTCATTTCTTCTCTGGAAAGCGACTGAGCTCTCCCGTGTCACTCACAAAAAAGCCCTGTGGTTTCATTTCCTCCATTTTCAAGGAAGTTTGAAGTATAAAAATCAAGAAGGAAAAGAGAGAAGCACTCCTCCTCCAAGTGAACCGGAGCAGATGGCAGAAGCTCCACAGCAGGGCAAAATTCCCATGGTGCTGCTCAAGGTCACATGAAGGGCGCAGACCGGCCAACAATTACAAACCCACTCCTCATCCCCAAAACCCTGCCACGAGCCCAACCCACACCAGAACCACGTGTCTGATGCTCAGTGATGCAGGAGCCAGCAGAGATTCACCCCAGGGCTTGGCAAATCCTGAAGCCGCAAACCTCGAGCATCCTTACCGGTGGATTCTCCGCTCTGGGGTAATCTGGAGGCTCCTGGGCGATATTCTGATGAGATTCCTTCACGTGGCACCACCAAACAAGGCGATGCCCTGAGGGTCAAACCAGCTTCCTCCCTGCAGCCCTGGGAGAGAAAACAACGTGCTTCATCCCCCTCTTCCTCCCCAGCTCATCACTTTGGCTGACCGAAGCCAAGCCAGCATAACCCCCTTTCCCCAGCAGCAAAGGTGCCGTGGGACGGGAGAGCCCCCATGCCACCCGGCCGCCTTTCACCCACCCTGTCCTCGCCAGAAAGCAGCCGCAGGGCAGGGCTGCTCCCCGCAGAGTGGCCACCAGCTTCGCGCCGGGGCAGCTGGCAGCAGCGCTGCACTTCACACTTTCCCCACATCCTGCAGCCGGATGGTTTTGAAAACATCCCAAAGCTGCCGCTCACTCCCCTCCTCTTCCTCTCAAGCAGCATCATGCCCCCACACAGCCCTCCCAGTAACGACTGGATGTGTGCTTTGAGGGGGTTTTTGTTTATTTCTTAATATCAGCACAGTAAAGGCACAGGGATTGAGCTGCCAGGAGCTGCTAGTCTGACCAGTTCATCACAAAGCTCGAATCCAGCCTAATGGCGCAGGTGGATTAAACTGAAGGAGGTTCAGCCTCTTGGAGCAGTGTCCACACATGCAGCTGCAATTCCTGCAGCTGTAGGAGAGGATCGGGAATCCCCATATGGTTTTACACCCAGTGAGCTTCCTCCATCCCTCCCACCTCCTCTTCCCTCCAAACCATCTTTTTTTCCCTTAACAACCCTCAGTTGTCAAGCACAAACCAAGTTGCAACAAGAAGGCAGCCTCCCGCTCGCCCCTGGACTGCTGCACCCAAGGATGGGATCCCATGGGAAAGGAGAAACCGCAAAAGAAGACAGCAACCCCATCGCTGCACCTCGGTGTGGCCCTTGCTTCCCTGCAGGAAACGTGATTTTTTCTGGCATGGAAGCACCAAGAGAAAGGTCACTCACGGTTCACACACCAGCAGGACCACAGCCTCAGCCGAGTCCAGGCAAAGCAAACCAGAAACATTTCTCCATGAGCTTCCTCTACTCCCACCGTGGTGGAGAACTGGTGAGAATTAAACTCCCTTCAGCTCCTGCCAAGAGGAAAAGGGATGGGAAGAAGAACCAGCCGCACTGGAGAAGGAGCCTGGGAATGCTGAAATAAATACCTACAGAAACATCACCATCTGCAGGCTCACAGGAAACCACAAACAGCGTTGCAGAAAATATTAGGTAGGCTTGAGCGACCGACTGTCACAGTGGCACCTCTCCTGTCGGACCTCATCAGAAAGGGAGGAGCGGCTGCAGGGTGAAGACCAGTATCTCCCTTCAGCCATCCACTCCCAAGCACTGCACCCAGTGGTAACTCTGAAAATCAAAGAAAATCCCAATTTTATCTTTGAAATCCGCATCAAATTCTCATTTGCTGCTTGGCTGAAGTGTCCACGGGCAGCACAAATGTATCAAGAAGATACAAGTGAAGAAGTTATTTAATTTCATCACCTGCTCTGGATAAAACAAGGGAAGGTGAAGGTCTACCATGTCGGGAAAAGCTAAACTGAAAAGCTGGGAGAGTTGGGGTTGTTCAGCCTGGAGAAGAGAAGGCTGCAGGCAGACCTGATTGTGGCCTTTCAGTGCTTAATGGGGGCCCAGAGGAGAGACAGGGACAATCTTTTTAGCAGGGACAAGGGGTGGTTGTCTTAAACTGAACCAGGGTAGGTTTAGACTGGATCTAAGGAAGAAATTCTTTACAATGAGGGTGGTGAAACGCTGGAAGGGTTTGCCCAGAGAGGTGGTGGAGGCCCCATCCCTGGGAACATTCCAGGCCAGGTTGGACGGGGCTGTGAGCAGCCTGATCTGGTTAAAGGTGTCCCTGCTCCCTGCAGGGGGGTTGGACTGGGTGACCCTAAAGATCCCTTCCAACCCAAAGCATTCTGTGATTCTATGATTCTAAACTGAAAAGCTGGACGGCTTAACTTTAATCCATAGCTCTGGAAGTTTGCCTGGCTGAATTTCTCAGCGGGCATCCACCCAGTCTATCCCCTGGGAATAATGAAGGCCGTGCCCCCTCTCAGGACAACACAAATGCACCGATGTACAGGGGCACTGCAGCCAAACTGGAGCTCTGCAAGCAGCACAGCTTCCCTCCAGTGTATTCTCTTGCAGGGGAAACCAAGAGTCAAAAATCAGCAATTTATAATCAGCTTCAAAATCTTCTTCCCCCCCACAGCCAGCTGTAGCCAACCAACCTGCTTGCTCTGTTACCTAGCCACACTCGGCCTTCTTCCAAGGAAACCCGTGGGCTAGCACTGGCATTACTCACTGAACTACAGCTTCAGGTTCTGGTTTTGCAGTGGCTCATGAACCTCTGTAGCCAGAGCATCCTCGTCCCAGCTGACTCCACCACCCCGCTCCTGCTCCCTTTCCAGCAGCAGCCCACGCTCTGGGCTTGCTCTCGCTCTGCAATTCCCCTTTATCCACAACCAAGCTCAGCTTTTCTCCCTCGTTTTCAGCCATTGGGAGTCTCCTAGCTCTCGCCAGGTTTTCTGATGGAAAGGCGACTTCTTTGACCCCAGAATTAATTCTGGGTTGTTCTGAGCAGAGAGGATGGGCTTGCTTGCTTGCCTTTGTGGCAGTGTGCTGGGTGCCGACACCTGCAGGCATCGAGGCTGCGTGAGCTCAGGGAGGCGGGGGAAGGAAATAACCCCCCCAGACTGACAACAGGCAACCCCCCACAGGGACCCAGTTGAGCTTCCAGTAAGAATAACAGGGAAAATGACGCTTTGGGGCTTGGAGGATGTTTCACTGAGGGCCTAGACACCAACCTGGAGCCCCACAAGCAGCAATTTTCATAGAGGATCCCCCCTTTGACCCTTTAGTCTCCAAAAGGCGCAAGTATCCCCTACAGGGCTCAGAAGAAAGGCAGAAATAGGTCTTGGTAAAAAGCAAAGCCGTGTTTCTGAGAGCGCAGGACCGTGTGGGAAGGGAAGGGGGGAGATGGTCAGCGGCTTGGCCACAGCCACTTCCTGGGCCCCCGTGCTGGGGGGCGAGGCTGCACCCCAGTTCCCTGCCTGCAGGCAGGTCCAGCCCAGGCGGCTCCATCCCTGCGGTCGCCACTCTTCCTCCTCCCACATCTGACAGCATGCGAGATGTAAATGAGGAGGAAGCTGGCCGCAGAAGGGAGAGCCGCAGGAGTGATCTCATTTCCCCCTCCGCTCGCCCGCACATGCGGCCGAGCCCACCCTGCGGCCAGGCTCCCGCCACCTCTCATAGCCTTCACCCACCCGCCTTTCCCAGGCTGGGGGTTTGAGGTCTGCACGAGGGATCCACCGCCACACCGACACGAGCCTCCTCCTCGGAGAGCGGCAGAGCATCCGGATCACAAGGTCTTCGGAGCAGAGCATGCAGCAGGACACATCAGACGGTGGAGTAGCAGAGCACTGTATTTCAGTAGCGACTGGAAGGCAACTGCGTCCACTACCTCACAAGTCGCGGTCCGAGACAGACACTACTGGAAGTCCAGATGCTCTAGAGAGCTGCTTGCAATGCATCTGCAGGAGAAGCAAGCGCCCGAAGCCAGGGAAGACAAGGGATCTTTCCTCCTAGATCTTCTCAAAAGCTGGAAAGCCCCACAACCAGGCTGCTTACGTCTACAGTTTGGTCTTTGGCTGCACCTAGACCTGACACACTGTTGCCCAAGTTTGTTCCCACAGGGTTGCCAGATGTGGATAAATTGATCTCAGTTTTGTACTGTACAATGAAGTAAACAAATCAATAAACCCCCCTGACCCACTTACTCCAGCACATCCACCAAGGTTTTTAGGGTAAAACTGTCAGGACTGGAGGCTCTAAGACACCAGAAGGAGAAGGTATGGACAAGTCGCTGCCGTGTCATCATTCAGTGATGCAAATTGTGGCAAGAAAAACTACTCCCATCTGTAGTCACACATACTCCCTTCCTGCTGCCGTTCTGCTTAAGAGAAGTGAGTAATCGTGTTATTAATGTGAAGGGAAGTGAAACTATCTCAGCTCCTTACAGATCTAAGCCCATCCCACTCCACTTTCCCCTCTGGCCAGGAGAGCCAACACCCCTGCTGCGCAGCATTATCTCACAAGCAACTCTTCACAACACGGATTTCAATCAGGGCTGGAAGCAAGCCAAGCACTCCAAAGTCTTCCTTCCCCAGGTCCTCAGCCTCGGGGCTCAGCATCCCTCCTTTCTAGCATGACCCTTGCAGGACAAGTGACAGAGGAAAAGCCAGCCTGCAGGGCTTCAGGATTGGTGGGTGCCCTCGCACTTGGGGCATATTCCTTCTTCTCACGTAAGAAAACAGAAAAAACTGCCAGGATAGAAGCTTCTGTGGTGCTTTTTTAAACAAACTCTAACACAAAGGTGACATCATTGCTTTATCCAAAACCTCATCCCCACAGCAGTGTCTGGGAGAGACTCAGAGCAGACTTTCGCCTTTCAGTTTGAGACCTGAGCGCAGGAATGCAAAAGGGGTAAGAGTTCAGATGCGCTGATCAGTAGAGTCGATCTTCCCCTCTCGTACTCTGTGTTCCTTCTGAGAAGAGCCACTGACAGTCTGCCAGTAAAGACAGGCCACGTCCCAGGGATGCACAGCACAGAGGGGCGAGACTGCCCGGCTGCAGGCTGACACTTAAAACCAGCTTATTTCCATATAATCCACACTCTCCTTCTCCAGGTCTGCGTGCGTCAATTATTTTTCCAGCAATAAGACAAAATCACACGCTAAAGCTGAGATAGAAATCTCTTGGCCGCTTACAAAGCACGAGATCCTACCCTCAAGCTCCGCTCATGAGCAAGACCTTGCAGAAGGGCTCAGGTGCCCAGCGTCAGATGGGATCCGGTGTGAGAAAAGCGTTCTCCATCACCGGAGCACAAAAAACCCCAACCAACAATCAAAAAAAGCCAACAAAGAGCCCCAACGTGGCAGATGTGGAGGCTGAAAAGCTTTAAGCACTGCAGTATTGGGAGTATCATACAAAAACCATCTTGGTCACCGTCCATTTCCTTACTGGCAGGTCCGTCCGGCGCTTTATTAAGTCACATATTGAAGCAGGAGGAGCATATTCTCTTAAATTACTATTTAAAAGTGATTGGATATGGTTTACCTCTCCTAAACGTAGGATGCCAAGGAAACAAAAGAACTTTATAACCTCAGTTTAGTAACTCGCTCACAGGCTTTTGTCTTCAATCACCCAAGTCTTTCTTGCAGCTGAAGCTGCTGCCAGCAGTTTGTTACCCGCAAACAGGTACCGGGGAGGTTCTGTGGATGGAGCAGAGCAGAGCCCACCTCCCGCTTGCTCTCAGGTTTAACAGGTTACCGAGCCACAGAGAGCCTGAGGAGAAGTCCCACACGCAGCAGGTGCTCCCCTACTTGGGCTGAAGATAGCTCCGTGCTTCCCGTTACCGATCACGTTTTGTCTTGCCACAGTTTTCAACTCACCTGCTGCAAACCGAAGCTGATGGGCTGCTTTAAACAAAGGCATCGGGAACGAAGGATGCCGGCGCGACTTGCTCAGGTACGCTTAGACGTTTGCCAGAGGATGGCATTTTGTAGCTGTAGCATACACACTGCTGTAAACCAGCTGTTTTCACATCTGTCCCCGGCTTTGGAGCATGCCTCTAACGATGCGCTGTGCAAATGAGAGCGGGTTGGTTCACCACCTGAAATCAGAAGTTCAAGAAAGGACTTAAAAAGAAAAAAAAATAAATCACTTTGCAAAACATACAGTAAACTATTTGGCAGCAGAGTGGCCATCCCGAGCAGTAGAACACGGTGGGTATATTCAGGCGACACGTCCCAGGATGGTCGCTCGTTTGCACGCACGCTAACACTCCTCCGGTTGCTAGTCACAAAAATGATGGAAGGTTTAAGCTGTGAGCTCACACAAAAATCGGCCACTACACAGAAGACAAGAACAGGGCAGGTTATGCCTCCATACGCTTCCCCATTCAAACACTGCCTACAGGTAAGTACATAGCTTTTAACCTAAGCAGAACAGGGATTAAAAAGACAAAATAAAGCAAGCAAATGTGAAGCAACTCTGCCAGGACACAACACATCCTGCAAGGGCAGGCATGGAAGGGGGGGGGGGGAAAAAAAAAAAAAAAAAAAAAAAAAGACACCCTCGTTTGTCGAGCTTGTAAAACTGCAGGAGAATAAACACCACCTGCAACATACACCAAGTTGTATTGTGAAATCCCTTTCCATCAATTCTGGAGGTTTTTTCAACTGCAATGGAATTTTTTTTTTTTTTAAATAATCCTTTGAATGGCAATGGTGATGTCTTGTTTGAGCCTCTCAAACCCCTTTCTGTCTTCTAAGATGATCTCGGAGTCTCAGTTCAGCACGCTCCCACTGAAAATACCCCCCTGAACAGCAAAGACTTGCTCAGCCTCGTTTCAGGATCAAGGAATCAAGCAAAGCAGCACATTTCAAACATGCCATTATCTCCACGATCGCCTGTTTTGTGGAGGTTTTGGGGTTTGGGTTTACTTTTTTAAGAGGCTGGGAAGCAAATGCTAAGGGAGGAGGCTCCGCATTAAACATTTCTTTTGCACAAGGCTTTGGAAACACCAAGTCCAGGCTGCCACAGCACTGTTCGCTTTGCCCTCTTGTGGGGAAGTGGGAGAATTCACTCGGAGGTTGGACAACACGGACATCCTCGTACAGCAGCATGAGAAAAGCTGCTCATCATACAGATAAGCAGGTTCGGCACCGCTGCAGGAAAAGCTTTCCCTGTTCCTTTCCCACTTAATTAATTTCCCTTTCAAACGGATCATACCTTGGTGCGAGGTGGACTACTATCGCTAACAGAAACCAAACGCGTCCCGCTCCGAACCACTTCACAACCCATTTTGTAAATGCAGGAAGGATCCTAGATCCGCAGATTTCAGTAATGCCATTTTCCAGCTACAGATTTCTCCAAATTATCTGTACTGTGCGAGAACTGGCCCTGTTCCGGAGAACAGCAGTGCATGCAGCACTTAGAGCTGCGTTCCTGCCAGCGTCCGGAGCTATTTATAACGTGCAAAGATTTAGCTAGAACTGAAATACCAGTGTCTAAATACATGGGTGCAGGAATCGCTGAGGGCTGGTTGCCTCTCAAATACTTAGAGAAAAGAAGTTTTGTACCATCAAACTGTTATTTTAATCCGTCGCTGCTGTCATCATCCCAGTGAGAATTGGGGGGAGCGGGGGGAGGAATAGAGGCAGCCACCTGGAAAACACACCCGCACGTTAAGGAAATTTAAAAATGCTGATTTAGAGTGAGTGGAGAGAAAAGTGTGTTCCAGCTTGCTGTCAGAGCCCAGGGCTGCCCATGAGGCGGCAGAAGTTCAGCCCGCAGGATCAAGGCCGTCTGCTCGCGGTGAGATTCGTCACCTGGAATGCAGCCAAAAGTGACGAAACCAAATGGCGTTCGCTCGTGGAAGGTGTGCACGGGACTCCCCGAAATGCACACTCACCACTGCATTTTAAATGGGGAAAAAAAAACCAAACTCAAACATTTTCAAGAAAATATCCCTTCCAGGGTGCGTTTCCCACGCCATCTTGATTTATTAATTCATTGCAGCAAGCACCTCTGTCCTCTTATGGAAAAAGAAATCATGCAGGCCGACACAAGGAGCCACCACCAAAGCCATGAACAGATTCTGCCCCGAAACAAGGGGCCACGTCGGGCTCTTCGCTGCCTCAGACGCAGAAGCGTGACCAGATCAAACCGCCAAGCTCCCAGTGGATTTCACAGCACACTTACAACCACACAGAATTCTGAGTTTTATAGCAGACAAAATGCTTGCTTATTGATAAATTCTGGATGTCCTGCGGGATTCTGAAGCCAAGACCTGTGAATCTGACTGATTCCTAACACGGGAGCTATGAACAGTTAAGGTTCCTCCTGACCACAGCAGTTAAATCGCTATCGGGGCACAGAAGATGCTTCCAACAGCTCTTTGGACGACTCCAAAGCACCGCAGCCTAGAGAAGGTGATTCTGCACTTTTGGCGAGCCAGCACCAAACTTCTTTGCCCCCGAAGCAGCTCACAGAGATGTTAGCCAAAAGTTCACTGCCCAAAAGCAAATTCTCAATGTGGGGAGTTTAGAAAGAGCCTCGGAGCTCACAGCCACAGCACAGCCTCTTGCTTCCTCCTAAAAATCACCTACTTCTTCCTAAAAGCACTGTGAAATATCGAACTTCCACAGGGAAAGCTGAAGGAACAGGGAGAAGCCGAGCAGCAACCAGGCAGGGGCAGCCACAGCAGCGAGCACAACACCTCAACCCGAATCAAGAGACCTCCGGCGGTCAGGAGAGCCTCTTCCCACACCGTCATGCGCCAGCATCCCTGTTTCGGATGATGTGACTTCCCAAGCGCAGCCGTTAGACCATCGGAGTCTTCAAGTCCTTGTCAACCACTCATCGGATTCTCTTTTTTTTTTTTTCCAGCAGTCAGGCAGCAAATCACACAGCCCTGACACCTCCATCTCCCTCGGGCACTGAACCACTGCTCCGTTTTTCCTGTCGCCACACCACATGGATGCTGTTACAACAATCCACACCGATAGATCCTTCAGAATTATAGCAGAGTTTATTTTAGTATTTTGTACAGCCAGCATTGGTCTCCAGGAATAAGTTATAATCATACATAAGTGAGTCCCCCCCAACCCCACCCTTTCAGGAATGTTCAACTTTCAGCATTTCTAATTTAGAGGGAAGTTATTTGTAGGGTAAGACGCAGTCTGAAGAAAGGAAATCAACCTTCATTTGTGAATAAAACTCCTCAGAAGTTCTCAGGGTTTACTTGCATCTAATTGGATTCATGAACAAGCGCAGAGGTCTTTTGGGACCGCACTGAGCATGCATTCATCGCAGGGACAGTTGTATTTTCTGAAATCAGACAGGGTTTTGTTTCCTTCCACCCACCCCCCCCACCACACCCCACGGTTCTGCTACACAGATACATATTTCACAGTCTCGTACAATCGCTGCCCATAGCAGATTTTTCCAAAAGGTACTCGTATCCCCGTCCCACTTCATTTATCGGGTTGTTCTCAGCACCATTTAAAACACCTTCACTTCTCACTGTGTATTTTGTTTCTTTAACGCAGGCCATCCCGGACCTCGGTATTGCCTTGAAGCAATAAACAACACACAAAGCAAATAAATACTTTTAAAAGCTATTCAATGGTAGTGACGTACATACTCTGTTCCAGTGCAGAACTTGGTTATCTACCAGGAAAAAGCCCTCCAAGGACAGCTCTTGGGCAGCAGACTGGGAGGCCCACTCACCCGCTTGCACCGGTCTCCTCGTGTTACTTGACCGATGGGGGAAGAAACGAGCAACAGCCTATGAGCAATTCCTCTCCCCTCCGTGCTCAGAGAATTGCCAGTGTCCGACATTAAGCAATTTGCATTCTCTAGCGCTAATAAAGCAAAAAGAGGTTGTAGCCACATTCCCTTCTCCCCCTCTGAAAAGCCTGCCCCGCACTGAAGTAGTTCGACAGCTGGGGGAGACGCCAACCAAGAAGAAGCGAGAGCCAAGAGCTAGCTGCAGGGCTGGCAGGTTTTAACGCCCTACTGAGAGGAGGCCTTCTGAGGCTGACAGGTCTGTAGGCAGCCCCAGAGAATGCAGTTTCGCCAGAAAGTCCCTCCCTGCTTCACCCCTCAGCTCCACAACCGGGCCCCCCCGCCTATGCCAGCACGCCGACACGCTGGGGGGGGTTGTAGGTGGCTTTTAGAAAACCGGTGCAAGTGAAAAGCCCAAACGTTGAACCTGATCCAGAATCCCCATCAAGGGACTGGTGAGGGTTTTACTCATCCTGACCAAAAATGAGCAGCTGAATACTTGGGTATGGGGGAAATTTTGTTTAGCCACGCCTTAAAAGCCTTATAAAGCCGCTTAAGCTGAAACCAAGGTCTGGATTCAGAAACTGAATGCTCCTTCCTTGTCGCTTTGAAACATTCTGCCACAGTGATTAGAAAGCACAAGAACGCTTTACAAGTTTGTGTTTCCGATGTCAAAAGGAAGATGAGCCCACCACCGCGTCACGCCTTCCTTTCCGAAAGGGGATTGGTGAAAGGAAACCCGTGGGGCAAATGTTTTTGCATTTCCTACGGAGAACAAAACTGTTGCTAAAGCCATGGAAACTGTCACAGAAAACGACCCAACGTAGCACCGTACTCCACGAGAGCACCCCCAAACGCTTTACAACACGACATAAGCACACTTACACGAATGTCATATACCCGTCCGAGGTATATTTTCTGATGCCACGTAGTGGGGTTTTTCTTTTTCCCTTGAAGAAATTATGTCCCAGTTAGAATAAAGCAAACCCTTTCTCTTAACTGTTCTTTTTGACGTGTTCTATATATATATACAACCCTTAAAATACACTTAAAAATAGCTGCACACGTTTTTTTTGTATCATTATACTGGAGAAGGGAAGTCCAGACAGACCATGCTTCTCAGTACATTAAAAATTGTCAATAAAACCCAACCGGACTCACTCTCCCCTGGTTGGCCCAGAGGAGGGAAGGGAAGGAACAAGCAGTTTTAAAATGGGAGTCTTTCACAAAACACGCTACTTACAAATCTCAGGTTAATTTTCTCAGTTTTGTATCAAATCCTTTCTTAAATATCTGAGGTCACACACTGCCGTCTTAGCAATGAAATCTGTTGCAACATGCATGTGTCAGCTTCCCACTCAACCAACTGCAACCCTGAGGATTTTTCTGGCCTGGTAGAAAGAGGAAATGTAACACAATTCCTGAAGTATGGCTGGTCCTCCGTCTCAAGACTCCGTGTGACTCCCCCGATGGTTCTTGGACACCACACCCACACTTTTTTTTGTTTTTCCTCTAAATACACGTTTCCCTCTAACCAACATGCAGAGTTCTCCTCCCAGTCATCCACATCTCCATGTCCCAGCAAAACCATCCACGTCATCCGTCCAGGGGTTTTCCCAGGTAGACCAAAGTTACTTCTGTGTTACCATACACAGCAGACACTGCTGGATACAGGCAAACTTTCGGCAGTCCTCTGAAGGCAACTCCCAAGAATTCATAGCCCCTCTCAAACGCTAATGTTTTGTCTTCCATGTCCAGGATAACTCGAATCCTTTCACCTATCTGGAAACAGAGACAGGAAGGGGGAATAAAAAAAAAAAAAAAAAAACTTAGAAAGAGTCAGCATATTCAAATGGAGACACAAAAATAAAGCACAGCCCAGGTACAACACAGCAGGTAATTTTAAAGCAAAGCCTTCCTGTTTCTCACGATTGCATTACTTTTACGACAGGAATTTCTGTTTCACTCCAACGGACCAGGATCCTGAGTACCTCCGCTGCCTGTTTCCAGCGGGCAGCCTGTCCCTCGTCACCTACACGATAATTAACGGAACCCTTCTCATTCGGAGAGCACCAAGAGCGAGCATACTACATGCCACGTGCTTCAGCACACCACAGACTTTGGGAATCTTTGTACCGGCCTCCATGTTACCAAACTCTCTATTTAGCTGTTGCTACCCCTGAGCAGTTCACCGCTCTGCAAAGAGCGATTTTAAAGACAATGAACTTGTTTCAGAAAGGGTAAGCACCACGTGCAAACCATACCAGAAGGCACTACTATGCAGGTGCTGTCAGAGAGAGGAATTCCCTCACCAAGGCATAATGAAATTCCAGTGCAAAGCTTCGGCAAAATAAGTGTGAAAAACCTTATACATATATAAAAATATATACACACACGCACGAGTGAAACCAGCACTGAGCACAGCAAGAGACTCGGATCTAGGCACACACGGTGCTCCCTGCATTTATCCAGCACACATTATTTTAGACAAAAATAGAAGTCCCAGGCAGCAGCAGCAAGCACAGCAGGACGCCGCACCGACTTCTGCTCCTTCACCAGCCAGCCTCAACACTGGGGATTTCTTCCAGCCAACTTATTTTTCTTCTAAGCAACACCAACAACCATGTGTGTTTCCTTCAAGATTGTTTTCTATAGCAGATCACTGTGCATGTCTTACTAAACGCAAAATACTCCAAAGGATCACTGATCTGAGCTCTCAACAGTCTTTACAGGGAAAGCAGCGACTGGGTTCACCCCCGAGACCCCACACGAGCTGGGGACTCTCAGCTTCAGAACCTTTCCTGGCCCTGTTGCTACGGAAGGGCCTAGACAAGGACAGCAGAAAGTGACTGCAAAGGGTCGCATCCAGAAAGTGCCAACCCAATCTAGGGAACACGCAAATGGAAACAGATCTAAATGTCTTTAATTACATTGAATTTAAGTATTATTCCCCAAAACGGCAGGCATAACCTTCAGACAGAATTAAGTGCTCAGCAGTGAACTTTTACGTGAAATTTGGGAATATCAGATACAAGTTACTACATGGATCTTCACCCACAACTGAAACCTAAGCCAAAACTCGCACAAAGCCACGGCATTCCAAGACAGAAATTATAATGCCTGCAGTTTTAAGCTGTAACGCGAGGAAATCCAGCAGCCCAAACATCATTGTGTGGGCAGCCAGCAGAACAAAGGTAAACACTTCTACAGAGACAAGAAGGTGGAACGGCGCTTGCTCTTTAATAACCTGAAATTATCTGAACATCGCATCCCAGCCAAGGGATGTCACCTACGGGAACGCTGCCAGCGAGCAAACAAGCAGCGCTCAGCAGTGCTGCAGGTTTTTGCAGGGAGACTCTTACCTAAGCACTAACTCAGCTCACACTGCCATAAAAATGGTAAAGTACCACTGACATTCACCTTACTGTGGGGCAAGTCGATACTCCTGAAGGCTGCAACAGTCATCTTGACTTTTATTTCAAAAAGCAATGCGGTGTCTAAACAGGCACCCACAGAACACGCTTCACACTCAATATTTGAAATAGAAGTGGGGAAACAACTGAGGGTCAGGTGCATTGAACACCACACACAGGTGCAGCCTGAGGAAGCTGTAAACCAAGGGGGAAAAGGCTCACAAGGCAGCATCATTTGCCTTCTGCAGGGAAGGCAAAGAGACCCTTACGTGGGCATTTGGGACCAACTCAGCAGACAGCTAGGACAGGCGAGGGAAGAGGAGCGTGGTGGAGCTTCCAGCCCGCGCTGAGCCTTGCTCACCTGGTATTTGGGCGCGTTATTGCACTGGGGGAAACTGCCATTCACCTCCCCGTTATGCAGCAAGTTATTGTCCACCAGGTTCCAGCCCCAACTCTGGTCATCGCTGCCCAGCAGGGCCACGTAACCCTGGCACTGCATGGCCGCCCGCTTCGTGGCGATGCCGATGACAGCCACGGTGCCCAGCGGGCCCTCCCACCACACCTCCCAGGCGTGGCGGCCCTCGCTGAAGCCAATCTTGGTCCGCGCCCCATCTGTGCTCTGGGCGATGGGGTTGCGGTGCAGGGTGAAGCCGTTCTTCTTGATGTAGACGTTCCGCGAGCAGTCGTTGGTGCTGAAGGCGTGGTGGAAGGCACGGACCTAGGGGAGGAGAAGAAGGGGGAGGGGGGAGATAAAATCCTGTCATGTTTTTCAGGCCCCACACACCCCTTGGTTACCAACGGTGGGTGGGATGAGCAGCTAGGGGGCTGTCCCCGAGGGGCCGGGAGGGTGCTGGGAGGCCGGGGAGGGGGGTCCCCGAGGGACCGGGGTGGCGCTGGGAGGCCGGGGAGGGGGGTCCCCGAGGGGCCCCCGAGAGGCCGGGGGGTGCTGGGAGACCGGGTAGGGGGTCCCCGAGGGGCCGGGGGGGG
>JAKFQP010000128.1:188829-199082 GCA_023375905.1 Nycticorax nycticorax | reverse complement strand
ATGTGTTTTTTAGAAAGATGCCGTTGCTTATCGCTTCATGCAGGCGACCAGTAGCGTTCCCCAGCCGCGAGAACGTTCCAGCAGGCTCCGCTTAGGGACCGTGCCCCTGTTTTGCCAGGGCTGCAGAGGCAGCAGCTCGCAGCCATGCCAGAGCAGCGGGCCTGCTCCCGGTGCTGCACGGGCACGCGCTCCAGCACCGCTGCCCTTCCGTGCTGTCGTGGCCGACGCCGATGCTCTTGGAGCCAAAGCTTTGTTTGGGCACCGCTCTGTGGAAGCGCCCGTTTTAACTGGACACTAGAGTTTCACGTAGCGTGTGTTGCAGCCCGCGTGATGATCTTGTTGCTTGGGTAAGCTTTCCGCCATCACGCGACCAACACCAGCTCGAATTCAGCGTTTGGGGCTTTTTTTTGTTTCAGAGGTGTCCCCGAAGTATGGCAGTCAAATGGACTGGTGGGCATTCGTCCTCTATATTGTGCTTGAACGTAAACACGGAAGGGCTGGCGGCTTCGGGTGCGGAGAGAGGCGAGCTGGCACTCTGGGATGGGGGAGTGGCTCCGGCAGGACGGCTCCAGCTCCCGAAGGCAGACGATGTGACCTGCTTGGTGTTCTCTCCCCACCGTCCCACCAGGCTGTACGCCTCCCACGGAGAAACTATCAGTTTGCTGGATGTTCGATGCCTCAAGGAGCCCGCAGAACGCTTCCACGTGAATGAGGAGGAGATCAACTGCCTCTCGGTGAACGAGAGCGACCGTTTCTTGGCCGCGGCTGATGACTCGGGGGCAATAAAGGTTATGGACTTGGAAAACAAGAAAGTCATCCGGTCTCTGAGACACGCAAACATCTGCTCCTCTGTCGCCTTTCGACCTCAGAGGCCTCACAGCCTCGTCTCCTGTGGACTGGACATGCAGGTGATTTGCATACAAGTATATGGTGATTAGAGAAGGGAAACAGTAACTACCCACTCGCGTAGTCAGGCGCCAGCAGACTTTCACTAAGGTGTGCAGCCTGCAGTCACCGGAAGGCTCCTTAACTTTTCTAAAATAGTTTTGGCAGAGAAGGGACCAGGGTCAGGGCTCCTTCTGCCGGTTTCTACTCCGCGGTTCCTCCCCCTGTTTTTATCCTCATCAATAGTTAAGTTATAGAAGTGGGGGGGAGGGGAGAAATGAGCAGAGGGTGCAAAGCGTGCTCTGGCCACGTGAGCTCTCTGTTGGACCCCAAACCAGGAGCTGTCCCTAGTTATGGCTGCAGACGAAACGCAGATGGTAGGAAAACACAAAATGCTTGAAGCAAACAGTACGCTAGCAAGAATGCTTTACACCGGGCAGATAAATACCTACCCAGGTGGTACGTGCCGCTGTAAGGACAAGTCACTTTTTTAATTTATCCTTTGTTCTGATGAGCCTCTTGGAAGTGTTACATGTTCTTTGCCTTTTGTGCTTCTCTGACCTCATCAAGAGGAAACTTTTTGTCCTTTGCATGCCACTTGTGGAAGCGCTCTGAGAAAAACCGTGCTAGGAGGTAACAGATCCCCGACTTACACTGCCAGAGTCAGCGACTCAGAACAGATGTTGTTCAGTATCTTCTTCCCAGTGGTTGAGATCTGACCACGTTCCTGGTTCAGCCCGAGATCAGAGCTGTCGCTTCTGCAAAGGTTTCCGTGCTTCTAGCGGTATTTGGGTGAAGTTTGCTCTGACAGTGTTGAGCAATTTCACCCAATGTCCTTAAAACCGAAGCGCGTCAGACACCCATTTGAACAAATACATTGGGGTATCTAGTATAAGCTGTATTTTTCCATGTTAAAGTCATGAATCATGTAAATCCAGTAACTGTGTGTATATATATATTTAGAGAGAGAGAGAGAGAGATATTTCTCTATCTCCAAATAGGGGCTGATTGATAGTAGTCTGCCAGCTTTAAACTTTGTCAAATTTTCAGAAATTTTCCCAAATTCTTTTTTTTTTTTCCATAGTTTGACTAAAAGAAGGATGGAGCATTTTAAATAACGTACTGTGAGAAACTTCTTTGCAGAGGTACGAAAGTGTCGGTCTGAGAGGAGTAAATGCTTGGCACCTTAGACACTGGCTTAATTTCAGCTCCCTGAAATGCAGATTTTGTTTTTATCAGAACTGTAACCGTTTATATACCACTTCTGTGGAGTGAACCAGTTATTTTGAACTGGTTGACAGGTGGCTGAATAGGAGCCAGCAGTGTGCCCAGGTGGCCAAGAGGGCCACCAGCATCCTGGCTTGTATCAGGACTGGTGTGGCCAGCAGGAGCAGGACAGGGACCGTGCCCCTGTCCTGGGCACTGGTGAGGCCGCCCCTGGAATGCTGGGGTCAGGGTTGGGCCCCTCCCTCCCAGAAGGACCTGGAGGGGCTGGAGCGTGTCCAGAGAGGGGCAAGGAAGCTGGGGAGGGGTCTGGAGCCCAAGGCTGCTGGGGAGCAGCTGGGGGGAGCTGGGGGTGTTCATCCTGGAGAAGAGGAAGCTGAGGGGAGCCCTTATCACTCCCTACAACTGCCTGACAGGAGGGGGGAGCCGGGGGGGGGTCGGTCTCTGCTCCCAGGGAACAGGCGATGGGATGAGGGGAAACGGCCTCAAGTTGTGCCAGGGCAGGTTTAGGTTGGACATTGGGAAAAATTCCTTCCCCGCAAGGGCTGTCAAGCCCTGGAAGGGGGTGCCCAGGGCAGGGGTCGAGTCCCCACCCCTGGGGGTATTTAAAAGCCAGGTAGAGGAGGTGCTTAGGGCCAGGGTTTAGTGGTGGGATGGCAGGGTTAGGGGAGTGGTTGGGCTTGGTGATCTTAAAGGGCTTTTCCAACCCAAACAATTCTGTGATTCTATGATTCTATGATTTCTTGTGACTTTTTAGTTCTAGTATGTTTTCCTGTAGCTTGGCAAGGAGTTTTTTTATGTGAAAGTCAGTATCCCAAAATAGTAGGAATTCGTTAGCATGCTTTTGTACAATGAAAAGAGCATTTTTTTCCGCATTGAGGCTGGCTTTAAGATACCTCATTTCACAAAGAGCAGCAGAGCTGCAGTACTCCAAGACGCTGTGCTGCAGCATGTCTTTGGACAGGTTACAAGCTCTATGAGCATCAGAACGAGTTCTGAGCTCGTATGTCAAAGCTGCAGCAAAGCCAGCCGCTGATGAGAACTGAAATTTAGGTTGCTGGCGTTTTTTCAGGCATGCTGTGGAAGCAGGGAAAATGCCAGGAGGACGGAAAAGACTTAGTTTGCAGAAAGCTTGTTGGCACCTGATGAATTCATAAAGCTGGTGCAGTGCTGTCTGTGATGAAGATGGGAGTATTTGCCTTGAGCGTTAAAACACAGCCGCTCTGATTTACTCTGCACAGTTGTCGCGGAAAGTTTTCCCTTTCGTTGGTAGCAAAGTCGTTTTAACGAAGCGGCAACAGCAGTTGCCAAAACAGAAGAGTGACAGGAAAACAACGTACTTTGGATGTCTTAGTGTGATTTGGGTTCCAGAAACGCACAGCCAGTGTGACAACTCTTTTGTGGCCCACATTTAAAGACTTCTGTACTTTCTATGACTAGTGGAGGAGGATCTTTATTAATAACAAATTAAAGCTTTGATTGAAAAAGCAAACAGCACACCAGTAGTGCATTAGACTGACTTGTGCTTTCATATCTGTTGGCCTTGAAAATGGTCATCATCGATTCCGATACTACAAAAATATTGAGGGAATTATTTTTAACGGGCACAATGTAAATCTATCATGCTTGAATTCCTGTCTGAGAATTGCGGGGTGCACTTCAAGGCAGGGGCTTGGAGGTGGGGTGGCATTTTCAAAGCAAGTCTAAAAGCACAGACTCCCCCCATCTCATCAGGAAAAGCATGCCCTACCTCGACAGGGAAATAGCACAAACCAGAGCTGCTCATTGGGTATTAAAAAAAATACGTGTATATATGTCTGTTGAAGATCGAGGGCCTGAACTACTGTTTGCCTTTTGCTGTTCCATTTTTCAAACATGCTCACAGAAGTGATTATTTTAGGACAAGTACGTAGCAGAGACAGAACTAAAATTCAGAATGATAATGATCTCTCTCTACTGCTAGCGTTTCCATGTCCCTCCTTTTAAATAATTTATGTGATTGATGTGATTACTACTGCTGAGATGAATGCAAAAAGCATTTTAGAGTGGCTTTTTCATCCATTTCGCGGTCTAAAGGTCTGAGTCATTGAGTCTGCAGAGTAGGGCGGTATGAAGGCTTGGAGAGCGTGCCATAAAGATTTGCCGTATTTATCGGGTGAAGTTCAACTGCTCCTCACAACACGTCCTGCATCCCTTGCGCTCACGCATAGCCTTTGCTCTCCTAGAGCAAGAAGTGTAGCTGAGGTTTTTTTACTGTTAGTGAAAGATCTGATTTTACTTAAAACCAGAAATGGACAAATTAATTGATTCATACCTTTTCTTTTCAAGGTTATGCTGTGGAGCCTGCAGAAAGCTCGTCCCCTGTGGACCACAGACCTGCAGGAGTGTGAAGCAGAGGAAGACAGTCCACAGGCAGCTGGCCAGTTCTTTAACCCACCACTTGCACATTCCCTGTCCGTCGCATCATGTGGCAACATCTTTGGCTGCGGAGCCCAAGATGGTAAAGTCAGAATATTCAGAGTGACCGGTGTCAAGTTTGAACGTGAGCTGGAGTTCCATGGTCACAGCCTGGGAGTATCGCAGTTCCTCTTTATGCCAGAAGCATACTGGTTGTTGACTGGAGGAAATGATGGGAAAGTCTTGCTCTGGGACATCAGCAGTGACATTGGGAAGCAGCAGAAAAGTCCATCAAAATCTCTCCAGAGAAGGAAGGCCCAAGCACCCGCTTCCACCAGACGAGACGGAAAACTCAACAAAGTAGCTTCAAATGAACATGCTAGAGTTTTACCAAAGCTAACCATTGAGCATGGAGAGAAGGTGAACTGGATCTCGTGCGCAGAGATCAAAGGCTCGAGGAGAGTGTTAGTTGCTGATCAGAGCAGTTCGGTATCTGTGTATCCATTGCCAGAACCTTAGATGCCAAGATGTTTAGAGAAATTGGGGGAAAACCACTTCTTGGAGTGTTTGAAATGAGCCCAGTTACATCTGTGGACAGTGAACTGAACAGCGAAACCTGCTGTGGCCTTTGGAAGGGGAAGGGATTTGCTGCGTACTCACATGAGTACCTGTAATGTCAGTGGCCTTGCCTTATGTTTTTCAGCAGCTGTTGGTATTCACTGCAGCTGTTTCTTGCAGGGTTGGCAGTTTGCTTCTTGAATTTAAGTGAAACGTGTTTCAGTAGATTTAGGGATAATACTAATTCATGGCCAAGCTGACATAATTAAGGTTGGAGGAAGAGGTTCACGCTAACGGGGACGCCCACAATGCTAAATGAGGATGCTGAGCAGTCACTGGCTGAGCTCATAGAATTGTTTAGGCTGGAAAACCCCAACCGTTCTCCTAACCCTGCCATCCCACCACTAAACCCTGGCCCTAAACACCTCCTCTGCCTGGCTTTTAAATACCCGCAGGGGTGGGGACTCAACCCCTTCCCTGGGCAGCCCCTTCCAGTGCTTGACAGCCCTTGCGGGGAAGGAATTTTTCCCAATGTCCAGCCTAAACCTCCCCTGGTGCAACTTGAGGCCATTTCCTCTTGTCCTAGCTCCTTGCATTTTGAACTATTTCAGTGCTTTACTTAACTCTCCCCATTAAACTGCATCACAGTCAGTGTAAACTGGCCATTAGTGGAAATATATTTTTCGTTAGTTCCGTCAGCAGCTGCATGTGAGACTAGAGGAGCATCAACTAACTAATGAGTAATTTCTTAAACAATCGTTGTCAATTGGATTTCTTCACACTGCAGTAAGCGAAAGAGCAGGGGGAAATGTTTGCATCTGTTTGGCGGGTCAGCGGTCTTATGCGTTTAGTTGTTTATCCCACAGAAAAATAACTATTACACTTGTCTTAATAAATGCTTTCTCTCTCACTGCTCCTTTGTCCTTATCCTTACTCTAGTATTGCCAAACTTACGTGCTGTGCAAAATTGTGTCAAGAAGGGTGTTGTATATCCCATTGCAGGGGGAATACAAAGGGCCAAAGGCATTGCTCCTCCTTACCCAAATACTTCCACTGTCTTCCCAAAGCTTCAGAAACACAACCAGCAGAACTTGGCCATTATGCCTTGCTAGAAGCACCTCTTAATTTGCACGTTGAAGGTGGGAAGAATGTGACTAAGTGGGAATGCTGCAGCTCATTTTCAGTTCATGGAATGGGCAAATAATTACAAGAAAAAAAGCTTTTTTTCCTCAGGCTGTCCTTAACCTTTCACCAAACTGAATGCCAGGTACTGGCTGAAGATCTGCTTCACTGATGCGGGGTTTGTGCTGTCTTGTTTCACCAGCTGTGCTGTTACCAGATGCACGTTACCTATCTGCCTTCTCTTTTTTCTTTTTGATGGAACAATTTCCTCTTTTTTTGCATACCCAGCTCTTGAAAGCCAGTCCGTCCTTTATGGAAAAGATTCCAACCATCTTGGTTTAGACTATCCTTCATGCTCAAAGCAGCTCCCTGCAACCAAACACAACTCACTCTCATCCAAGTCGGATTTTACCATCATACCTTTTAAACACAAAAAAAAAAAAAAGGCAAAAAAGCAATCTGCTTGTGTAGTCTTTCACAGCAGGAGGCTTTGGCCCAGTGGGCACGATGGCAGAATGAAGCCAAAAGACAGCAAAGAAAGCAGAACAGTGTAGGCACCCCCTTTGGTGCCACCTCTAAATTAATGTTGCGTATGAAGACAGACAGGATCAGTGGGTCAGAGGAAGCCGTCCAGATGCATAGTTCTGTATGTGATATGCTCACCAGCATGTGCCCATGCATCTATGACCTATATTTGGATATACGGTCTATAAAAAGCCTCAGTACAAACAACCTCCCGCAGGAGTCAGATCCCCTGTCCCTCTTGTCACTGCCTGCTTCAGGAGGGAGGATCAAGCCTGCTCCAGCGTTGATTTCTTCTCTTCGTGTTCTCCAGGAGGATGGCTAAAGCCAGCATCTCTCTGCGCTCCCTGAACGAGACATTAAACAGGTCACTGAAGGGTTGTGCCGGTGCTGCGCTAAGGGACAGGGAAGGATGAGGGGCGTAGAGGGACGATGGGGATGGGGATGGGGAAACGGGACGAGACTATCCGTTAGCGCAACATACCTGTGCTTCGTGGAAATGTTAATGGGTAACAGAGAGGATGTAAATATACATTGTGTGTATGTGGAAAGGGAGAGGTTCATAAGCAGTCTTCTGTTTCTCCTTTACTTGTTGGGGAGGGAAGGGGGACAGAGGCACAAGCTGCGCCATTTCGTGAACACCGCTCTGGGCCAGCCTGCAACCTGCTAGTCCTGGCGGTTTGCTGCAGGATTTGCGCAATTGCAAAGGCCTGTCGCTGCATGAAACATTGCCGGGTGATTATGGGTAACGGAAAATTGGGGTTTGCACCCTGCTACTGTTGTAAATGGGAGATTTGGGATGAACTGAATTTGGGAAAATGCCTCAGAGTCTGGAGAGTTCGAAGATAGGAAGTACGTGGTTATCATCAACAACAACAACAAAAAAAGCCCTGAGAATGGACCTTTCTTGTAAGTTTAAAGAAAGAAAATCACTGTCACTGAGGAATTGAGAGATAGGTGACGCTGATTCACCTTCCATTTTCAAAGCCTGTACTGGGAAGAGAAAAGCCTGACCGACAGGTTCATTGGCTTCATGTAAAATAATCCGGCCTGAGCTGCCCCTGCTGGCACCGCTCCACGTGCTCAGCTGCAGTGCGGCAGCACAGTCGCTGGTAGAGGGTGTCTCTAACCAGACAACAATCACGGGGTCAAATGCAAGCCATGAGCACAGCTCTTCAGGAAGAAGAGCTGAAAAAGTGTGTGAAATCCTCCACAGTTAGAGACAGGCAAGACAGCGTTCCCTCTCAGTGGACTTTCACACGTGGCTTTTCATATACTACCTTTAAGGTACTGTGCAGATGGTATCAAGCACCAGCTGATAGACTTGGTAAGAGACTGCTCCTCCAGTCGAGATACTAACATTGTTCCCCAACGGCTTTTATGACTCCCGATTCACACGATGGTAACCACAAAAAACGATGCTGGAGAGTTGACCAGAGAGAGAAACAGAAACATGGGAACTGCTCCTGAAAGAAAAAGCGAAAATGAAGTCTGGGGGAAAGTGAATGAAGAAGCGTGTGTCTGACTGGTACCGTGAAGTGAGTGTATAGGAAGAGCTGTGGAGAAGTGTGGGGCTCTGCGTTGGCCTGGAAAAGAAAACCGATGTGATGGCTCTCAAGTCATGAAAAAATGTCATTTTCTGTAAATGCCTGAGCAGCGGAAATAAGGTTGGGCGTACAACCACGCTTTCAGAACAGCGGGAGGGCTAGATCTCTTACGGCAAATCTCCCGAGTACAGTTCTGTATGTTAACGAGAAGAGAAGAACTTTAAAAGCTTTCTGGTAAAGAGCAGGGATGTGGTTTGGGTATACGCTAGACGGACATCAGAGGTCACCCACTCAGTGGTAACTTCACGTACATTAAAGGAAAAAGTGTTGTGATTGAGATGAAAGCAGGAGGTTTAATCCATTCATCCGCGTCTCATTCACAACTTGGATCAAGAGACAGCAGCGCTGATTCTATCAGAATTTACAAAAAGCTGATTAGCAAGATTAGTTATGGAGATCGGACATACCATGGTGTAACTGAACAGATATTTTTAGAAGCAAAATTAGCAAATGATGAAATGTTTGCTACAGAGGCTTAAAAATACACAAGAGTAATTCACAGACAGGGAATATACCCCATATCAAAAAAGTGCTGGAAGGATAAACCTGGTCAAATTCCAAAGCCTAAAGGCTGCTGAAAACCAGCAACAGCCCTGTTAGTAGTATTGGTGAGGAGCTCTTTGATAACTTTTACTGTTATTTGTAGAGGAGAAAGCTCGCAAGAATGGGCCATTAGTAAGCTTATTTACCCTGATAAAAAGCTGCAGTCAGGGAGCAATTCACAGGCAAGCATCGCCCCCAGGACAGCACTCCTCATCCACCCAGCAAACCTTGAAGAATACATTCATTTTTCGCCAGTTCCCCTCTCTCAGAGAGTGCTTGCACCGTGTTATTCCCAAACCTTTTACTGTTGGGGTTTCTATGCTGCCACATTGCATCATCCTATTACGTTGTTGTTCTCTGCTCGCGCAGCTATAGGTGTGAAATGGAGCTGAAACTCATTCACAGCAAATATCGACCCACTTCACCTCCACTTATACACTTGGTCTGTTGACAAGATTCGATCGCATTACAACATATCAGCTCTTCCAATTCTTCTGAACTAGCCGCATTTCTATGTCACACAAGCTCAATTTTCCAATTAAAGTTCTATTTTAGTCCTAAAATTCTCAGGGCAAGTGTGCACACATAAATAACATTTGAATGGGTGAAGCCCCCCCCCCAAAGTTAGTCCAGGAATGATGCGCAACAGGATGGACGAGGATTAGTTGAAACCCAACACCCAGTTAACAGCTATGCCCAGTTTCAAAATCTCACCTGTGAACCAGCAGGGGACAGGAGGCTCTGAGAAATAAAAACCTTGCTGAAGCAAGAGAAGTCCTACTGAAGTGAGATCAGGATGCAAGCAGCTGTCCCAGGATCACACGGGAAGTCTCCTAAGCCACAGGAAACAACAGAAAATCATTAGACAAGGATCTGCACAAGCTACCAGCCAGATAATGAATTAAGGTAAGGGAGATTTAGAAAAATGTTGATGCCTTTTTATTTCCTCCTCAACTGCAGACAGAGCCCAAAGCAGGAGCAGAGGAAGGCAGGTAGAGGGGGGAGCTGCTGTTAGCAAAGCAATGGCGTTCTTGATCCTTCTCTTAAAACAGCAGGCTTTACAATACCGTGGAAGAAGGGGAAACCATTGGTCAGTTATTTAATATGCTATTTATACAGCATAGAGTTACCCTCTGTTTGGTGGTGGTGGTTTGTGGGTTTTTATCTCTTTTTATGTCATCACCTGAAAGCTGCTGTGTATTTTGTCCTTATAAAAAAGCTCAGCCAAAGACAAACAAAATAGGACCACAACAAACAAGACCAGGTTGGCTGGGGCTCTCAGCAACCTTGTTTAATTAGCGGTGTCCCTGCTCACTGCAGGGGGGTTGGACTGGATGACCTCTAGGGGTCCCTTCCAACCCAGAACATTCTATGATTCTATGAAACAGGGTAAAG